>CAJQZJ010000465.1:173244-218606 GCA_907164525.1 Lophiomys imhausi | reverse complement strand
AGATAGATAGATAGATAGATAGATAGATAGATAGATAGATAGATAGATGGATGGATGGATAGTGAGAGAGAAAGGCAGAGAGAGAATCTGTACATGTGAGTTTGCATGCCCATGAAGTTCAGAGGAGGCTATCGGATTCCCCATAACTGGAGTTAAAGGCAGTTGTGAGCTACCCAACATGTGTGCTGAGAACGAAGGAATAAACTCAGTCTTCTGCAAGAACAACATGGGAATGGAACTACTGAGCAATCTCTCTAGGCCCTTATATTTACTTTAGCCAGCTATTTAAATAACACACTCCCCTCTCATTGCCCTGCATGTCTTAGTACAGTTTGCAGAGAAGGGAAGTGGGTGTTCTAATTGGTGTCTCACCACCTTCTCCCTCTGGCTTTGGACCTTGCTGCTGGGAGAAGCAGTGCCATTCTTCTATAGAGCTTGCTGCATATACACAAACATTCTTACACTGAGGCATAGCAAATAACTTTATTTTTCCCCATTCCTACTTCAAGCCATGCAAGTGAGATCTCTTTTTTAACAGTGCTCACAGAACCCATATGTATGAGCTTAGAATGAGTTCTTGCTAACAGTACTAGAAGTTGGAAAACTTAAACCAGGAGGATCTTTGCCCTCCCAGTAGAAACTAAGACATGTTTAACGGGATGGGGAATTGAGGAAGCTGTCAGGGCCCAGATTCTTCCAAATTCTCCCTTTCCTTGGAGTGTTTCCCTGGTTTCTGGTGTCCACTGTAGGGCTCAGCTTTGAGTGTATGACTTGCAGAGAGGCAGGTGAGCGAAAGGCAGGGGGGATTTTAGCTTGTGCCCTGCCCTGATCTTTTGACTTGTTTCCAAAGCCTTTCTCTGTGAAAATGGGTTGTGAATCACTCTAAATATCTGAGCCATGGTGCCTGTAACCCATGTTTCAGGATGAGTCTGCAGGCACCTCACACACTGATGAGCTGATAAGATGCCGAAGACCCAAAGGATTCCCTCAAGGTGAGTTGTGAACTATACCATGGGTTCATCCAACGTGGTTTGCTAAAAATTGCTACACTATCTAGAAAACTTTGAGGAGTATAATCCACTGATCTAGAGAAAGTTTAGCATATATGCACTAGTGAAGTATCTTTACCAGAACTTCACTTATACCATTGTTGGTTTGTTTCTTTAAAGAGAAGGTTACTCAGAAGAGACTTCAGAGATGACTCAGGGGTTAACTGAAGTGGCTGCTCATCCAGAGGATCCAGGTTTTATTCCCAGCACCCAAGTAGAGGTTAACTACTGTCTATAACTCCAGTTCAGGGTATCCAATGGCCTCTGCAGGACAAGAATTCATGTCCATGAATACATGAGTTCTTACAGAGGACCTGCCTAACCTCACCACTGTCTTTTTCAGATCCAAGGAGATCCAATACCCTCTTCTGACCTCTGTGGGCACAGCACATACATGTGGTACACAGACATAGGTTCATACATGTAGGGGAAACAGACACATATAACAGAAGTAATTAAATCTCAAAAAAATAATTGAGACAAAGAAATATAGCCCAGGCTACCCTCAAACTTGAGATCCCCTGCCTTAGTCTCTCAAGTACTGTGTTTATAGGCATATTTATTTTGTATTTGAGTGCTACAAAAAGAAAATGGGATTTCAGAACAGACACATATATCACAGACTACCCAGATTTACTCTTATGAGTGGGGGAATCAATCCGAGCAAGAGTAGCACGACTTACTGAGGGTTGCAGGAGGGAATGAGACAGTTGGCAGCTAGAGTGCATCTCCACACCATGAGGTGACCTGGGCCAGTCCCAAGGACGTGCATCAAACCCACCAGGCTGTATGTGTATTCGGGCCCTGCTCAGGAGCTGTGTAAAGAGGGCTCTCCATGACTTCAGCCTTTCTTTTCTTTCACACCCAGAAAATAATTTCAAGCAACTCCTGCTGTTTTGATCAACACGGGTTCTATTTATATTTTCATAAATGCAAATTTGATTTAAGAAGGAAGACTTCTAAGTTAGAAGTGAGGAAATTCCAGTGTTCGCATGCTTGTCAAAACGACAAGTGAAATATACTCTGTCGTCTACATATCTACTTGTTAAAAATATAAATAGGAACAACTTGAGACTAGTGTTTATTTTTAAATATAAAGAAGCTGATATTTTCAGTGAAACACATGATTAATAACACAACTTTGGTAGTAATGTTACCATAGTAACTTCAGATCCAGAATCGACTTTGAGGCTCTTTATGTTTTAAGTATTTTTAATTCCAATAACATTCACTATTGATTTTCTTAAACAAAGTAAAATTCAGAGCCTACTTGATATCACACCTCACTTTGTCAGACACTAAACAAAATAATCATAACAGTTCTCTATTTTTTAATTTATTTTTTATTTCTTCAAGTTACATCTCCATTGCAATCCCCTCCCTTCTTCCCCCTCCAGTCCCACCCTCTCACCCTCTTCCCCCTCAACCCACCCATCCCCTTCCTTTTTTTTTAAGTTTAAGATATATCCTTCCCCCCCAACAGCTCCCCCTTTCAGTCCAACAAATGGCTCTTTCTCTTATAACAATAAATATAATACAAAACAACAGAAATAATTAGGCCACAATTATGAGAGTTATATGGCTTAGCATATATTCCCAATGTCTAGTCTATATGTATTTGGCACCTGACTTTAACATTCTACTATCTAACCATCTCCATGAGTTTAAAGTTCTATATCCAACTCAGCTTTCATTCTAACTTGCATCACAATTTTAAAAACATCTTCTTAGATCCAGAACACCCTCTTAATTCCTAAACAACTCAAATTTTAACTATGAGACTCTAGCTATCTATTCTTCAATCACCTCAGAGACCTGAAAGGGATAAATATATCAGGTTATACAGGAAGTGCAGGGCCTGCAGCTTCCAATACTAAGAAATGACATACCGGTGGCTGCCTGGACAGTTCCCAACTTCTCTCCATACATTGCAGCATCAATCTTCAGCCATTTGGCCCCGTTTCTCTGACAGACATTGATTGTAGAGCAGGAATTATGAAGGACTTGCCTACCCTGTCTTGGCAGAGCTAGGCTGTTGACTTTCCTGCTTCCAAGTTTTGTCCTATTTGGACAGCATTCTGTCTACAGTTGAAGCAAGGGATTTTTCTTGCCAAGAGATAGGCTTGCCACTAATTCAACCATCTCCAATTGGAGATTCTTCGATGCTCATCTTCTGCTTGAAGTAGAATGGGGGTGCTGTCAGGAGCAGACATGTCTCAATATAAAAAAAAAAACTTAAGTTAAGAAAACATCTTTGAATGCCATATTCTGAAGATCTCTTGAGGTTTTTGAAGACCACCTAGTTCTCTATTTTTTAAGATTAGCTTCTAGCAAGATCAAAGTACTAATTACTGGTTTGACATATTAACTCAGTGATTTAAAATATGGCTGTAGTCATTGTTAAATAAAACACTGAAGATCATGAAAGTCATAAGTTGGATATATTTCCCAGGTTTGCTAGTGTTCCTGAGTGAGCTCAGGATAATCAATCCATAGTGCCTGCATCAAGTGCTCTAATGCCAACTGTAGGGCTCCTCCCTTCATCTTCATCATCTGTAGAATGTAGAGAGTGGGGTTATCTGTGTGGGACCTACAATGGAGGCTTCAAAGACAAGGTCTTCCTTATATTGTCTGGCTGCTCCTGGGCATTGTGACCACTCCATTAGCCCAGATTGCTGAACTGCTTGAGTGGATGGATTTCTTACATTAGTTAGACCTCTCCCAGGGGTGGGGAAGAGGAAGGTCTTGGGGAATGACAGAAGAGCTAGAGGATGAAGGGAATCCATGACCAGTCAATTAGAAAATCCAAACATATCCAGCCTCTAAAGCTAGTGGCAGAGGGTGTGTGGTGGTGAACTCTATCGATTCATGGGCAAGAATCTCAGGGTGCATTTGAGGCAAGTGTCATTCAGTGAGGTGTGAAGTAGGGAAAACTTGGAAAAGAAGTGGAAGTTAGAGCTGGAAGCTGCTGGGACCTCTGGCCCACCTGACTTTCAAAGAATGGTGCAGCGCTCTCACATAAGTCAGAAACACCTATCTAACTCAAGGATAAAGATTCTAGGACATATCATACCAGCTGAACTAAGTTGGTGCTAGAGAGATGGTTCAGTGGACAAAGTGCTGTTAGGACCCAAGTTTGAACCCTGAGAACCCAAGCAAAGCTGGACAGGGTAGTGTGTGCCTGCAATCTCAGTGTGGTACAGTGAACTGTGTGAGGGGTGGGGACTAAGTTCATGATGTATGCAGCAATGAACAAATGATCCTGTCTCAAACAAGGTCAAGGGCCAAGATTAACATAGAAGGTTGCTCTCTGACCTCCACACGAAGTGTCATAATACACGTGAGTCCATATGTGGTACATATGATTGTACCTACATCTTACTCAGTCTTTGCAAGTAAATTAAACCCTAGTTGCAGTCAGTCATGTGGCAGGTCCTTTTAAAGCACAGGCTTGAAAACATTGGAGGATTTAGGGACCATGTGGACAATCTTATCGTGAAAGTTTGGTCTAGAACCAACCCTGCTGCCTGCTAACACCAGCACCTCCCTCCACACAGATGTCCAGGCTGTGGGAGTGGGAAGCTTTACAGAAATGGGACACTGAGCCAGAAGGGAAGAGGAGGTGGTGGGAGGAAGTGGCATGTGGGAGGAGACTGGGAGAGAGAGAGAGAGAGAGAGAGAGAGAGAGAGAGAGAGAGAGAGGCAGAGAGAGCAGATGAATGAGAATTAAAACACAGAGAAATAGGCATTTGGAATTAGCTGGAAAAAATAATGAAGGGATGCAATGCATTCAATCTACCTGAGCATAAGAACAACCTGAGGGAATTTTCCCATTTCTTTTATGTTGGGCTGTTTTATTTTGTTTGAAAAGGAGCCTAGCTATGTAATCTTGAACTTTTAACAATTCTGACTTTTCCTCCTATGGGCTGAGAGGGTACTTCCACACCTCCTCCCCATTTTATCTTGTTGAAACATTTTATACAACTCATGAAATATGTGTAGCACATACTTAAAGGTTAGTGGATTATAACACATCAAATACCCATAGACTTACCATACAAGTTTAAAATTAGACAACGTCCACTTTTGAAGCTCTCTGGATGCCTCTCTCAGCTTGACTTCTCTTCACCCTGTTTAATATTATGGATCTTACCCTGAATTTAGAGTCAACATATATGAGGTTGTTTTTAAAAACAATCTAAAGGAGAGAAAATGGTAAGTCATAATGGTATGAGTGAAAGGGGGTTGAATTTAGTTTATTGAACAATTTCTCTTCTTCATAAAAATATTTCTAAAGTTTCTATAAAATGTGAGCCTAATCCAGTGTTTTCACAGAGGCCTCTTGGGTGGTCTCTGGGTGTGGCGGCACCTCCCTCAGAGTGGGCCAGCAGGAGTTGTTCTTTCTGAGGTGATATTATCTTGTCTTGCCATTTGAATAACTAAATTTTTTGTGTTTATGCCTGAAGTAACAGAGAGACCTTATCTGTCAGTGGGCACATTCTGTAAAATTAGAGTCATTAGCAGAGGCCATGCTTGCATGGAAAAACAATATTCAGGGGTACTTTGGCAGTCTGTTACTTTATAAATGATGCTACCATAATCTTCCTCTGAAGAAGATACTGTTGTGCTGAATTTTATGGAGCTCTTAGATGCGTCTCTGGGTTCTTTTATCCCTGCAGGTCCTAAGCAGCCAGTCACTAGAAGTAATTCAGAAGAAAGGACATGGCGAGAGGAAGCAGGCAGCAGAGGGCAGAGAGAGCAGGAGAGGGAAGGTTCACCTCCATGAGAACTTGTCTTGGCCAATGTCAAATCCTTCCCTGTGCCTCCTGCTTGGCCTGGCACAGAACTGTTTGCTGACTTGAGTGGAAGTCGGACAGACATAACTGATCAAAGAGGCCGCCAGGGCTTTCTGGATTGCCTAGGCTTCCCCTTCGTCCACTCCACAATCCCAACTCCACTATTTCAGGGTGACTAACAGAATGTAAGGCCACAGAGAAGCCTCTTCAGTTTCCGTCTATTTGCCAAAAAGGGGGGTGATGGAGGAGTACCCCTCCCCCTCCCAGTTATTCCCTACAAACCTCCAAAGGCCCAGAGATGAGTCAACAATTTTCAGCCCAAGCCTCTGAACCAACATTGTCAGAATGTTCTGTAGTAACTCCTGGGCTTACACAAAAGGCATTGGGGTACAGGGTCAACAGGTACCACCCTCAAATCTGCCTGATGGAGAGCTGACAGACCAAAGACAAATGTGCTAAGTTACGGGACCATATTTGACCAGAGCAGTGTGGCCACCTGAGCCTCTCTCTGCCTCAGCACCACCAACATTTGCATCAGCTGTGTTGTGTGGAACGGGAGCATCATAGGGCATCTATAGCCTCTTCCTCTTAGATGCCAGCTCTAGCCCCTCTGTCTACTAAACCTGGGAAAACAGAAAAAATGTCTGCGCACATTGACTGATCTCCCTTTTGGAAGATTCATTCTTAACTGAAAGTAACTGAGAAGTAGAATAATGGAGAAGTAGAGAGTGTGTCCATAGTGGATTTATGCAAACAATATTCTCAAACTCTCTGTAAGAAACAGGAACTTTGTTGATAAAATGTAGAATCTTGGGAGCCAGACCATACTTACTGGGCTCCCAGTATTTTGTGAGTTATACTAGGGTATGCATTATATGCAGGACTATACATTATATTTTAATGAGTATACTAGGGTAATTTTGCTCAGTTCTGGGATAGAATTCTGGGCTTCACACATGCCAGACATACACTCTATCACTGAGCTATAACCCCATCCACTTAAGAAAATCATACTCAAGCCATGGCCTTCCTTAGTAGTTGGATTAGAGAATTTTGTATTTTATAACCTAATAATACGTGGTCAGCACATCAGTGGTGACAGGAAAACACAGTTTTCCTGCACTGATTGATGTTCCCTCCATCCAGTATAGACAGGACAACTTCCTGGTCCTACCGCTTGTCATTCCTCTGAGTTTTGTTCAACAGACAACTGCTTTGAGTTCTGAGAAGGCTGATTCTGTAATTACATATTTACTGGAAGTAATGGCTATTGAGGGATACCTGTACAAATTAAGACTGATAAGGCTCATGGATACTCTCCAGTAAGATGAAGCAATCCTTTGCATATTATAATATAAAGCACATTACAGGTATACTTACAGGACAAACAATTCTAGAAAGAGCTAATTCCATCATAAAGGGAATGATTATAAAACAAAAAGGAAGAATAAAGACCCCCCAGGGATGGACTAAATAGTGCTCTGTTAACTTTAAATTTTCTGAATATTAATGAGAAAGGAACCACAGCAGCCAAGAGACACTGGGTTATAGAAAAATTGTGAAATTTATTCAGTCTATATACTATAAGGATGTATTAACATCAGAATGGAAGCCAGGAAAAGTTTTGTGTTGAGGATGCAGATTTGTTTATATTTCCACGAAAACCTTGACCACTGACCCATAAATCACTAATTTCATTCAAAATGTCTCTGTTTATAAATTTCTACCACACACAGCTCAATTAATGGCTTACAATAGAAGGGGGGAAATGTAGTGACAATTCTTGAATTTTTGTTTCTTTAAAGAACCCAGAAATATTATAAGAATATATGTTCATTTTAATCCCAGATGAGGGGATATGGGCTGCCTCAGACTGTCCACAGCAGCTGACTATGATTTGTCTCATGTTCTAGCAGAGGTATGGTTTTGCCAGCTGCAGATAGTTTCTGTGGTTGTGTGATGATTGGGATTCTGGGGACTTTTCAGAGTGTCTATAAATGCTAGGGCCCTGAGAAGTGTGGTTGGTGTTTGTTAGTTATTTAGAAAGGTTGTTTGCTGTAGCCATGGTCAAAGAAGAAACAAAAGAAAAGAAAGTAGATTCAGGGATCTCTAGCTCTCTCTCTCCCCTTTATCCTTCTTTCTCTCATATCTAGTGGCAGGAAGTGAAGCCATAAAGGGTGGAAAAAAAAGAAGAATCCAAAAAGTAGCAAAGGCCAGCTACATTTAATCATTATTATTATAAAAATACCTTACGTGGTAGAGGAAACGCTTTACAACTTGATACCTCAAGTTCCAGCACAGTGCATGGAAGAACACTAAGTGGAAACTTCAATTTAGAAGAAGGATGGAATGAATTTTGAGTTCCCAGTACAACTCACACTTATTTTCATTTGCTTGTCTTAGGTAGATATCCCCTTAAGATGCTCCTGTGGAAACGTCTTCACTCATTCACCTTAGCGTTCTTTGATGAATCACGTGATGCGGGGCACATGATTCATGGAGACGGTGCTTAGGGAACGGACCCAGATGCTATCAGAGCTCTGAGTGGTGATGGTTGCAAGGAGTGGATACATATGGGCCTCTGGTGGCTGGAGGATGGGAAGGGAAGTGATATTGAGAAGTGGAGAAGAGAAAGAACAAAAGGACCCTAAATTTAACAGAGTCTGTCTTAACTTTTCTCTTAAGGCTGCTTCCACCAATAACAATAGTTCATATTTATGATGTACTTACTGTGTGTGTTCACTTAATATTCTCAACACATTAGGCAGAAGGCATAGGCATCCTTTTTATTCTCTATAGCTGTTAGTCTTAGGTCCCAAACCCAGGAGAAATATCTAACTGAGATGCCCATTAACATGACTGAGGTACCCCATAACATCATGGGGACACTGGACCCCAGGTTCTCCTTGTATCCCTCAATCCCTACCTGTTACCGGGTATGGCTGGCATACCCTACCTCCTACCCTAAACTTCTCCAGCCCAAGGGCTGGGATTCCCTCCCCACAGCTCCCCTGGTCCCTATATAACTCACCTATTTTCACTATGCCAGTCTATTGGCTCAGGCCACCCCTCCACGTCTGTCGCTCCTCTCCCCTCTTCCTTCCCCCTTCTCCTCACATGGTCTGACTCATGTTCATGTCCAATCTGGACTCTCCCAGATACCCCTGCCTCTGGCTATGCTCTCCCTTTTGTCTACAATAAACCTTCTCCTCAACCATACCCAGAAGCAATCATGTCCTTTCCTTTCCTTTTTATTTTATTTTATTTTATTTTTTATTCATTTGGGAAAATTAGAGTTGCTAGAGCAACAAAATGTCATTCTTACCCTCCCCCAGGTCTTATTGAGGGCATCATGAGATATTTGGGTTCCACGCAATTCTATTTGTGAAACATCTGTGACCTTGTTCATACACACAACGAAAAGCCCTGTGTGAGGAGAGGTAGAACAAAATTTACAGCAGACTTTTTACAGATATAGCAGTCAATCTAGTCTGTGAAAAGGGATTTTGGTTTAGTTCATCATTTAGGCTTTTCCCACATCAGCACCCTGTCTGACTGCTGTGATTTAACTGGGTGATCCTGAGTAAAGTAAGAATGTAGTGAAGTCTGCAGCACCACCCCCCAGGAGTCTAACAGAGAGCCTGGGTCTGAACCCCCAGGGCCCCAGGAAGGAGACCAAGAGAGCCTAACTGCTAAAAGAGACTAAAGCTTTTTAAACGGTTCTTAACCACCTTGATTTCTTTCTGTACACTGTCTTTTGCATGCAAATTACCTTTTCTGCCTTCTTTTTCTTCTCTGAGACGTCCTCTTTCATCTGAATTCATTCATATAAAATAAAGAGGAACATGAACATCATTCAAAGAGACTGCTCTTGTTCTGGGGCCTACAGAGAAGTCCTGAGTTCTGGAGTTCTGGAGTCCTGGAGCTCAATGAGGAGTTTGTCAGTAACCAAGGAAGAGATGTTTGGGCTGACAGGAAGGTGGTGTTGAGGGTCTTAAGCAAAGATGCTAAGTAGGAAGACAGAGACAGAGGGAGATCCATCAGAGAAAGAACATAAGGTATTCCTGATTGGACCACAAAATTTTACTGCCCAAGAATTATATTAATTTAGAATTGCCTCACTTGATTTATTCTGTCATCTTTGAAAAATTTTTTTCCTTCCTTTGTTTCTGTTTCCCTGGCTCATTAGCCTGGAGAGCCCAGTTTTGGGGGAGGCAAGATTAAAGAGCACACCACGATGACTTTTATGGTTACCAACGCCCCTGACTGTGTTACAGGTCACCCTGATTGCTTGCAGTCCCTCAAAGGTTAAGTTCTATAAATAACACAGAAAATATTTATCGAAACATAAAATTAAGCTGTAACTAGTTTTTTTTTTTTTTAATTGCCATGGCCTTTACTTGGAACATTTCTCTCCCAGAGAGAAAACCAGAGCTTTATGAGGACTATGCCCAGAATAACAGAAAACAGTGTTCGCCAGGGCTCCTCCTTGTGAGTAGCTGAACAAAATCACACCTAACACACTCCAAAGACAACTACCCTGGGGTGGGGGTGGGAACTTCCCGAGTCTGCCTCAGCATCTCTTGCTCTTTACGTTGAAGCACTTACACTTGTCCTGAGGTGGAGTTTGGGGACCTAAGTGATCCACTTAACACAGTGCAGGGGGCTTGGTCAGTCAGCTCAGTGGAAAGGCTTTCATCCTTCTTCATTCGCACACTTCACATGCTATGTAAGCACTCCACTCCGACAACTGTTAAATGTCTTTGTGGTGACTGCCTGTGTTTGCAAAGGAGGTAGTTACTATAAATAATAAAAAAATAAAAAAAAGCCTCAATGTTGAAAGGGAAGCATGCAAGCCCAGCAGCCCTTTGTTTCCACCCAGAGGGACTCCCTTGTGTTCCAAGAAAGAAAGAGAGAAAAAAACCTGGACAAAACTGAAAGGAAGGAGACCTTGATAACAGCCACCACCAGAAAGAATTCTTCTGCTTCCTTTCACAAAATAATTTGGTCTTAAACATCACATCCTTCTTGTCTATTTTAAAGGCTTCCCTGGGGGAGTGAAGTGTCTACTCCCTGAACTGCCACCTCCAAGACGAAGCACTCCCTTCCAGAGAATGGAGCTAATTACATTCATGTCTTATTCAAGTGATCCCTTTTATCATGATGTCAGTGGACTTTGAAATCAATTTGAGATTCTGCTATGGGACTATGGGAATTTTCCTGGATAGGAGCTGGAGACCTAGACAGTGAAGCTAACCTAATTCCCAAAGCCAAATGCTGCCCCTCCCGCTGGATATTAGAAGCCCGTTGGAAAACAGACAAACAGAATAACTTCATTGTAGCTTTCTGAATGTTGGCAGAAGTAGAAGAGAATTGTCCTGTCCACTGGCTAGAAGCATAGACACATGCTTGTGTCCTTCCACAATGTCAGAATTTATCGAGAAACAATAAATTCACAAGGTTTAGTAGACTCATTGGCAGCAATCTGTCATAAAAATCATCCTACCTTGGTAGCTCGAGTTCTTTATTACTCAATTGCTGATATTCTCTCTTATATGGAGCACACAGTAAATAACTCTACCTATCTGTGTACATATCCATAGGTTACAGAATAAATACAAGTTAGAGACAGCGCAGCAGCGTTCAATAGGTTTCCTAAATGGTGGGTCAGGTCCAGACCCAGATGGAAGAACAGGTAGGTGCCAGGTAGGTGGCAGGCTGTGTCAATAACAGGGAACAGAGTCAGGCTGGAGAGTCTTTGGTTCTTGACACAGGTGAAAGGTTGGTGTGAGGCCATGTCATTGCAATGCTAGGTGTCCATCACTCTCTTGGGTCCAGGCAAGGAAGCTGCACTCTTTGCTAGATCTGGTATACCCAATTAGTTCTTGGGCTTGATTTTTCTGATAAGATTTTAATACACCCACAGGACTTCAAAATTCCCTCACTTCTCCCCAATAAACTGATGAAGTGGCTCCCTTTCCACTCTCAGGAATAAGTTATTTATCACTCTGTGTTGCATGGGTGGTGACCAATAAACGGTTCAGGTTCTAGGTCCACTTAGGGGCTACAGTCACCCTTCTTCCTCAAAATGGAGTCAAAGGCTGGTTGTCAAATGGAGTCTCCGGGAGCCATGCAGGGCCTGAAAAACCAAGCTCTTATATAATATAGAGTAACTTAAAATAGGGCATACCTTGATCTCAACAGGAATCATTCTATTGAGTAATATTTTCACATATGGTGACATCCATTGCTTCTGAATAAAGGAATATAGTAAAAAAATTTCAAAACTTTGATACATGAAATGTTAAGAGATTGCTCTGCTTTAAATATTGTACTCCTGGTGGGAGTATAGTAATACATTGTTTATTTCTTTCCTCCCTCCTTCTTGCTGTGCATACTATGAGCAACCCCATAGGTAAACAATTCTCTGGGGCCCAGAGCAGTGACTCAGTTGTTATAAGTATGTGCTGTTCTCACAGAGGACACAAGTTTGGTTCCAAGAACCTACATGGTAGCTCACAACTGCCTATAAATAATTACAGCTTCAGGGCTTCTGACTCCCTTCTGGCTTGAGTGGGCACCTGCACTCACATGCACACACCTCCTTGACACATATACATGAATATATGTGTAAAATAAATCTTAAAAGAAAAGCCTTTTTGTATGCTCAGTTTCTGTAAACTTCTAATCCTTTGCAAGTATCTTTGTACCAATGAACACTTAGAAATTCAGTGTGGGCAACTCTCCTAAGGATCTGAGTAGCATTCCCACAGTGTCCATAGCTTATGACCCCATAAAGTGACCAGTCCAGCATTGATGACCTCACCCCTCTGTCTCCTAGTCCTCTCTCTCTCTCTCTCTCTCTCTCTCTGTCTCTCTCTCTGTCTCTCTCTCTCTCTCTCTCTCTGCTTACTATGTAGAGATTCTAAGAACATAAGAACATGTTTTTAAAGGGACAATGCTGTTCCATAGTATAACTCCAACTGTTGGCCAGCAGGAAAAAAATGATAGAAAATTTGTACATAGGCAAATCAAAAGACGCCTTCATTGCATGGTTGTTTAAGACATGAAGAGCACTAGCATTTTTTTAAAATCCTATCAGCCCATACTTAGGAGTTTGGGCACATTGTTTGTGTCCAATACTCAACCTCAATAAGCCAACAAAAAGAGCCAAATTAAGAGTAGAAAGCAGAAAATGTAGATTTATTAACTTGGCCATGCTGAGAGAAAAGAGATCCAGTGACACCTTCCCCAACTCCATTCTCAGGATCAGAAGTAAGATTTAACTTTAAGTAGAGGGCAGAGCATATGAAATCTAAACAGCCCTCATCAAGGTGTGGTCCCACTCACCCCTGACCCATCATTATCTGGTCTCAGTCTCATCCTGTAAGATGGTCTCAAAAGTTGTTAGAGCTCTATGAAATCTCTTTCCTGACTGGTCTGTTTCTTTTCCCCCAGCATGAGATTCTAATGGTTGATAGTTAGATTGAGACACAAACGTTTCTTCAGAATATCTTCATTTCTGCTGCCTAATGATATTATTATTTATTAATAACTTAATTAGGTGACTTAATCAAGTAGTTTAAGATGCACAGGATGAAAAGGGTTTGGAGAAACATAACAGGGATGAAAATGAGGTAATGTTAGGAGACAGCAACCTTGAATTTCCTAGAACCCATCATTCCTAAATGACTTCAATCTCTGCATCCAGCGTAGTGTTAGACCACCTGCTCTCCTCTGTTGTTCTCGTGATTTTTTAGGAAAGTTTTTATATTCTGTGGGAAATTTATTACTTCAAATGAAGACAGGAAAGATCAGAGCCTTTTCCTCATTTGCAATTCACTCTTGAATTTGATTAATTTTAATAATGTTGGTTGCACTTGATTGATAACTTTGGCTTAAAGAATGCATGATTTACATTTAGTATTTATTTCTTTTTCTTGGAGAAGATATAGCTTGATCTCCTCTGGCTATTTCCATATAAACATGATAATGAAGGATTATGCATGTTTAAAGTTATGGAAATTTAGATGAAACACCAGGAGTTTCTTGAGCCAGTGAAAGTCTGTTAGAATTTAAGACATGGTTTCTTTAAATCGGGAGGAGTGTTGGTTGAGAACACCCTGTAATCTAAACATCAGAATACAGGTTAGTCATCATGCTTAGAACTCATTAAATGTGATTCTAAAATCAGCGATAGGGGAGATTTATGTCTGCACCTAACATTACAGGACAGCTTTATCACCTTAACCATAGAGACCAGGCCAGTGCTGTCGCACAAAAATAAACATTGCAGTTGCCAGGGAAACAGAAATCACCTTGGAGATTGATTAACACCAGCAGGACTAACAGTGGAGGCTGCAATCAGTCAGGACCAAACAAAGAGAGGCAAACAATTTTGTAAGGCATCAGAGACAGAGTTTTCCTGTGAGACCATTTAGAATCCTAGCCATGTGGTTCTCTGCGAACATGAGACTCCCCTAGTAAACGGCTACATTTCTAACCACCGACAATTTTTTGCTAGATCAATTGTTTGGGGTCCTGGAAGTTTCTTTTAGGTACAATAGAGAAAGTCCCAGATGGAAACATCCCTTGTCATTTTGCAAGCACCTTTGGTTATTTTGTATCATGTACCCTCGGTGGTGAGTCTTCGTACTTGAGAAGCTTTTGACTCTGAGTTATCATATTTGAGGTTTTAAATGATTGTGGATTTTACAGAAATGATCTAGCCTGAGAGAACTTTGACAAAACATCAAAGACACGATACTGCTAACAAGAAAGTTTGTTACTGGGCAAGAAAACAGTGTGAGTCTTACACGAAAGACTTCATACCTGATGTAGGGAGGATAACCTTTTTTTGGTTGTTGTTACATGGCATGCCTTGTAGAGGTGAGAATGTTCTGACTTCAAAAGACCATAAAATCATTAGCAACAAGGAGGCTGTCCCAATAATATACTTACCTCAAACTTTAGTATTAGAGGGACAGATAGAAACAGAAGTGGTTATACTTTTTTCTGTAAAGAGGGATGCATTATGAAAATGCTTATCACCTTAAATAATGTCAAAGATTGTTTCAATGCATGCAATTTGCTTTTCAAAACTTCCAACCGAACAAAAAGGTGTGATTATAGGCAGATCAGTACTGATAAAGTGACTTGGCCCCCCCATAACAGAAAACCAGGAGTATCTTTGTTTTACTTAATAGATTTTTTTCACTTCCAACATCTTCCAACTTGATATCCCAATTATCAGTTTTTACAAAACAGCGAGATACCATGGATATCATGTATCCTAAGGAAAATGAAAGTTCACAATACCCTCTATACAGTCGTCTTGCCAAACAACTTAGCAGATCAAATGGCCACATGCAGGACATATGGAGACAGAGGGAATGTGGCAACATCAAGGGCACGCAATCATCTATACACAGAGTGTGAAAGATGATACTGGACAAATGATCCAGTTTCTCCAACAAAGAGATTAAAGATGAAACAAAAGGAGAAGTAAGATCCCTAAAGAGACACTGGAGACATGTTAACCAACTGTCAAATGTGAACCTTATTTGGATTTTAATGTGAAGAAATCAACAGAAACAAAAATAACTACAAAACAACTGGGACACGATAACTGATACTTGATAATGTTAAAGAGTCAATGTTAAATTTTTGGTGTGAAAAATATTGTGGCAAAATTAAAATAAAAGGAGGAGCCTGTGAGAAGTCTTACTGGGTACCAGACCGCATGATCCACATTCAGTACATGGGACTCACACAGTAGAATGGGAGAACTCAAAAGTTGTCTGACCTCCACCTCTCACATATCATGGCAGGTGTTCTGTAATAAATAGATATAATTTAAAAACCATACAAATAAAAAAGATAATGAAAATGAAAGGCGACTCCTTGAAGGATAAATGATGAAATGATTTGCTTTGGATTAGTTTCAAAACACTTCAGTGTGCAGTAGCAGTGAAGTTGATGCCTTCATTTCATAAAATCAACACGAGACAATTATGAAATTTTGAAACAATTTCAACTATGAAAAATGACATTAGAAGTAAATTTCAATATTTAAAATTAAAAACTTATTTTTTTCTAAAAGTGAACTGGACATAAAATGTGCTGGTGAAACCCTGACAGTCAAGAGAAGTGGATTTGCCAGACCCTTTTGGCTTCAGTTCTCCATTGGCATGAACAGGCCTGTGCATGCAAGGACACCTTTGATCTCATCTTTCACTCTGTGGAGCAGTACCTGGGGTTTTATCCTGAACTCTCTATATTCAGATACTGGCTTAGATGATCCTGATGCCCTAGGTTCATGTTCAAATAACAAGATCCTGACTGCACATGACTCACTCTCGAAGAATAAGCCAGCGTCGTCGTCGGGGGCCCAACAGGGAGGAGGTTAAACTCATTTTCCTCATGATACTAATATTATATCTGCTGTCTCCATTCTGTCTTGAGCAAACAGAGAGGGGTTTCCAGGCACCATTCCTCTGACTGCTAGAAGTCAGTGGGTAGGAAACCTGTTTTTCCCTCCTTTAAATTCTTGATTTTATTTTCTAATATGCTAAATGCCTATACACAGAAGATGTAAACTTAATGTCTTTTTAGTCTTCGATTGATTCATTTATTAATACTATAAATCTTTCCTGGGGCTAGAAACTTGAAAACTGTTATTACATTTCTTGTCATGTCTGCCTTGAGTAGCACTTCTATGCCAAATATTGCAGGAGCATATACGTTTTGGAAAATTTGGGTTTATTGAGCATCCATAGCAAACTAAGGCAGAAAGCTTAGGTTGATTATATATGTCAAAAGACCAATTTTATTTAAATGATCGAATTGACTTTTTATCTGAGACTCATGAGTTGGGAGCATCTCACAAGAAGCTTAGAAAACTTCTCCCACAAGAGGAACAAGGAAGGGTGTTTTTATAGGCAGAGAAAGGCTAAAGAAATTGGGAACAGACAACAAAGGCACAATGGTCATTTTGCATAGGCATAAAAAAAGGGAAAAGTGGCTACAGTGGGCTGTATCTGGCCCACAGTGGATCTGATTATCTCTGTTCTCTGATTTCTCAGTTCCAGTTTGTTGGTATGGAAGGAACCTCCTCCGCTCAGCTTGGGTTTACTGAGCCCTAGTAGAGGGCTCAGGTTGGAGCAACAGCCTCCTGTACATTTTATTTTACACATTTTATTTAATATTTATTTAACATGTTTAGTCTAGTATCAAGCCATGACCTAATTACGCCCACCTGCAACTATTAGTGTTTGGACCAACCAATGAATGAGTTTATGGTTATATCTGAACAGATAAGCTTAACTTGATTTATCCCGACAATGGACACCATAAGCCAGTACTCAGGAGATGGGGAACAGAGAACTAGAAGGGAGCAGGCAGACAAGGGCCAAGAGCCCAGAGGAGATGGTGGAATCCAAGGAAGGAGGCCTGGTATGCAACAAATGGAAGAGGTCTGGAAATGCCGGGCTTGGGCACCTCTGTTTCCAACAGTTCCTGAAAAATAGTTCTCTGGCTGCTGTCCAGGGCAGACCCAGCTTTCTGGTTTGAAGAAAGAAGTGCCCTGAGGGGAAGCAGAGCCTACAGGATACAGGTCCCCTTACCCCTGCTTGCAAAACCTATGCTGGTTTACAGGAGAACAAAGATATTCATTTCGTAGGCAGACATTGGAGGACTAAAGTGAAAATGTAAACCCACCAAACAACACGCGTGAGTAATTGCCTTACGTCTTTTCTTTTGGGAACTGGGGGACGGAGCATGGACGATGACTGGGGTTTGCCTCAGAGACGTGAAGCAGGCAGCAGTGAAAGCTGGGAGAAAACAGACATGTAGTGAGTATTTTCCCACAGTTGCCTGGTGGCTGGGTCTTCAGCCTCCTTGCCAGAGTGGTTTTCCAAGTGTGGCTAAGAATAAACTCTACTCCACACTCCAAAGGTTCGTGATGTCCTTCTCTTTTGTCTGCTTTTTAATAAACAATGATTTTACTTCTCAGATATTGCACCGAGAAAGCAGAACATTCTGTGGAAGCCCTCTGACCCATTCATGCATAGATGACATGATCCAATATGTCTGGCTCACTTCAGAGTCAGACTTTTCAGGACTATTTTCCTGTGTTCTTCCTGGTCCAATTGAGCCTCTGTATTCTGAGGCCATTCTTCACCTTCCTAGTCACTTGTGCTGTTAGAAGGAGTATTCTGTCTCCATGCTGCTGGAGTAAGTAGATCACAAAAGCAGAAGGAAGAAGACCCACTCAGGCTACAGGAAAAGGGTTAATGTCCAGGGTGGGGAGCCAGCCGAAGGGCACCACAGTGCAGTGTGTGACAATAGTACAGTGACCACTAACCAATGAAATGTAAATATTTCTTTTTATTTCAGAGAGTAGAGTTCCTAAGATTAAAATACAAATATATGAGGCTGTAAGGTAATATAATATTTTGAAGACTCTTGACCACTCTTTACATATTAAATTCCTTTTTTTTTAACTTCAGAAACAGCTTTTATATTTTGTTTTGAAAATGCTATTCATAGCTTCACAAATTCCATCCCTCTTTGGTTACAGACTGTAATGAACAAGAATACCACTGTGTTAATTCCTCCTCTAAATCCCTGTAACTGACTTATACTCCAGCAAAAGGCTGATAGCCCAGCCATAGGAGAAAATTTCTAACCAGCCACACATGCTCTCTCTTTATTGTCAGATAGTCTGTGGCAAACTGACTCCTAAGTATATAGTAATTAAATGTAGCCAGTGTTTTTCACCTTAGACTAAAATTAAATCATTATTTACTGAAACCTAATATATATTAGCACTGTGTAAGACCCTGATATTTTAAAAATCAATTCAGAATTTGGGGGATTTCTCAGTAGGTAAATAATTCAATGACATGGATGGATAGACAGTGACCCTTGTTCCAACCACTGAATCCACTCTTGGTTGACTATGGTTGTAGAAGTGAAAGAACAAAGGGATTATATATCAAGGATGTACTGTAATTCCCCTTTTACTTTCATGTGTTCTCTCTTGCCTTCCTTTGTAATTCCACATGCTACCATTTCATTGGATATGTGATGGTGTAATGTTAAGCATTCTAAATGTTAATTAATCGGTCCTGTTTGCTGTCTGTTACTTACATTGACTCTGATTGGTTAAAATAAATGCTGAGGACTGAGACTGGGCAATGACAGAGAAAGATGGGACTTCCTGAGATTAGAGCAGGAAGCCTGCATTTTAGACAGAGGATTAATACATTCCAGCTAGCATCAGGAAGAAGAAGGCACACACCATGGGTAAGAAAAAGGAACCTCATTCCACATCACATGGCCAGGAACATCAGCATGGCATGGAAAATGGCAGCCCAAGGGGACGTATGTATATATGGGGTCATATTTGGGTAATAGAATTAAGAGATAGCTTAGATGGGCTAGGATTGTACAATTCAGGCCAAGGCTTGTTAAAATCCACATGGTGTCTGTGTGCTCATTTATAATGGCTGCTTAAAGATTAACAGCCACTGAACCAATTAACGATAATAAATACTGGTAAATAATTTAGAGTTATTTTTTTGTACAAATGGTGCCGAATGTAACTTAGTTAATATTTTTTTACAGATATGGTCTATATTATATTGAATTTTACTTCTCCTCCCTCTTGCCAGTCAGCAAGTATTGGCATTAAACTGGCTGAACAGAAGCAGATATGTAAGTAAGAAGAGAAGAGTTCTGATGACTCACAAATGAAGTACTAACTAGGGCGTGTTTGAAACTAGGCAGTATTTTTAGAACTAGACCAGACCATTTTCACAGAGTTTTGTAAGCATACAACCATTTTGTATTGTAATTTCTGAGTGTATATCTCTGTCAGTAGAAGTGTACAGTAAGGGAGGAGAGTAGCTTATAGTAAATTTGTTTTGTAAGTTGCTAAACATCTTTCTGGCAAATATAAAACAACACACAATATCCATGTGACAAAGAGGATACAATTTACTTACATTAGTTCATAACAGAATGTGGTCATGTTTTTAAGATGATAATGGACATGCTATATAATAAGGAAAACTATAGCCTAAATTGAACATGATCTTTAATTTCAACATCCTCCATGTTTTTGTTCATATATGTTTTATTCAATACTGGATGTTCTATAACAAACAAAAATAAAAAAACAAGCATCTTTGAAAGAGATTGCCTTCACTCACTAAGAACCAATGGAAAAATTAATTTGACTTCCCAGATTATTAACAGAGTAAATGATATCATGAGGTAACATGTTTAGAATCTGGAAAAACATTAAAGAAAATATACCTAATGAGCATAGAAAGTATCCAAGTGCAGAAAAAGAAATGGTTTTATCTTTGCTATAAAATTATCCAAACAGCTTTCAGTTATTGACAATTTGTTGGTTGATAACTTCAGATGAATGATCAAGTCTCTAATCTTTAGGGTGACTGACTCAATGAGCTGGCTAATAAACACTGCCAGGATATGCTTTTAAACCAACTAAAAATATTTTCTCACACCTCAGTAATTAGAAATTAAGAGCTTGGTTTTATTCCAAAATAGAGTATAAATTAAATAGCTTTTTGAAATGCTTAGGTTTCCAACAGCAAGAAAAACACATGGTGTTCTCTTCTCTCCCATCTTCCAGATTGCATGCTCCTCCTTGTTCCTGCCACCTTTGATACAGTGTGGTTTATTGAATATGGATAGAAATGTCTTCTAGTTCTTTAGCTCCCATTAAAGAATATCATGTGGTGGAGAGGGCTTACAGGCATAATCTTCATGGCAGTATTGGGGAGCTAATACATTAAAACACAGGAAATCAAAGAATAACATGAATACTAGAATTTTCCATTGCAACTTATGTTGCCTTCTCTAAGATCAGCCTCTCCTCTACTCCTTTATGCTTCTTTTTATCTAAGATGTATTATTTCCTCTCAAAATTCTAGACATTTCTTTTTCCTTATCCTGGAACTCCAAATCTAATCATTGCTGTACTTTGGAGACATGCTTTAAAATCCACAGCATTATTTCCACTGATTAAGTATCAGTGGTGTAAGCGTTTCATTGATGTAAGTAAGAATCAAGGGCTGGAAGCACGAGTCCATGGTGGAGAGTTTGCCTAGCAAAAGCAAGACTCTACATTCAGCCCTGAGTTCTACAAAAATGAATGAAACCTTAGGTATTAAGAATCCCAGATGCAGGTCCTGATAGTCCTGTTAACTTGTATACCTCCCTGAGTGTTGGCTCAAGCATTCTATTGCTTCTGAATTTTAGATGCTTCCATTAGCAAATTATTCTGTATATTGTACTGGAAGCACTGTAGCTTTGACTACAGTAGAGTACAATGAGCAATTGTACTGCAATCAAAATTTAAGAATTTGTATTCTATACATGCCCCATGAACCTAGGGATAAAATATATACTGGTAATGAGAAGGAACTAAAAGATTATTTTACACTTTAATATTTTTTAAAAAAAATAATTTCAATCATTTCTATAATAATATAACTAATGGACTAACCAATCACAAAGGGAGGCAATCAGAAGAGAAAAAAATATTCCAAGTTAAAGATGGGTAGCCTGCAGCTTATGTGCCTTTACTTATGAAACCACCTTAGGAGTATAAGAGCAATAAGATCCTGTCTGTGGAGACTTCCTATAGCCACGCCATTATTTCCTCTCCTCATATAGTGAGTGAACATTTATACACAAATGCAAATTAGCTTACCTACACAACACTTCAGGAAGAGCAACTGGTCTCCTGCTATTTAAAAGTCAGTTGACCTAGTTCTGTCACTTTAAGAACTGTTCTTGAACACATGTAATATTTAAACCAAAATCACTATGGAGCAGACCATGTTTCTACGTCCAGTTTCTGTATTGAAACCTCAATGCTCCCAGTACCTAAGAATACAGCTGTATTTGGAGAGAGTTATGTTAGCTAATGGCATGATTTTGACGGGAGGTGGTTGTTATGGTGGGCCCTAATGCAACCCTGACTGTTATTCCTAGAAAATGAGGGAATTTGGGTGCACACTGTGACACTAATGCACAAGACCCATGAGGACAAAGTGAATTCTCACTAGAAAGTGGCCTTATGAAGGACAAGAAGAAAGGGCTTTAAGAGGAGAAACCAAATGACCTTGGGCTTCCAGCCACCAGAGCTGTGAGTAATCAGGCCTCTTGGTATCTGGTAGAGGTCTATTTTGTTATAGCAGCTCTAGAAAACTCATACACTATCTTAACCACAGTAACGATTGTGGGCTCTTTTGTGAAGTAGAGCTTTTGTCTTGTGTATCTTGTTGAGAAAGACAGCAGAGAGAGGGAAATCAATGGTTTAACTTCAGTTTGAGCACAGATCATGAAGAGCTTTAATCTTCAAATGAGAGATTAGAGGCAAGGTTCTTTAGCAATTCAATACCACACTTATGTGCTCTGAAACCTTGCTATGAGGCATAAAATATGGTAGTAGAAGTGAGAGGGACAGAGGGATGACAGGGTGACTTTGCATTGTTCTCCCAGTCCCTAGAAAACAAGAGCTTACCTCTCAGAGCATCCTGTACATTACAGTCAGTCGTTGTGCAGCTCTGGGCTGGCAGAGACAATAACATTTAAAATGTTACAGGGAAAGTATTAGTAAATAGACAGGTACTTTCTTTTTAAAGTGTACCCTTTTTCCTTAGTCATTCATGGTATGTTTCTCTTGTGTATTTAAATGTCAAATTTGAATTGCTAAAAAGGTAACTTAAATTTGTTTATCAAGTAAATCTGCATGGAATTTTTTGTTCTCACTTAAAATTGATTATCAGTGCAAAAATGAATGTAACGCTGGTCAGATACTCTATTTGAGACCTTTTACAGTAGTTTTCTCTAATATTAAAATCATCCTTCTTGGAAGGATGTTCCTTACAACATAGGATGTTAGAAAGGTTAGACAGCAGAATGTCTAAGGGGAGACATTCTGCAGGGAAGATCATTAAGGTCAGGAAATGAGGAGCACAAAGGTGACAGGAAATCCCTGAAACTGACCACGTATATCAGGCTCCTCCCTCCCCAAGCATATATAAGCTGTAAGTTCTGCTCAGAGGTTCTCAGCCCAGCTGAGCTGTCTCAAAGTGACAGATCAGCCAAGCTGCCTTGAAAAAGCAGAGACTAGCCACAATGTTTAGAAGAAACAGAGATCTGCTGAACTGCCTGGAAAAGGTTCAGGTCAACTGAGCTACCTGGAACAGACACCTCCAGCCTGCTGGGCTACAGGCAGGTTATGTACTGTGCTCTAGATTTCAAGCTTTTATGATCTGCTACCTATGCTGTAGTGGGTTTTGGTGATGCAGCTGCCTTTAAGTCATTTCTGCTCCTGTAAGCAACCCCTTACCAATATTCCTAAAAGTAACCAGAATAAAACTCTTTGGTTCACCAAACTGGATTTGGTGGTATAATTATTTTAGTCTGTGTCTACTCTCTGTGCAGGATGAGTAGACATTTGTTTACTTCTCCCCAGAAGCAGTATCATACAACAGACCTCATTATAGGTCTGCTAAAGAAACCCCTCTGATTGGGGAAGAAGTTGGACTTCTTGTATCTGGCTGCTCTACAGATTACACTAAATGGAATGGATTTCAACATCACACTCTTGTTCAGCTCTAGAAATCCAAAGTAGCAGAATTTATTCCTCTGCCAAGTAAGGGAATATGTTCCTTTTGCTTTTTGCTTTCTCCACTCTTTAGAGCTGACAGTTCTTGGCACAAGGACTTCCCCCTCTTTCCACTCTCAAAGCTGAGGCCTCAACAGCTTTGGTCATATCACCACCTTTGCGACTTTCTCACAGATTCCCTCTTACAAGGCCTTTTGTTATTGCACTATGCTCCCCTGAATGATCCAAGACAATCTCCCCATTGTAAGATCTGCCACATAGGTTAACTGTCACATGTTCTAAGGGTTGGGGCATGGACATGCATTTCAGATAGCTTTCATGTGGTAATAACATTTTGATATTAGTTCTATGGATTTGCCATGACACCATTCTGGACACCATTCTATAAAGGTCGTCCCATAAAATCTACAAAATCCTGGGAACGGGGCTAACATTTGGCACATAGTGATGAGGCAGTATCAACATGCCTAACAAACCACTGCCCATTCCCGCTGAGAATGTGACAGTGCCAGGGTTTATGCTGTCACAGCCTGGCATGGGGCACAGTACAACATGGAGCCACTCTGATCTACTGGAGTGTCTGTCTTTCCTGGTTTGATAAGCAAAATGTGCTACATACACACAATAAGAACCAGCAGATCCTTACCCAAGAGTGCCAGGACCCTTAGAGTTAGAAAGAACTTGATAATTTATATTCTGACTCACCTTACATCATAGTTGAGGAATACCAGCTCTGGTAGGAAATCAAGAGATAAACTGGTGCTGAGAGATTGTCATTGTCCAGGGTATACATCTGGGATAGCAAAGCTACTGAGGGCATATTCTGCTTCTCTCATCTGCTTTAGGCAAAGATATTCAGTCACTATTCTGCACGCCATGTTATGGCTGAATCACATCCCCAGCGCCTTGCAGCTGAGATGACAATCATATTTGCAGAGAGATCATTTAAAGAGAGAAGTGAGGTTAAATGAGGCCTATGGGGTAGAGCGTTCCACCCATTTAGCTGGTGTCCTATAAAAAGAGTCAACAGGGATAGGTATACACAGAGCACAGAGAAAGCCCATGGCGGAGAGGTCATCATCCAGAAGCCTTGGCTGACACAAACCCTAGGAGAAACCAACCCTGATGAGTCAATGGCATTTAATGTGAAAAAATGATCTCAAGATAAGAAAATGTGAAAATAGCCCAATAACACAAGTGCACGGACCGTCCTCTTAATGTTTGTTTTTTTTTTTTTTTTTTTTTACTGTGTGGTATTTTTTTATTGCAGCAACAGAAAATTTGTGTTGCTGCACTTAGGCTACAGGCATTATAAACCACCTAGGCTGGAAGCAGCTAAGCCTGGTCCAAGTTCCTGGGGCTTCTCATAGGCAGAAATTACAGTTCTAAATAATTTTCAGCATTTATAAGAACTAGGGTGTCATCTACGAAATATGAAGTAAGCAGTCTTCCTGGCTGGAATGATGCCAAATTAAGAAGGTAGAAGAGTTGTCACACACTAATAGTGACATATGAGTCCGATTAATTTAGATGTGACGGCTATTTATTCTTTAATAAAGTTAATTTGTTTGGTAAATTAAAAACCTGGGGCTTCTTGATGAAGAAATGGTTTAGGCACGAGCCATTGCTTCTAGCACCCAGTTGCTTTATTTAGGTCTTCCGAGAGCCTTGCTGCTCAATTCTCTTCATATTTCTGGACTACTTTATGGGGAGAGACTTGCAAATTATGTCATGTGTCACACCAGGCATGTTGAGAACTGTTGCGCTGGAATCTGGAAGTGCTGTTAACATTTCTGTGCTCTATGTGGGGTTTGATTATATTCCCGGGAAGTCAATAAAAAATGCAATGAAAATTATCTCAAGATAACAGAGTATGAAAATAACCTAATAAAAAGAGTGTTTGTGAGTCTCCTTAACCCAACAGAAGCAATATTAAAAAGTTATAGCACTCATGTACCACAGTATTAAATGCCATCAATAGAATATAACAGAAAGTTTGCAAGCCAGTGTTTTAAGCATAAATGTACATTTTATTTAAAAATAATAACAAAGGTATGAAGAACACACACTTCTATGAATAACAGACATTTATTAAATTTTTTTAATAGTAAAATATTGAGCTCAGTCTATTATAACACACAGGCTTGAGGGACTATGAAGCAGGGTACCTCTCAAGAATGACAATGTCTATGTAAACACATGGTGGGATTCTGGGGTGCCACTGTTATGAATGTATCCTTTCTGCTCTTCCTAGTAACTGCAATAGGAATGTTCAGAAATGTTTAGGCTTTGGGGAGAACCAGCAAAATTTCCTGAGTATTCCATTAGACTTTATTTTTTTAAAGACTTTATTTTGTGTGTATAAGTGCCTATGTGTACATATGTGCAGCATATGCATGCCTGGTGCCCACAGAGGCCAGAAGAGACTGTTAGATCCCCTGAAATCGGAGGCACAGATAACTATGGTCTACTGTATAGGTGCTATGACCAAAATCAGGGTTCCCTCCAAGACCAACAAATACTCTTAACTGTCCTGTGACACCCTTCTAGGATCCCATTAAACAAATCTTAAAGCTGTGTTACCCTCATGGAAAATGTGAAAAATGTCTGATGGAAACATTGACTTTAGTATTTAGTATCTTTGACAGCATAATATATTTGAGAACCACAACCCTAGAAATGTGCTCAACCGTGTGAAAGTCTTTGGAGTTAGCAGAAGATTTTCTAGCACAGGGTAAATCACAAGGCAGTTCATCAAGTGCTAAATTTTCTTTAACCACCAAAAAAGCTAGTGGCATGAGGAGATATGAAGAAATGCCAAGGTTAGCTGATTATTTTTTGAATTATATATATACATATATATGTGTATATATGTTTATGAAAAAATATATATAGAAAGAAAATAAGGATGTGAGGATGAGTGAATACTGGAAAAGAGATGTCTAGAAAAAGTTAGATGCTAGCAAATAGAATCTCCACTCCTTAGGCAGCTCTTCCTCTGCATGTGTCCAGACAGAAATTCACAAACTACATTAATTTATTCTTTTTTCAAATCACTTTGCAGAGAAATCTTGATTCTCAGGCTGTAAAGTTACAAGTAGTGTTTTGCTATTTATCTCCAAACCATGAACTTCTCAGCCATATTTTTTCCCATTAAAATGTCACCCTAACAGAACTGATGTGAATATATATATATTGCCCATATATATATACATATATATGTATTGCCCATTAAGAGTTCAGAGTAAGAGTCATAACACATGTAACAGAAAGTAGTTCTCCTTTTAGTTAATGTAAGCAATCCCATATAGAGCAATAATTCAGAAAATCACATCTTAAGATTACACTCACACTCATGTATAAATACATCTACTGTGTATTGGGCCTGAATTGAACACTTTGCCCCACACTTTGGTACCCTGACCTTTTCATACTGGCCACTTCATTCATGAAGATGATAACAGGAGATAGGATTTGAAAGTAAAGCCAAGTTCTTAATATGAGTACAGGTATTTTGTATTCATGTCAACAAAAGAAACTGTGCTTTCAAAGAGCGAGAAAACAAAATCCCACATGATAATCTACAGTACTGCAAGGAAAGGAACCCATACATACAGCCATCTTCATTACAGAATTAACCAGCCATTTCCAACACACTACCATTTGATTTGAAAAGTCTTACAACCAGTGCTTTCAGAAGGAAAACACTGGTGAAAATAGTATGTATATATCTCCATGGAAAATGATTCATTTTTTAAACACTAAAACCTTGTTTCAGAAGTTCCTCGCTTCAAGTTGTTACTCAAAAACTCATCGTGTTCAAAACTCAAGTTGTTATGAGATCGTGATATCATGAGAAGTTTCTCTTTGTTCGTAAAGTCGTTTTTGATGGCTGGCTGGGGAACCAGCAACCGGTCCATTGGGTCCTCCTTGTTCTCCAGTTTCATATACCCTTTGCTGTTGCTCCGATCCAACCGAGGCCAACTTGGGTGCTTCCTTTGTTCCGCCTGCACAGTGAGCGTGGAAGGACCGCGGTCTAAATCCAGAGATTTGGAGTGCGAGGAGAGCAAATGTAAGGATGTATTGGAGCCAAACTGTCTTCTAGCAGCCCCAGGAGACAAGAGCTGTCCAGTCCCGGGTCCCAGGGCCACAGAAGACTTGTACTGATTCGATAGGGACTCCCCAACAGAGTTGTTCCTGGGTAGTAATGTGCTGGAAGGCTGGAAGGAGTCACCAGAGCCGGGCAGTGGGACAACAAGGGAATCCATCGAAAGATTCCTGGACCTGCTTTTGAGGTTGTCTGCAACCTCGGTGATGCTGTCTATACTGGGCTCATCAATGACACAGTTATTAAGTTTGATCACAGGCAGCGTAAAAGCACTGATGGATGACGACACGATCGATTTGGTGTCACACTTCTTGGAGCTGCTGGCCTTGTCATCGTTGGTCTTGGATGGAGGTGGATAAAGGCCAAAGACAGAGGCCGCACTGTCAGATAGCAAGGGCGGCATGAGGTGCCCCGGGCTCTTACTTTCACTCAACATCAGCTCATCCTCCTCCACCGAGCTGTCCACCCGAAAGCTGTTCCGCATCCCTGAGAAGGAGGCCAAGGTGGTGGCAGCCAGCCTGGATGCGCAGGGGCTGCCATTCTGCTTCACCTCTGCATCTGCCAGCAAGGCCGCGTACGGGCCATTCGCCTGCTTCTGCTCCTTGAGTCTCAGCGTGTGGATGTCGATGACCGTCGAGTAGATATCCCTCATGTGGATGATTTTGGTTTCTTTGTCGCGGTTCTCGTGAAGGATGGCGTTGGCACAGATGAAAATGAAGATACCGATGCCCATGGTGAACGGGCCAAGCATCTTCATCTTATCAGAGTGTAGATGCTGCTCGAAGAACCGCACCACCACATCGCCCTGGTTCCGAACCACCTGCGTCTCGTTGGTGGACAGCGCGGTCTCTGCATCGATGAAGTGCTCCTGCTGGGGCCAATAGCCGAGGACTGCCATGGCGATTCCGATGAGAGACACCAGCACTCCCAGAATAAGGAAAAAGCCAGATGGAGAATAGAGCCGGATCTTCCCACGAACCACCACAACATCAGCTCGTGGGCGCCGTCTGACGGGTTTCTGGTCCTGGGGAGCAGGCAATGGGCTGAGATTGATGTGTTGCTGAGACCTGGCCGAGTCCTGTCGCTTAAGGGCCGCCAGGCCGGTGATGACTCCACCAGTGGCTATCATAGCTTCCTCCTGTGTTCTGAAAAGAAAGGAAACAGGTCATCCACAGGTGTGCCTGGGGAGGCTGTGCAGTTCAGTTGGCGGGCCGCTCACCCAGGGCATTGGCTGCTGTTCCACATGAGAAAGGCAGAATAACTTTTAAATCCTCACAGTTTGAGAGGAGGTTATATTGGTTAACTAATGTGAATTTCTGGAGTGTTCTCTCTCTCTCTCTCTCTCTCTCTCTCTCTCTCTCTCTCTCTCCTAGTATTAATGCAATGTGAGCTCAAGAAATATTTTCAGTTAAATAATTTTGTCACCTAATACATTAAGCTGTGCCTTGGTCACAAGTCCCCAACCCCAATCCCAGACACACAACTTTCCATCACTGTTTATGTTATTTTAATGAAATGGGGACTTGGGAGGGATGATAGGTGGTCAATTGGTAGTGTCTGTCTAATAGGTATGAGGAACTGAGTTCAATATTTCCCCAGATCTGAGTATGTACATGAGGGGCATGTACATATGAGCAAGCGCTGGGAAGGCAGAGACAGGAGGGTCCCCTGGGTTCCCAGGCCTCCCAGCTTAGTGGAACCCAACATTACCAGGCCAGTGACAGGCTGTCTTAAGCAAGGTGGATGGAATCCTATGGAACAGGATTTTGACCTCTGGCTCCACACTCACGTATACACACACACATATGAAAAAAAAAAAAAAAACACAGAATACTGGACAGGCCAAAGGAAATCTCCAGACTTACCAAAGGAATATATTGCAGCTTCCATGATGAAAATCACCCACGAACCCATCTTGACAAATGTGGATTCTCTCTAAATTTTCATCTTCCTTACTTGGCTGTTTCCCCAGCTATCACAGACCTCTTCTTACATCTTCCTGCTCCTACACTGACCTTGCTATTTCAATTTTGACTCTTTTTCTTTCAGCCCAAAGTCAATTGTTAGTTACCCCTAGAGTCCTTCTTTGGATACTTGTCTTGACTCTTCCTTATCATGTTTATCTATTCCCACATCTTCTGCAATGGCCTTTATGCTGATGAGCCAGCAGTGTGGATTTCAGATCATATCCGGAATTTCAGTCTCACGTTTTCAGCTGCCTCCTGGGGAACACACATATCTACACACTGGTGGCAAAGCTGAACTCACATCTCCACCCACCACTGGTCCAAGTGTTACACCTGGATTTTTAGTGGAGCCGATCCTAAAGCATGGCCCTGTGTAGTGATCCATTCTTCTTCCCTTTCTACTCCACGGCAAGGTTGGAAATCATAGAAATTTCATGACACATGGCGTCTCAGTTTCACTTTTCTAGTATAAGCCCATTCTTTCCAGATACGTACAGCTTACTAATTACCACTGAGTAACCTCCCAACTGCTTTCTAGCATTGGGGCCCTCTTCCTGTACCAGTGTATTGCATGGAGATGACAGATGTGTCCCACAACACACCTCTAAGAGAGAATAGTAGTGGAGAAAATGGATCTTACCACCTGCAGATTTATCTGGGATTTCAGACCCTATGGGTTTAATCTCTCGTTTCCCTTTAATGTGCACACCATTTCCTGTTTCTCATTTATACCCTACACCATGTTCTTTCTGAGACTGTTAATGTTTCAGCTAGCTAGGTACGGTGGCGCTCGCCTTTGATCCTATCACTTAGGGGGCAGAGGCAGGCACAATTCTGAGTTCAAGGCTAGACTGGTCTATACAATGAGTTCCAGGACAGCCAAGACTACACAGAGAGGTTCTGTCTTGAAAACAACAACAACAAAAGAATGTTTCATCTGGACTGTCCATATCTACTAACTCCCATCAACTCCTGCCTTCATATCCGGACCTCTGGATAATCATCAAAGCTCATGTTTCACCTCCTTTATAAAGTCATTTTCTGACTGACTTGGCTCCCATATCCCATACAAGCTTCATTCCTCAGAGTGTTTGAACAAACTTTCTAGGTCTCTTAAAAAAATATAGGGAAATTTTATATATATATATATATATATATATATTTCCATCCAGTGCCTGAATTCTCCATGCCTCATGGTCAAATTCAATTTTAATTAACACTTTTATTATCCATTGTAGTACCTTGCACACAATCAGTTTTCAAAAACTAGTTGCTAAAATGATGAATAAAGAGTGAGTCTTTTCCCAGGATTTGCTGGGTAATTGACTTACACTAACTTTCATAGTTAAACATAAAAGCAAAGAAAATTAACACAAACAAAAAGCAACACGTTAATTGGTAAAATTCCTGTCTTGCTTTATAATAAACAGTCCTCAAACTGCCAACTTTAGCCAGTAGAGAAACAAATGGCATTTTAAGATTCTCCAGGTCTTTGAGAAGTTTCTGAAAGGGCATCCAATTCCATCTTCTGGGGAAGAGATCTCCTTTTGAATTCCTACTTATGATTTTTGACTTGTTCTGAAAGGACAGGGTTGCGGGTGTGTATACTGTTTGAGTGATCTGGCAAGAAGATAACTAGCATTAAGTAGTTCAGCGTTGAGAGAATAAACAAGACTGTATCCCATGGCTGTAGTCTATGTGATATATCAAAATACTTATAGTAACTAAACTTAGAGTCATTCCCAAACCTTGGCAGAAGTAAAGTGTAGCATCAACCTCTGTTTTCTGGAATTCAAACCAGTTCCAGATGTTTGAAGGAAATGTCTACTTTACCTTGCAGACATATATCTCTTTCCATGTGGCAAGCTGAGGAAACGGTCGGAAATCTTTTTGAATAGGTGGATTTAAGAAACAAACAGAAACATGGGCAGATAATAATTTTCCTTTGATTTCAAAGCAGCCAGAGGGAGCCACATCCCAAAGAGATGTCCGGGCCTTTACCACTTGTTCAAATATTTCACTAACACCAACATTTTTTTTCCTTCCTGAGGTTGGTTGAGAAATGACACTGTAAGGGAGAAAATATTCTAAGAAAGATATATGTATACTGAAAGGTGGGGAAAAGAGGAAGGGCTGGGCTTCCATGAGAGCAAACAAGGAAAGTGTGCTAGGCTACGTGGAAGAAGGAAGGGAGCCAAGTATAAAACCAAACCAAACCCATCTAGAGCACTACAGAAAGAGAAAACACTTGTTGGTTGTGGTAGGGATCTTATAATACCCAAAGTCAATCTACCTTGGTCAGGCCTAGCTAGATGGGGCTACAAGGCTCCCAAGACCCAGCAAATCAAGGTTTGGAGACAGTTTCCCCCTCTTCACTTGATTCAAAGCAATCCCACACTTCATGGTTCTGTATCACCACTCAAAGAGTTCCAAACTAGAGCTTAAGGGAAAAGCAAAGAAACAAATTCAGTCACTGCTTCAAGGGGCTTGAAACCTAATGGAAGAGCTAATATCCCAGTAGTAACCAGCCGGAGGTCACCCCAGAATGAAAGTTTCAGTTAGGAAGAGCTTTGCATAAGGGTGCATATGAGAGACAGCGTTTAACATCAGTTCAGTGAAGTGGAGGGAAAACCAGCAGGCTAGAGAGCAGGAATATGGCCTTCCCTTTGGCTAGTGGTTCTCAACCTTCCTAATGCTGTGACCCTTTAAGACTTACTCCCTCAGAGGTTTAGTCCGTTGTCATCTTGGCTGGAAGCATGACAGCACTTCTTCAAGCTGTGTGATAGTAAGGGAGGAAACCTGTGTCCAAACCCGTGACCATGTCTCTCCAGCCTCTCTTTCGGGCCTCTAGGACCGTCACCAGTATGCTCTGGACTTCCCAGGCCTAACATCAATGAAAATGATCTTCATGCTTGTCTCTCTTTCCAAAGCTGCTCCACACCTCACGGTAGCCATGCTGCTGTGGGCAGCCACTGTAACTGTTCTGCAGTGAGGAGTGCTCACACATGACCCAGCTCTGCAGCTGGGACATGTCTGCTGACACCCTGCATGCTGGTAGTTGGGGACTTCCGCAGCAAAGGGCTTCATTTTGACAACTCAAGCCACCTTTCCGTCAGGAGACGTAGCGAGTGGAGAATGTGGCCGTTATTGTTGAGAGAGTGTCTAGATTTGAAGAGCTAGGATGTGGAGTGGGACCAACTTTGTTCTTTGGGGAAGACAGGCTTCTAAAGCCTTCTGCTCCTGCAGAATATGTCTCCCACTGGGTCCCGGCAGGGTGTTTTCTGAGCTCATTATGGATCTGCTACTTGGCCTTCTGGAGATTTCTGTGTTCCAGCGCTTCGTGGCTTTTAGTCCTTGGAGAGTATTTGTTCCATGCCTTTGTTACACAGCTCATAATTGGTTCAGGCCTGCATTTTGAGGTTTGTCAGGCTGGCGGATGTTGTAGAGGCATTGCTGAGAAAGAACACAGGTAGATTTTCAAGCACTCTCTCTCTGTGCTGCATTGTCTGTGAGCTCAAGATGTACTTGGTCACAATTTTTGTTGTAGCATTTTATATCTAGTGACTTGCGTGTCAGTCTGCCAATCCTCTAAAGCTGTGCTTTGTTTTTGTTCCATTGTTTCACATAACTATAGACCTTTACCCTACACCAAGTAATAAGAATACCAGCAAAGGTGTCCAGAATGTGCAAAACCTGTTGGCACAGAACTAACATTTTACAGATTTTCATATTGTACCATCCTATGACTTCTTCTCTAAGTCTGGTGTTCCCCAGCTCCCTCTTTCTCATCATTCTCTGTCTATTTTATACCCTAGTATCCCAGTGGCAACAGAACACTACCTGCAGAACTGTACAACTGCAAATACCAGACGAACAGGTTGAGCTTTCTTGCTTCATCATTTCTTACATTATATAGTTAATATAATTCTGTAACTCTGAAGAAACAGATTTACTTAGAAAGAAAAGCAAGGAAGTTCTCCTATAAACTCATCTCTTCTTTGCAAATGATGGACTCATGTTTCTGGAGGCATGAGACCCCAGGCTTCATGAATCCCTACAGACCACTAATAATCACCCTTAAATAATTAACCAAACTATATTTATACATTGATTTACTTAGTGTGTGTGTGTGTGTGTGTGTGTGTGTGTGTGTGTGTGTGTGTGTATGTGCCATGGTATGTATGTGGAGGTCAGAGGACAACCTAAGGAGAGAGTGCTCTCCTACCATCATGTATGTTCTGAGGAGGCTCATGGCCATCATGTGACACAGGAAGGACATGCACCACTCAGTCTCTTATTTCCACATCCACACGCAAAGACACTAATGCACACATGAAAAAGAGCCTTCTATTCTATTATGTTTTCAACTTAGTCTGACTGAACTGCTAGTCACCCATAGGAACCTTCTCTTTCAACTCTGGTAAGGATACAGATTTTTTTTTTTTTTAAAAAGTCTCCAAGTTTGAAATGTCTCTACTGGGAAGAAAGTCCTAAAACTGTTGTAGCTTGAACAGAAAATATTTCCATCTGTCACATTTGTAGAGACCACATGGAGTTTTATGTAATGGTTTGCTTGGTCCTGAAGGCATAGATTAATTTTTACTTCCCTTGGGCAGATAGTTGTGCATTCTGGAAGTTTTTAAGCCCTAAACAAGGATAAAATTCCAAATATATGAATAGAACAGTGTCAGTTATATTGAAAATAATAGGCATACTTCAGTGAGGAGATGATAAAAATCTTAGGGTAAGGCCTCGGGTACAGATGAATCATTCTGTGTGCATGGGAAGCTCTTGCTGGTGTGCCAAGCCTCCGTTAACTGCCACCACCTCTTGGAAGCCTCCCTTGATTCCTCCAGAGGCTGCAAACGATCACTCTGCGATGTTGACATCTCGGAAGACAGTTTGATTCGTTTAAAATATTTGCTTCGACTCCTTTTGCACAAGACTTCCCATCCCTTCCTGGGGGACTGGATTTTTATTAGCTTTGTGTCCCTGTCACTGCCCCTACTTCAGTCATATCTGAGAACCATTGTCCCTCTGTGAGGCACTTGGCTAGCATGAAAAACCACAGAAATACACACAGAAAGGCAAGAAATGACATAAGACGATGAGTCTGAGAGCTTGCATTACAACCCTATTCTTACTGCTAACACCGTGTTTGACCGAGACAACACTCCTGGTTCTTAGTTCACTAAAACGAATATTTGAATTGATAAGCTTCTAAAGCCTCTCTACTCTGCAGATCTGGTCATTTGTGACTGAGCCCAATGTGTGTGCATGCCTGTAGAACCATGTGTCCTGCATAATATCATGGTCTGCTCAGAATGGTAGATCAATGTGATCAAAATAGGAGCGATCCAATGTCCAGAAGCAGATTAGTACTGTGAAAGCATATTCCAGAATGTGCTTAGCCTGTGAAAAAGAAACTGTGTGTGTCTGTGTGTGTGTGTGTGTGTATGCGTGTGTGCATGTGTGTATGTGTGTGTCTGTGTGTGTCTGTGTGTGTGTGTGTGTGTGTGTGTGTTGTCACTTTGACAAAATACCCAAGAAAAGAAACCTAGCATCAAGAAAGTTTACTGTGACTCACAGTTCACGCCTGTCAGGGTGATAGGAGAGGGAGGCAACTGTTCACAACTCAGCTGCTACCAGGAAGCAGAGGACAGTGAATGCTGGGTCTCAGTTTGCTTTCTGCTCTTTATCCAGATCTTGACTCCAGGTCATAAAACAGTATCACATACCATTTGGAGTAGGTCCTTCTACCTCAGTTAACTCCCTCACAAACATGGCCAGAGGTTAGTCTCCTAGGTGATTCTAGAGTAGAACTCAACCCTTTGACAATATTAATCATCAGAGAGGAAATGAGCCCCAGTGTGGATCTGTCAAGAATGAGTGATAATAAAAAGGAGTGAACAGGGTGTGTGTGTGTCCCCTGTGCAGTCTACATCTCAATGCGGAAGGGAACCCAGGGCAAGAAGCTGATGCTCACCCACAGTGACATCTTTAGCTTCTGCATTGTCTGTAGCTTTTCTCAGGTTGTACTTTGAGAGATGTAGTGACTTACTCCACAGACAAAATTATGAGAAAACAACATTCTTTAAATATTATGGAGCACCAAATCAGGGCAAAAAGAAAAGAAACAGGGGAAAATATTCTCAGATGAAAGCAAACCTGGAAGGCTTGTCTCCTGCATGAAAATAGGCAGGTTACCTAAACTTCCTGTAATTTTTCAAAAAGTTGTTAAAAGCTGGGCATGGTACACACACTTTTAATCCCAGCACCTGGAAGGCAGAGGCTGATAAATCTCTGAATTCATGGCTAGCTGGGTCTATAGACAAGGGTCACGACAGCCATGGATACACAGAAAAACCCTTCGCAAAAAAAAAAAAAATCAAAAACAAATAAACAAAACAAAATGTGTTTAAGTATAATATGGAGAACATGCAGGTTTTAGTCATAAGCAAGAAAAGATTCAAGCAGGTTTGGCTTAAAGCACCAAGTGCAGTTGTTGTCATTGTAGTTTAAAGATGGGGATAGCTGTAGATTTGTTCTGGGTTTCAGTTTATCTGGTGGAACAGGCACTAGCATCCTCTCACAGTCTGCCCTCTTCCACCACCAACTCCATCCATCTACTGGTTGAGACTGATTTTCCTAAAATAATGATTCTGTTATTCATGTCTTAAGGGATCTCCTTTGTAGAGGCCTATGGGAGTGAAGCATTAGGAAAGGCATTTGCCAGGTCCAAAGGCTCAGCCTTCCAATCTAGTCTTCCAATCTAGTTTTCATATTGGCTGCCACTGCAGCAGGAAGCTGTGAGCCAAAGGCAGTGGTTCTCAACCTGTGAGTGGCTACCCCTTTGGCAAACCTCTATCTCCAAAACTGTTTACATTACAATCCATAACAGTAGCAAAATTACAATTACAAAATAGCAACAAAAATAATTTTGTGGTTGGGGGGGTCACCACAGCATGAGGAACTATATTAGAGAGTCTCAGCATTAGGAAGGCTGAAGAACCACTGCTTTATTCAATAATGCATATTGTTCCTGAAAAATAACCATTTTTAGTCTCCCTTCTCATTCCTCATTTTTTCATTCTTCTTTCTAAATTTCACACATTCAACAAAGTCTCCAGGTGAATAATTTGAACTTCTTGGTAATTCTTTTGGGACTGTGGACTCCAATAAGGAAGGAATATCCAAGATATGTCCTGACGATATCTTTCTGGAGCCCATGATTATTAGAAAGTCACCATTTAAATAACTCTTACTTTGGTCTCAGATGTAGGCCTTAGTTTAGTCAAAATTATTTCACTTTTATCTGAATAAGTCCTAAAATGACCCTTTAAGGGGCTGGTGAGTTTGCTTAGTAGTTAGGGGCACTTACTGCTGATACAGAGGACTGGGTTGGGTTTCAGTCACCCACAAGGCAACTCGAAACCATTCCTAACTCCAGCTCCATTAGATCTGGCCTCTTCTAGACTCCATGGACATCAGGCATGCATGTAATGCACATACACACAGGCAAAAATACTCAGACACATGAATAAAATTAAACAAGGAATTAATGACCTTTTAACCAGTGGCCAGTTCTTAGCTCATTGGAAAGGAAGGAGCCATTATCCCAGATCACTAAGTGAGCAGGCAGGGCTGAGTCCAGGGAGCCATGGAGGAAACTGTCATCTGATCAGGCAAAACCAAGAGATTTTACCACTGAAAATGGTTTGGAGATCTTTGATATAAAGTTGTGATTCTGAAATGTAAGCCCCCAACAATTCTTAATTCAGACTATGCCAACTCAGAGTGAATTCATGGCTCATCTTCTTGGTATTCCTTGATTGGGAAACTTGTCTTTGCTCCTGCCTTTCTTCTTCCCTGGTATGAAAACAAAAGCTCACCTTTTCCAACCTCAAAGGCCACTGCCTCCTTCTGACTTTTTTCTTCCATCATTATACCTAGAACACTGCAGGTGCTTTGCCCTAGAGTATTTTTGACCATGGTGGATTCTATTGCAGAAATGTAGTACACAGATAGCCATCAGGAAATATACTGAAGCATATCTTAGCACAGAAGTGAAGTTCTTCTGCAAGAACTAGGAATACTATTTTCTGTACTTAATGTTATTTCTGTACCTTATGCCCATTTCAGAAAGAGAGTCATCATTCCTAAAAAAAAAAAAAAAAAAAAAAAAACCAAAAAAGTCCAGCCTCTGTGTATGTGTGTGTGTGTGTGTACATGTCCATGTGTGTTTATTAAGGGTGCTTGTTGTTGGATATTTGATCATAACAATATATAAATATAATCTAATACAAAGACACTGAAGCTTGAGTAGGTAGGTCAGTTAGCACCAATTCATTTTGAGGCACAGTCAACGCTGGAGTGATGCTCTAGATACAAACCTTGGAGACTTGTACCAGTGGCTACTAAAATAAAGTGATGCATCTCCTCCACCTGTAGTTCTTTGCATAGAGGGACATCAGTGACTAGCTTTCTAGGTACTTGTGAGGGATTCATGAGCCTGTGTATGAATAAGCCAAAAATTTGACTAATCAATGACTACGAGTGTAAGTTGTGAGTCAGTATGTAACTACAGCCAATCTGAAAATTTCCTAGAGCATCTTAGTTCTGGGCATCTATGAGCTGGATATCGCTAAGGATCAAGAACATAAAAATTGATAAGTACTTAATCAAGCAGTATATGCATACCCAAACCCCATCATTACAACCTGACTAGTGTTTGATTTTGATAGAAAAAAAATCAAGATTGAAGGCCTATTGGTTTTCAGTGACTTGAATTTGTAGGCCTGTTTTCTGTTGGAGTAGACACATTCTAATAAACTGTATGGATTTTTTTTAAGCCTTCATCCATCCATTTGAAATCAGGCAGTGAAAAGTTTGGATGGGGTTGTGTGTGAGTTCTGGCCATCTTGTCCACCCACCCAGCCTTCAGCCATCAGGTCCATACAGAGAAGCCTCAGGAAAAAGCTCTGAAGTACAGCAAGGAAGAAACAAGAGGAAGTAGACCGGCTTGGTTTTCAATCCATGAAATTAAATAAGAATCAGGCTTGGCTCCATCATCTCTACCGAGATGAAATCAAATGAGTTGAATAGACAAACCCTCTCTGCAGCCGCAGGTTAGACTCCTGGTCCTAAGGAAGCTGCGCATACACGGTGAGAAAATGGTTCCAAAACTGAGAGTGTTCTCATAAAGCCTGGCTCTTTCTGCCATTAAATGTACAAGTGAAAGCAGAGACTGATGGCCTGAAGGTGGACATAAAATTGAGGGCCGAGTTGGGGAGGCCATGTGCCATTTGGAGGCCAACGGAGAGCCCATGAATGAGTCTAGGAACAGCAAAGGAAGCTAATTGACCTGCCCAAGGGTTGCTTACTCCTACTTTCTTACACTGAACCCCTTTAGGCACAGATACAATACCCATTATCATCTTCTTAGCATCATAAACTAATTTGTTTCCCCACTGCTGGGGACTGAACCCAGACCTCACGTGTGCTACGGGAGTGCTCTACCACTGGGCCACACCGAGCTCCTCCTCCTTTTCTTTCTGAGACAGGGTCTAAGTTGCTCAGACTGGCCTTGAACTGTGACAGCAGACCTTAAACTTGTGATCCCCCTGTCTCAGCCTCCCCAGCAGCTGGGATCACAGATCTGCACCATGAGAATCATCCAGGGCAGAAACCAGCCCTTCAGACATCCCTTGTTACGTTCCTCCCACAAATGCAGGCATTGCTCAAATTAGTAGAATTTTTTCTTTAATCATCTCTACTTATTTTGTTTACCTAGTGATTTTAGCCTTTTTTATATTTTCTCTGGTCTTAGCTCTCTGCCTCAACCCCAGACTGTACTTGTTCTTAAATTAGCAGATATATCTAATTCTGCAAGTAGGTGCAAGGCTGGTTAATTTTACTTTTACTGTCTAGGTTTCAGCATCCTTTCTTTTTCTCCTTATGTAATTGCAATTCTCAAATGGAAAGAAATAAAAGCCATCTGTGTTCCTTGCAGATATGTCCATGGACAGTTACACACTCTAAAATATGCTCACCTAATTGGCAGTCCCATTGTAAGCGTAAGTACTGTTAAAACATTGCTGTTGCTTTCCACACCACGTCAGCACATATCTACACAGGTATGTTGTTCTCAGACACAGGATCTTACTCTCCATACCTGTCCTGGTACCTCAAACAATGTGATACAATGTGATTAGCCTGCATTACTCTTCTTGAGTTATATAGTAGTCCACCATTCGGGAACAGCATGACTGATTTGACCATTCTTCTATTTTTGGGTCCTTTCCTTGTCTCCAGATTTTCATTACTGCAGAACCACAGTGAATGTCCCCACAAATCCTTTCATATACAGCTGTACAGCTCCTTATTTTTCACATGTATTTACTCTGTGTGTGCATGAGTGTGTTGGGGGTGGGGCGCACACATGCCACAGTGCACGTGTGAAGGTCATATCAGGGGACAATTTGCAGTAGTTATTGCTGGCCTCCCAACCTGTAGATTCCAGTAATGGAACTCAAGTTGCCAGGCTTCACAATAAGCCACATTACCCGCTGATCCATCTTTCTAACTCAAGTGTTTTCTCTTTAATAATAATTATTAGTACATAGTAATTGCATGAATTAATGATTTCATTGTGGTATTTTTCACCCATGTACATCCAGAGTCTGGACTACATTTTCTCTCTATATCACACACTTGCACTCCCCTACCTCTTTCCTCTTTTCCCTATTCCCTTCCCTAACGTCTCCTATTGTCAAGCCATCCTTGTTTGTTTGATTATTTCCATACATGAGAGAAATCATGAGACAGTTCTTCCATGTCTGGTCTATTTCCCTTTGACCTTCAGTGTCACCTTTTTTTTCTGCAAATGATGCAATTCCATTCTTTTTATGACTGAGTAATACTCCATTGTATATACACACTCTTCTTTTTTAATCCATCCATCTACTGGCTGTTATGTCCATCTTTCTTTCTTTCTTTCTTTCTTTTTTTTTTTTGCTCTGTAACAGAAAATTTTTATTTAAAACACTTATATTTATTAGTACTTAACAAATACCTATTAAATACCTATAATACACCTATATCCTGTAACTTTATACCTAAAACCTATAAACACTTAATATCTAAGAACACCTAACCAATACTATTTTAACTTTTTTAAAGGGATATTAATAGTCTTAGCATAGGTCCATGCAGAATAACTATGTCGTTGGCATCCTGGGTACAGCAGTCACTGTAGACAGTCCTGTCAAAGCTTAGTGTATGTTGGGCCTAACTTTGCCACTTCATATGCCCAGTTTATTTCAACCATGAAATTGTGGCCAGTTTATGAGACCAGTCTATTTTAACAACTAAACTTGAATTTGTCTTCCTCCATCAGCTGAGACTCATTTCTTTTTCTTTTATTATGTTTATTTATTACATCAAGTTACATCTCCATCAGAGTGGCCTCTTTCCACCCCTCCCAGTTCCACCCTCCCGCCCTCCCTTCCCTCTCCCACCCATCCCACTCCTCCAGTGTGGAGTATCCCTACAAATCAGCCCCTCTCAGTTCAACAGTCATATGAGTGCTAAGAGCTTCCTCTTGCACTGGGAGCCTGGATGGTAGTATCCCTAGGGCAAATTGTTCCCTTGATAGGTAACAAAGTCTATGCTCCTGATCTTTTTGCTGTGTTGGTTGTAAGAAAGAGAACTTCAGACCCATTTCCCTCATGTGCATCTTTCTAAAGGAGATGTTATGGGAGTGAGATTGGCAGTGGGTAAAAGGAATGGACATATGGACTTGTGTGGGTCATTCTCAAATTAACCTAAAATATCTACCAATTTCTCTCCTTATTACACCTTATGAAAGTATGTTTCTTTAAACTACACCAGCAGTGGACACAGTCTCTCTCTCTCTCCCTCCCTCTCTCTCTCTCCCTCTCTCTCTCTCTCTCTCTCTGTCTCTGTCTCTATCTCTCATTCACACACACACAGATACACACACAGCCTCTCCCTCTTCCTCTCTGTCTTTCTGTCAGTAAGGTGTTGTGCTTCTGAAGTGGTCTTAGTTTGCATCATTCTTTTCAGTTGCATTGGACATTGCTATTTTTCTGCTATGACTTAGCTTTTAATGCCCATATCTGTGTTTCTCTTTGATTGCTCTCTCATTACCAGTGAAGCAAACCATTCTAAAGTATTCTCCCTACACTTGTACAATGGTAGTGAACATGTATGATGTTTTTAGCAATGTAGTATCATTGCAGTGAGAGGCTTCCCTTGGAAATGGTTTTGCTGCTAAACATTCTTTTGCAGTTCTTTCCATGTTTCTGAAACCTTATCCAATTTATCTGTCTTCTCATTTTCTCCTTTTCAGTTAACATACTTGGCAGACAATTCCCAACAACCCCAGGTAGGGAAATATCTGTCTGAAGCAAATGCATTTAAGAAGAAGAGATATGGGGAGCTTGAATGTAGCTCAGTTAAGAGAATGCTTGCTTAGCATGTACAATATCTCAGGTTTCATCCCCAACAATTGCATATGTAGACACTTGCAATCCCAGCACTTGAGTGGATAAGGCAAGAAGGTCAGAAGTTCAGGATCATTCTACAACTAAATTTGGAACCAACCTAGGCTACATGACTTCCTATTTCAGAAAACAAAACAAAACATATTCTGAAAGAAAACGTGAAAAGAAAGATGGATATTTAAGACAAGCCCCTGGAGCTGTTAATCTCACCAGGAAGACCATCTCTTCACTTTATTCTGTTGGGGTTATAGTAGCAGTTGCCATAACAATGCTTTGGTTCACCAGGCCTCTGAAATAAGAAAATTATAGATGAGGTGGCTTACACATGACAGAAGCTTTTCTCATGGTTCTAGAAGCTTGGAAGTTCAATATGGAAGCACAAACAGATTCAGTAGGTAGTGAGGGTCTCTTGCCCACTTCATAAACTGTCACACTGGACCTTCATATGGCCGAAGGTGCGAGTGAGTCCTCAGGGGTCTTTTTTAGATGATGCTGTGATTTGAATATGTCCCTTCAAAGCCCTAGTGTTGGGAACTTACTCCTCAAGTAACAATGCTAATGGCATTTTGAGGTGAGAATTTAAAGAGGTGATTGTATTAGATGCAGTCTTGAGGGTTGCCTCTATGAAGAAATGGGATAGAGGACTATGTTAGTCACTGTTCAATTGCTGTGAAGGGGCACCATGACCATGGCAACTCTTATAAAAGAAAGCATTTAAATGGGGCTTTCAGATGGTCTTAGGTGACCCTTCTAGAAGGGCTGTTCAACCCCACCCAAAGGGGTCATGACCCACAAGTTGAGAACTGCTGGTCTAGAGGCTTCAGAAAATTGAAGAGGGAAAGTCTTTCCCTTTCAGTAAGGCTCAGAGGTGCTTCATAATTTACTCATTGTCACACAGCCATGTAATGGAAGAGTAAAGTTTCAAATCCGTATCTATTTTTCTTAAAAGATATGCTATTTCTCTTTCATCGTATAGCATATTACCAGGGACAGAATTAGTAAAAAGGAGGCATGGTTGAAAGAAAACACTGAGAAAAAAAACAGATAAAGGAAGGAAGATGGGCTTACAATTATGAATTTAGGATTCAGTGAGAAAAAGTCAGCTATTTAAGGAGAAAAGTAACAATGTTATTTAAAGAAAGCAGACTTAAGCAGTTCTGAGTTGCCTCACTCCTGCCATGCCCTCAAAGAGTTGCAACAGCTGCTAAGAAGGACAGAATGAGTTCAGCTGCTGACCCTTATTTCATGTCTGTAAAATTATCAAATCTGCATGAGCGAGATTATAAACAGAAGGTGGAACTGGGAGGGGTGGAAAGAGGGCACCATGATTGAGATGTATCTTGATGTAATAAATAAACACTATAATAAAAAAAAAGAAAGAAAATATCTTCAAACAACAAATACACACGCATGACTAATGTGTGGCTGGAGGATGATATCGCAGAAAGATGGTGTCGTCATGGGACCTCTTCAGCATCTTAAGCATCTCAGGGTGTAAAGGCACAGTTTGTGAGGACTGATCCCTTTGTTGCTATAGTTTGCATCATCTGTCTCCAAAGCCGAGGATATTAAAAATGGCTCTTATCACATCAAACTGCTGTTGACATGTTCACACCCAGTCAACTTAGAGATGTTATTTATTTTTGTTAAAAATCTTATTTATCACACACACACAGATGTGTATGCACACACACATGTACCACGACATATACCCAGAGATTAGAAGACACCCTGCAAGAGATCAGTTCACACCTCCCACGGTGGAGGACCTGGGGCGTGAACTCCTGTGGTCAGGCTTGGCAGCAGGTGCCTTTATGTACCAAACCTCTCAGCAGCCCAAGACTTTATTATTACTTTTTAAAATCATTTGTTACCATATGACAAGTACAACATAAGAATATAGTGCACCACCTTTCTACTTTGGTTACATATTCCTTTTGATTATTTCAATATAATAATTTGTAAACTAAGGTACCTTCAGTAAAGGAATATTACATAATCAATTTTTAAATGAAAGAAGTTTGAAGACAGGAAGAAATGTTCAATAAATACATTGATTGCATTAAAAAAACAGTGTGGTGAGCTATCTTGTTTATTTGAAAATTACACACACACACACACACACACACACACACACACACACACACCTGAAGAACACACATCAGAATGTTCCCAGGTGTTTAATATCCTAATGTGGATTGAGCAACACAAATGGCCCTACTGTAATTACTGACATTCAGGGGTATCTTTATAAGGATAATATCCACATAAATCAATTGGAAAAGTGTTCCTAAGTGCTAACTAAATATGATTTTAATCTTGATGCTCTACTTTTTGAAGTCCCAAATAGATCAATTAGAATGAAGACTTTCCAGTTCATATATAGCTTTCTGCTAAGAGTCAAATTACTTTGTTGTTAGGTCAAAATCAATTTAAGAACTAGAGCTTAAATGTGAAATGAATTTACAGCTTGAACCAACAACTAAACAGCACAGTTCCTTCTATAAATTAGATACTTTATGGCTGAAGCAACTATTGCTTGCCAATTTCCAAAAGGGAAACTGACTACTAAGATACCAGGCGTATAAAAACACAGTCATGTGCATGTTTTCAAATAGTTGTCTGAATGAATCCAAATCTCTTCACTACAAAAGAAACAACTCTTCATTATTTTGTCCAAACAAAGACTTTAAAAGATGTGTCGGCGCCCCTTGGCTTCCTGGTTCTGTCCTTTTGGAGTAAGGCAATGCCTACACTTAGGAATTCCCTCTCCTCGAGAACCAGAACAGCATTCACTCAGATGCAGAAACACCAGATGGAGAACACAGGTCATTCCAACTATCCAAAGCATCACTGAAAACAGCAATGAGCTATCACATCACAGCTGCCAAAGTGGCTATTACAAAAAGATAAAAAGACAAGCATTGACAAAGATGTCAAGTAAAGGGACACTGTTGGCAAAAGTGGAAATTGGTGTAGCCATCAATAACATATAGAAAGTCTTCAGTGAGGAGAAGGAGGGGAGAAGAAGAACCATCACATGAACCAGCAGCACCTCTTGAAAATGTATTCAAGGGAAATGAAATCAATAAATAGGCCACTCGCATGTTCCCTGAACCGTTTTCTACAATAGCCAAGGTATGGAATCAATTTAAATACCCAAAAAGTGTACCAATGAAGAAAACTCAATGTGTACACACACACACACACACACACACACACACACACACACACACACACA
>CAJQZJ010000465.1:121845-162672 GCA_907164525.1 Lophiomys imhausi | reverse complement strand
ACACACACACACACACACACACACACACACACACACACACACACACACACACACAGAGAGAGAGAGAGAGAGAGAGACAACACGCACATGCAGACACAGAAACACACACGCACACCACACACACACATGCACACACAGTCACAAAAGCACACACAAAACAAACAAACAAACAAATAAATAAATAAGGTAGTGATTGAAGGTGCCTGACATTGACCCTGACTCTCCACAGGTGTGTGTATATCATACACACATATGATCCTCTATATACTTGTGCACATACACATGTATGCACATGAACACACAAGCATGTATAAACCAAATGAAAGTGTACACAAACACACAAAAAATGGAAAAGTTAATGGGATATCATCCCACAGATTTTTAAATTCTGTTGAACTTCTGTTGGTCTTTTAGCTCAGTCTTTGTGCAGAGTTTTACATGTGTAAGATGAGAACAAAGCCATGAAGCCTGACTGGGTTGGCCTCCTCCCCACTCTCTACCATCTGGACCACACAGAATCCCTGCTCTCATAGAGATCGCAGAGATTTTGAAGATAGAAATACTGAAGTGTCCTCCCAGGAGATAAGATGAAGTTCAACTCCACGACCTCACCCAAGCCTAATTACTTCATTTCAAAATATGTGATTTTTCAACCTAGCGTTTTGAGAGATTGTAATGTGCAAATGTTACTGTTACATTTATTACAGACACTGCAACCAATGGGACAGAACCTCTAAAAACTAAAATTTAACTTCTATACATTCCTGGTATTCAGAGGTTACAACCTACTTCTACAATGTGGTGCTGCGTTGTTTTCACTCCAACAGAGGATTATTCTCACAGTTGTTATGGTGGGGAAAGAGAGAAGGGAAGGAGGAGAGAGGAGGGGGAACGTTCCATAGAGAAAACTCTAACAGATCACATAGACTCACCTAAATTAATCCTAGTTTCTGAAATGCTAGACCACTGGCTTATTTTTTTAATCAAACCACCTGCTAGTCAAGAGATATAAAAATACTTTGTATTAAAAGAACATCAGGAAAGAAAAAAACAATCTGTCTGAAGAACTTATTCATCAACTCTCTGAAGTTCAGCCAAGTCTGCCATGGGGAAGAGGGAAATTCGTTACTAAGGAGGACTGGGTGGGGACGACACTCCCACACTGTCCCCAGAGGCCTGTCAAATCCCAGGTATCTGTAGGGTAATCCTTTGCAAAGTCTGGCAGGGCCAAAGGGTCCAATCTATCCTGAAATTACATATTGAAAATACGCCTGGCTTCACAAGAACAAAGCAAAACAATGTCTGTCCCATGGAAAAGAAGCATTGCTAGTTTAGAGATTAAAATACAAACAGCCACTTAAAGCTAAGTTCTAAAATTTGAAAACTTTGAGTGTGTCAGTTTATGGCTTCTGAGAAGCAGATGTCAAGACAGAATTAGAAATGGAGGATTATTAATGAGGGAAACATTGGTGGTCAGCTGGCCAACTAGAAAAGTCAGCCGAGGAACAGCTGTCAGGCCCCACCATGCTCTGTTACTAGCTGGAAGCGTTCCACGGACAGGCTGGCCCTTGAGAACGTGCTGATGGGTCGTATGATGAGGCACCTGTACGTTGATGGCCAGCAACTCCCATCGGGCTTTGAGCTGAGTCCCCAGCAAAGGACTCACTGCAGAAACGAGCTAACACATAGTTGTCCTATAAAAGCAAACAGGGCGGAGGGTGGGAAATAGAGAGGTCAGGTCAGATGCAGCCCCTTAATCTGCCTCAGAGGAAGATAGATTTCCAAGCCTGTGAGACAAGCTCCCCACACGTGATCCTTCCTACACCCTTTCTGTTTCTTGTCGCCTTGTTTGAGAACTAAATTAGTTTTCTACTTGGTTGATCTCCCTTTAGATTGAGGACAACTTGAAGGCCACGTCCTACTATTCACCTGTGAATTTGTTATGGTACCTGTCAGTGTTCTAAGCACAGGAAGGTCTACGGACCTGACCAATCAAGTGTCTTTGTATGAGCACAAATGTGAAGGGATGTGAGTGAACGATGCTGAATTACTAAGATAATTACTCTGATGAGAGTTAATTGAGACAACAAACATTTGCTATTTGAATCATTTGGGTTATCATTTTAATTCCTTCTTCTAAACTGTGCAAATGCAGATGAAATTCAGCCCCTGAACGTCAACAATCTCACTGTAGCAAGATCCTCACCCAAATGGCAAGCTATTTCCTAGTCCTGCTGGCTCTCAAATGTGACATTTCACAATCTAGATCTTCTAAACTGTGCAAACGCAGATGAAATTCAGCCCCTGAACACCAACAATCTCACTGTAGCAAGATCCTCACCCAAATGGCAAGCTATTTCCTAGTCCTGCTGGCCCTCAAATGTGACATTTCACAATCTAGATCCTTGAGTACACACACTGTGAACAAAACCTCTGACTGAATGGAAACACAGGATTGGACTTCTTCACGCTGATGTTGCTTCTATTGTTATGGTTCACAAATTGCTAAAAACAGATTTAGGTGTTTTGGGGTGCAAAGTCAAGTTTCCTCCCTTCCCCATCCCATCACCCACACAGATTCATGCAGAATTTTGAGACTTGCAGAGCAATCTGCACTATGCAGTGGAATTTTCACTCTATCTGTAAGTAAAAAAGAAAAAATGGAAGTAAGGAAGGGAGGGAGGAAGGAAGGAAGGAGGAAGGAAGGAAGAAGGAAGGAAGGAGAGAGGAAGGAAGGAAGGAGGGAAGGAGGAAAGGAAGAAGGAAGGAAGGAAAGAAGGAAGGAAGGAAGGAGGGAGGGAAGGAGGGAAGGGAAGGAGGGAGGAAGGAAGGAAGGAAGGAAGGAAGGAAGAAGGAAGGAAGGAGGGAGGGAAGGAAGGAAGAAGGGAGGGAGGGAGGAAGGGAGTGAGGAAGGAAGGAAGGGAGGGAGGGAGGGAGGGAGGGAGGGAGGAAGGGAGGGAGGGAGGGAGGAAGGAAAGAAGGAGGAAGGAAGGATACGGTAAAATAAGGAGGGTGTGGTCGAAGCTAAGAATGCTCCAAACTCTTTGCAGCTCATTTTAACATTTAACATATGACCAGATAACAATGTCACCGTCAAAGCCTGTCATAGCTTTATTAAAGCTGAGAAAGCACAGATGACGGCCATCGAGATACCAAATAAGGCCTGTATGGGGGTATGACATGGGACAGTCACAGTGGACTATGTCTTCTAAGATTTTTAATATTATGCAAAAGAAGAAAGATCGTTAATTGTTTTTAAATGCAAAAATTCAGGGTTGAGCAATGAGGACAGAAAAGTAAAATCAAAAGAATGCAACTTTTCTGTTTGTAATTCAAGACATTATATACAGTTTACAGAGACTACACTGTGTGCTAGGAAAGGGACCAAGATGAAGGTAAAGTGGAATTGGTAGCACACATAGGATTATCTCAATTCTGAGGCCAAATCCAGTCTCAAATTAAAAGCCAAACATGATGATATTGCTCAGCAATAGACTGCTTGCCTAGCATGTTAGTGCACCTAAATTTAATCTCCAGTTTAATATATATATATACATATATATATATATATGTATAAATATATATATAAAATGATGAAAGTATTCTGTTCCTTTAGCTCATCTAAATGAAAAAGGAACATAAAATCCATGATTAATTCGTCTATAAAAATATTTCTCGGAATTGATTCTTTTTATGGATATATGCTTATAGGAGAATATAGTTTTATTTTGGATTTCTTCATTGTCAAAAATAGAAAGGTAGAGCTTGGCATGTTGGTAACACCTTTAATACTAGCAGAGGCAAGTGAAGTGGATCTCAGTATCGATTCTTTTTTGTTGTTCTTGGGGTTTCTTTGTTTTTGTTTTATTTTTTATTTTTTTTGAGACAGAGTTGCTCTATGTAACAGTGTCCTGGCTGTCCCGTACTCTCGATTCTTAACTAGATACATCTAAAGGAACTTTTTAAAGATTATACTTATGAGAAATGCTTGGATGATCTTTTCAATCCCAAGGAATCCTAACTGTTGAGTTCACTGTTCAGTAAGCTTGCACTATTTATTTGCTGTGTTTCAATAACTTGCGCATGATAAACCACTTTCCAAGACTATGCATTTAGAGTACACTTACACTGGTAATCCTTGTGAGACTAATGAAGGACTCTCCAGGACAGGAGTGTTAAACTGCAAAGGCAACTGAAGGTTGGGGAGCAAAAACTCAAGGCATTAATTGGAGGCAAAGGGAATATGGACATGAGGGCTTCAAATGGCAAGGGTCTAGTTTTCAGCTAAATAGTGAGCAGTAGAGACAGCCATGTAGTTCACGTTTCTTCTGTGTATTTATGGTATATTCTATGTTCTTTTTTAAAATTAAATCTTAACAAGACAGAAAGACTTGGCTATGTTATGTCAACAGAAAGGCACCAAGGGGAAATGGTAGACACAGAAGATCGGAAAGGACAAGATTCTGACAGAGCCTGTCATGGAAGAGAAACTATTCATGGACCCCTCCAGTAGTGAGCTAATTTTGAAGAAAGAGGCCATCTTTTCCCAGAAGAGCAAAGATGAAGATGAGTTCATGCGGCTTGATGTAGGTTACATTTCTAGAGTTTCTAGGCAAAGTCAATCAAGAGCCATGTCATAAGGGAATACAGGATGTGGGGAAGCCAGTGCCCAATGAGGGGTAAACCATGTGTAAGGCCATCATCTGCCTTGAATAGTGGCATACTTAGGAACAACATAGGACCCAAGACAAGGCAGAGGCTACAGCTGAAAGCACACCCTGGCTCCAAACTACTTGCTAAGGCACAGTCCGTGGCATCACACTGCTTTCTTCAGCAGCCCACACAACCCAAGGTCCCCAGGAAAGCTAAGTGACTATGACCGAGAGTACAGGTACACCTGATTTCCTATTCTCTGTTAGAATGCTTCTTGTACTTTTGCACGAATCAAAAATGAACTCAAGGGGAGGGCAAAGCAGAACTGCTACCGGAGACGTAAGAAGAGACATAAGAAACATTCCTGCATGCTTCTGAAATAAGGATCTACTAAAATCCCACACACGGGCCTGTGCTTTTCTATTTAAAAATACCTGCTATCAAACATGATATCATGTCATCTGAATTGTGTAGTTTTAAACAGATAATTTTCTTCCTTTGGTGATACTCTGATTATATATGTGACCATTTCTAATTATGGAATGCTGAGGTGCATAAATGAGCCCTGACCCCTCCTGATAGACAGCCAGTGTGAACAGAAGCAGAAGGATAGAAGGCATGAGCTATGGTGTTCATAGGTTGCACTAGATTAAACTGCTGGTACTTCAGTTTGAATGTGGTCAAACATCAGATATTTCACATGAATTGATCTAATAGATCAAAATTACCACCCACACATTATTAAAACACAGGAAATACATAGTGCTTACTGACAGTGGACTCAACAGTTAGATTACTTAAGGTTGGAAAGATCACCCAAGCATCTTTTATCATTGCAAGCTTTAAAAAGTTCCTGTGTATGCTTATCTACTTTTGTATAAATTCTGAGAAATATTTAGATAGACTAATTGAATCTCAATTATTTTCCAATCCATACTCAACTAATCCCCCATTACCCAGCATAGGCCTGGAGGCTCTCCACTGGATACAGTTCAACTTTTACCCCCTCAAAGTTGTTGTTACTTTCACTTTGATGTTTTCATAATTTGAACTAGGTATATAAGCATTTTAATTATTTTCCTTCCTGTGTAACATTAGTTTTGCAAAATATTTCATTTGCAAATATGAATTATTCTAATGGAAAATTGTTTTTCCCTCTATCACAGCACTCCATAAATTCTACATCTTGAGGGTTATTTTTTTGTCATAGTAACAGCAAAAACAAGAGTAAAGCATTAATCATGTTTTAAAAATGTAGCTGTCAACATATAAAGTTTAAAACTCCTGAGAGGTAAACCAAACACTGTCAGATTTAGAACAAAACAGCCAACAGGGACAGATCACAATCCATGTGGCAGGCAAAGGGACAGCGCCTTTAATCTTAGAGGCGTCTTTTAAAAACACAATGGTTTTTCAAAAAATGGGAAATAAGTCATAAATGGGAATTTTTCAAAATAGAAAACTTATAAATGATCATAAACATACAAAATGCTTTATTAATAAAGGGAAGCTATGAGAGATAATTTTTAACCCCTCAAATGTATACATTGAAAGACACCAAGAAGACTGTGATTAAAAAACAAACAAAAAAAAAAAACATGGGCTGGAGATACAATGGGAAAACCTTTCAGAATAACCTTGCATATTTGCCATATTTATCAGGTTTGCGGCAATGTATATACCCACAGGCCCATTGGATCCAATTCTGCACTATTTAGCATACACATTTGTTTAAAGAGTGTATATATATATATATATATACACATATATATATGTACACACACACACACACACACACAAATATATATATATTCTGTGCCAGGATACTTGTTTTCAACCTTGATATATATAGTGAGAAATAGGACTAATTTAAAAGAACCATTAAGCAAGTTATAGTTCAGTTGAATAATGGAATACCATGAGTCTAATAGAAATAGCAATTACTAACACAAAAAAGGAGGCACAGAGACTTGGAGGATAGCTCAGTCAGCAAAGTGCCCATCATGTAAGAGTGGAGGCATGAGTTCAGGTTCCCATCACCCATGTAAAAGCTGAGCACAATAGTACACATCTGTGACCCCAGTGCTGGGCTGCAGAGACAGGGAGATCCCTGGAGTTCATTGCCCTGCCAGCCAAGCTGAATAAATGAGCTCCAGGTTCAGTGAGGGCCTGTCTCAAAAGAAGTGGAAAATAATCAAGAAAGATATTTATCACTGATCTCTGGTCTCCACACAGAGATACACACCTACATTCATGCATAACATGTATACACACACACACAGACCACACAGAGAGAGGGGGGGGGTGATTGGAGAAGGAAAAAATAAGATGCTAAACAGGGTGCCCTTGGACATAGAATAGAGGTGGCAGGGACTTGAGAAGGATTGTCTTAGTCCTTGCTGGAAATACACAGATGATGACAAGAAGAGTTGATAACATAGACCCCAGTGCTCATGAAAGAAAGAGACCCTCACTGTCTACTTGACTCCAGAAATGGAGAGGCACCACAGCAAGGGAGAAATTTTCAGTTGATGGAAGGGCGATTTCAGAGATGTATGCAGGTCACATTGTTTAATGACTGGGTTTTGTTGGTTTGTTGAGACACCCTTTGTAGTCCAGACCATCCTAAGAGTAATTATGAAGTTGAGCATGGCCTGAAACCCAGAGTGATACTCTTATCTCAGCCTCCAGGAGCTAAGATTGCATGTAGAAGTTACCACACCCAACTATTTATTAACTGGTTTTTGTTGTTGTTTTGGGTTTTTTGTTTGTTTTCTATGGTATCTCTGTGGAGTTGGATGATACGATGCCAAAGCCACACAAACAGACAGGGCAGAGGCCTGAGCTTAGAATCTTCACATAGAGTTTAGGTTCCAAGAGATCATCCATGGAGACAGCTAGAGACCAGCTCAGTGGAAGAGTGCTTGCTTAGTATGTGTGAGACCTTGTGTTCAATCCCCAATGTAACAAAAAAAGAAAAAGTTAATCTTGCTGAGGGGCAGCAAGAAAAGTTCAATCATTGTCTTGAGAATGATTGCCTTGTCCTTCTCAAGTCACTGCACTATTTAACATGTACATCAGGTCTGTGGTAATGTATATACCCACAGGCCCATTGGATCCAATTCTGCACTATTTAGCATAAACATTTGTTTGAAGAGTATATATATATATATATATATATATATATACATCTTAGGATGCTTAGTCTAAAGTGGGTGTTCAGAGATACCCACTCAAATAGAAATATAAAAAAATTTTATTTGTATAATAATAAAAATATATAATTTTCAAAGCACTGGGGTGGGGGGTGGGAAATCCATGAAGCAGCTGCCAGTGTGCTGCCAACATACAGAAGCCCCAGTAAGAGAAAACAAAACGGATGGTAGACATAAGTCAATGTATCACCAGTCCCAATTAATTGAAGAGATTGCATTTAATCAGATTTCCCAAAAGCACAAACTTAAAATATGAATAACATAAAGCATGAGACAGGAAAAAAAAAGCTAAAGTTTTATATTAACTTTATACAAATTAACTTGAGAAAGGAAGACATTAAGTTTCAAAAAGTAATTCATAACAGAAACAATTTGTCATTTTAATATAACACAGTTAAATAAATCTATATTCAACCAACAAGAGAGGCTCAAAATACAGAAAGCAAAGTTGGACTATGTTACAAAGTTTGATCCCTTCTTCTGGGAGTATAATTCCATATTTGCAGTAATTAGTAAATGTGAAATAATCAGCATTCTACTTGGAGGTATAAATAAAAGAGAACACTTCTGTGTGTAGGCAAGAAGACATGAAGTCCACTGCACTGCAATTCAATGCAGAAATTTTGAACAAATGAATTCTGTATTATTAGTGTTGTTATTAGTTGCCTTCCTGCTATGATAAAACACCCAGACTGAATTTATCATAGAGAAGGAAAGGGTTTATTTGCCTTACACTTCCAGGCCACACTCTGTCACTGAGGGAAGTCAGAGCAGGAACTTAAGCAGGGACAGAAGGAGAAACTGTAAGGGGAGGTTGCTTGCTGGCTCATTCAGGCTCCCTCTTGGCTTTTTTACATAACTATGACCCTTGCCTGTGGACATTGCTCCCTATGGTGGGCTGGGCCCTCCTACACCAATTAAAATTAGGACAATCCCCAGTGAACATGCCCATAGACCTGATCTAGACAATCCTTCAACTGAGGCTTTCCTTGCTGGTGAATTTTAGCTGTTTGTCAAGTTGACAATTGACACTAACTAGGACATTAAGGTTGGGCAATATAATTGCTTGATACAATCCCAGTAGTCTAGTCACCGAGAGAGACAGAAATCTGTCTGGTTAATTCACAAGAAATAACATTTTGTAATAAAAACAGGCAGGAGCATATGGAATAGAAGCACATTCATGTAAATTTTAAATTATGCAGAACAATTCTCTTAGCAACACTATCTGCAGACATATCAAGTAAAAGTACCAGTGTTGTCTGAGGAAGGAAGGCGAACCATGGGATGAGGAGGATCTAGAATAGCATGTTCCGTACTGGTTGGCTAGCTTTTTTCGTGTTTCAGGAAACTCAATGTTTTTATGTAGGAAAATATTATATTAAGCCTGAGCGCTTCCAAATAATATACTTATTTTTGTACATTTGAAATTTTCAACTATTAAACATAGGTGTTAATAGATTGGAAAACATATAGCCATCCCACTTTTGTTAAATGTTACAAAAGGAATTAGGTCTCATTAGACTATAATAATCTTGAATTTATAAATAAATGTGCATATATGACTTTATGTGTCCAGTTTTGTGTTTTTAATATCTGAAAAAGCTATGCTCACTGCTAAGGATGTGGCTCAGCAGCAAAACACTTAACCAGCAAGCATGAGGTCCTCTGCAATCCCCAGTAATGGCTAAATAATTAATTAAAAGGGAAAAAAAACTGTGCTCACTGTATAAGCAACCAGCTGGCTTTTATTTAATTCTATGACTCTACACTAGTTGACTCAATTTTTAAAAGATAGGTATTTTCATAAAAAATAAAAACCCAAATTTGACTCCTTTTTCTTCAGGACTCCCTCTCATCAATTCAGAATATTCTTGCTTACAAACCTAGTTGGAATCCAAAATAAACATAAGATTCTTAAAGTTCTAACAAAATATCAGCAAACAAAAATATATAAACTGCTGCAAGGGGGATTTTTGAAATTGTCTTATCTCTTGAATCGTTAACAATATTTCAGAAACTCCATTACCTGCAGGGTAAAACTTAGCGCATATCCATAAAAGTAGGAAGCACTAATTTAATAAAGGAAGAGTGAGAGAGAAAACATTTTAGCTTTAGTTGATACTTTTAAGCCAAAGACAGAGAGATTCACAGCTAACCTTTCTTTAAGATGATTTCAACATCAAATATCTTTTCTCGTTATTTTCGTATTTACTCCAGGCAGAAGGCTGGAGATGTGAGTGATGAACATTAGTGTCTCCCTGACAAGGTGGGTGACTATCTCCATCTTCTTTTGAACCACAGTCAGGTCATGATTGTCTTAAGTAGTCCAAATGCTACTGTCTCAGCATTTCAAACCGCCATTAGATGTGATGTCTGCCTTTCATTTGATCAGACTTTCATTCTGTTCATGTTACCTTTCTGGGTGCACAACCCAGCCAATTCGGGGAGATGGGCTGAGCCCATTCTATCCTCATCACTCACCTTCCTCTCTGACAAGCCAATCTAAAAGTAACTGCTACCAGTAGGAAATTCATTGTTGTTTTCTTTTTACATTTTATTTATTAAAAAAAACACTTCCTTGGCCGGGCGGTGGTGGCGCACGCCTTTAATCCCAGCACTTGGGAGGCAGAGGTAGGCGGATCTTTGTGAGTTCGAGGCCAGCCTGGTCTACAAAGTGAGTCCAGGACAGCCAAGGATACACAGAGAAACCCTGTCTCGAAAAACCAAAAAAAAAAATTTAAAAAAAAAAAAAAAAAAAAAAAAGAACACTTCCTAATAGCAGGCTTAATAAGAACTTTTAAAAAGTTATTCGGGTACTTAAGGCTCTCAGGCAGGACATGGAGTATTTTTAGGGCCTCTTACACTCAAATTGATTGTTTGCACAGTCATTCACTCTGAAGAAACCATAGTGAGATCCGTTCTTCCTGAGTTTGCCTTCGCAAATCTGCTATTAATGTTTCAGATAGTATAATGGAACAAACTGTCCACGGCAGGCGATTAGAACTGCTCTCCACAGCCTTAGAAATTACAGATTGATTTTGACATGTTTTAGCTGGCTGACATTTCAACTAAAGGTTCTATCCACTTGGGAAAGGGGAAAGGGGAAAAAAAAAGCTATATTTTTTTTTTCTGGGCAACTCAACCCAGCTGTAATAATTACAGTGGGTCCAACCAGCACGGCTCTATAGCTTATCTGATGTTTTTTTTGTACATGAAAGGAGAGGTTTTGCATCTTATATGCAGAAAAGAAAATAGTCAACATAACACACACGCGCGCGCGCGCGCACACACACACACGCACACACGCGCGCACGCACACACACACACACACACACACACACACACACACACACACGCGCGCACACGCACACACACACCTACTACTTTCAAAGTATTTGGATATATGAAAGTTACACAGAAGAATGGACCAGGAACCCAGCTTTGGCCACCTCTGTGGTCTTGGGAAAATCATTCAACCATTCCTCTTCAATTTCCTCAGCTGGGAAACAAAGGCAATGGGTCAATGGCCTTTGCAACTTTACCCTCATATCAGTTTACAATTCTATGAATCACTACAGGGCCTTGGGACTTTTGTGAGAAGGCAGGTACAGCCCAGCCCACCATCCCCTCTTCACCTCCTATAATAATCTCTATTCCTAAAAGAGAGCTTCCTACATCTCGGGCCTCCATGAAGCTGGAGACGTGAATCCAGTCGTCACTTCGAAGCTTTGCCTGTACTTTTTGACATCTTAACAAATGCAAATAGGATGCCAAAAAAGTAAATTAGCAAGGGTTCTGTCAGCAAGGCATGGAGAGGAGAGGAGGAGAATCCTTTGCCAAAAAATGTCCTCCCACGTAGAAAAAAATGCTGGTAATTGGAAGTTGGAGGAATCCCCCCCCCCCCCCCCCCGCCCGAGCACCCTGTGCGGAGGCGGGCGCCCCTGCCATTACCCAAGTCTTTGGCAGAGCAGAAGTGGAGTGAGGGGAAGAGGAGGCTTCCTCATCCTTGATGTGCTGGGTATTTTCAGGCCGGCCTTCCAGTTCCAGGCAGGCAGGATCCTGCCGGCAGAAGTTAGTACTCTCTTCTGTGGGAGTGGAAGGGAATTTCAATGTGACAGTTGTGAAACACCAGCTCCTACCATTCCTTGAACTAGACTCGTTCTTGCGCATCGGTTCCTATAGCGTTGTCCAGCGTTCAGTGTCAAGGCCCGGATGCGGGGTAGGGGTGGGGCTGGGGGTATTCGAATCATTGCGGCTGTTAAAACACTTCTGAGAAATGGACAAACATCCATTTCGAGCCCTCACGATGGCTATGAGAACACAGATTCAAGTACAGTTAATTGAATCAGTAATTATTAACAGGGTTCTGCATAGCTGCTATTTGACACCAAGAATAGCAAGGCTGTGTGAAAACACTGGGAATTGAAACTCGCTTGTTATTCTAATCTAATGAAGGTCTATGTGCAGTGGTAGCTTGTGAGATCAAGTCTGGGAGAACAGTCCTCCCTCAGAAGGCCAGATGAGAGTCTCATAGATAAATCGTGCATGGAGATGTTAGCATAACCTTGACTTTACTTTTTTTGTTTGTTTGTTTGTTTAAGGCAGGATCTCAAAAAGCCCAGGATGGCGTTGATGTGTAAGGGAAAGGAGACCTTGAACATCCACCTCTAGAGTGCTGGGATTGCAAATGTGTGGTTCTGGGGATGGAGTACTCGGCTTCAGACAGGCTAGACAAGCTTGCTAAGCAAGCTCGACCAACCAAGGACATTTCCAGCCTATCAAGTATGATTTTAAAAATATATTCTCACGGGCTGGAGAGATGGTTCAGAGGTTAAGAGCACTGGCTGTTCTTCCAAAGGTTCTGAGTTCAATCCCCAGCAACCACATGGTGGCTCACAACCATCTACATTGAGATCTGGTGCCCGGGCATATATGTAGAGCAAATACTGTATACATAATAAATAAATAAAATGTTAAAAAAATATATTCTCACATTTGGACAAAGTGAAACATGTTTCCCAGACCAAAACCCACACAGTTCCTTGAAGAAGAAGTCATAATAAAAAAAAAGAATAGAGTTTCAACTAAAGATGTTTTAGTCATCTCCTCAATGTTAAAAAAAAAAAAAAAGTTGTAGACCATTTCTCTGCTTTACATGATAAGTGTGAAAAATAACCCACCCGAGAAAAGAACTCTTGAAATTATTCTAAGCAGCTACCCTGTCTAAACATTGTGTGTATATAGAAAATGACAAAGCATGAACTTCTCGGGTAATGTGACCTGAGGCAGTGCCCATGTGCTGAACGTGATCCCTGGGTCCTTACACGCAGGTACGTTGGCACCAAAGGCCCAAAAACTGGTATGAAAAACACCACCTGCCCACAGCACACTGCTTCTAGGCTTACTTGGTCATTTCTGACCTACAAACAATGACATCATTCCATTGTTGAAAAATTATTTAATCTAAATTCCACTGACACTTGGTACATACCTTTAAAAATAGCACTCCATTGCTGGAATTGATTTTTCTCCCCTGTGGATGTTTCTCTCTCAGAGGTCACTTTTTTTTAACTGATGGGCAATAAAAGGGAATAGCATGAGTTAATATCCAATTTCCTCGGTGTTCCTTCCTCTACTACCTCTATACTTCCTCTTATATCTGATCTCACTGGGTCCCAGCGCCACACTTCTATTTATAAATCTACCGATCCCCTGGTCCTTTCTGATACAAATGTTTGTATTGTCTTTGCAATGTGTAATTGTAATTCTGCTGGCTAGTTCCATCCACTTCTTCTAATTATTGTTTGTTCCTGCTTTTTTGTCAGATTATATCTCCTGATTCTGTCTTAGAGAGTCCAAGTTTTATTCAACTGTGATTAGTTATGGAACACCGACTGTAGAAACCAAATTGAATGAGATGTCAAAACCACAGAGCCTAGGGAGATGAACACAGTCAAGAATGATGAATTTGTGTATGCTGAGTGGTAGAAAACATAATGTGCAGCAAGTGTCAGCACCGTGAGAGGATTGACACGCCATGGGATGGGTAGGTGGGCGTTGCTTCTAAGATGAGGAGATGATAGAGTTCCATCCCAAAGATGGGTGTATGTGAGCCAATATAGGAGAGAAGAATTAGTAAGAAGAAATTGCTGATACAAAGAGGAAGTCAGGCATGATGGGATTTGAGTTGCTAAGGTATTCTGGGTTGTTATTGATGGTGAGATCAAAAGCTGAGCAGGATACAGGGGAGGAAGGAAGGCTACATTGAGGCTCACTAGAAACCACTATAGAATACTAAATACTTCTAGCCACCCAAGACAAAATACGAGTGGAATGGGTACCAAGAGACAGCAGACAGGCTAAATGTTTGCTGTCATAACCTTAGCTGTGGGATGAAGCCATGGCACCTGAGATGAAAAAGGATTGGCCAATTTGTGTTAAGACTGCAGGAAGGATATTTTAAAGAATAGAGATTCTTTATACAAAAGAGGGAAATAGTGAGGACAGGGTTAAGAAATGACCCTTGGGTATCTTACTAAAGCATATGTTTAGACAATAATTGTGTCCACCACTTATGATGCAGGCTGGGCACTGTTTTCTAAGTGAGCTACATACATTGCCTCATGTATGTAACTTGTGTTGCCTAATTTAATCTTCACAACAGCCCAGGAAGATCAATATCCATTTGCCTGACAGGGAAAATGAAGCAAAGAGTGTGGGTGAGTCATGGGTTTATCATGAGTGGCAAAGAAACATCCTGACACTAAAATCCTACATCATCCCCAGTCAGAAAGAACCCTGAAGAAGGTGGAGAGTTGATTTGCATGCACTGAGTTTATGAAATGCTCAAGAGCTCTCTAATGGACTGGAAACTACCCTGGCAGCATCAGGGGCACCCAAGCTGGAAATGTCTATCAGAAGGTGTTGTGGGTCTAGGTGGTTACTGCAGCCCTGAGTGAAAGGTGCTCGAGACTAATAATCTCAGCCTTGAAGACAAAAGTCTCAGGCATTTGGATGCAGATCACCTTCCACTTAGAGAGAACACAGGGCAAAACTCTGTTCAATAATGGGAAGGGAGGAACCGATCTGAAAAGACGGTGGCATTCATGGCTTCAGAAAGAACACCCAAGCCTATGATTATTACCTGCTTGAGAAGAAAACAAGAGTGCATAGAATGCACCAATAAGATTTCTACAACCATTCTATATTACTCTCTGGAGTATTTCATCCTTTCCCAGCCTCTGAACAGGTGTCAGTGCCTGCCTGCATTTTTATACAGGTGAATATCCATGCATGGGTGGACACATGTGGCCCCCCAAAGTGAACTTTTGAAGTTACTCCCAAGGAGCTGAAAATATTATTTTGGGGGGACAGTCTCTTTTTGGCCTGGAGCTCCCCTATTAAGCTAGGTTTGCTGGCCCAGGAGTTCCAGGAATCTTCCTGTCTGAGATGACAATTGAACACCACCATGTCTGCTTTCTTTCTTTCTTTCTTTCTTTCTTTCTTTCTTTCTTTCTTTCTTTCTTTCTTTCTTTCTTTCTTTCTTTCTTCTTTCCTTCCCTCCTTCCTTCCTTCCTTTTTTCTTTCTTTTTAAAATGTGGGTTCTGAGTATCAAACCCAGGTCTTCAGTTTGCAGGGGAAGCACTTTACCAGCTCAGTAACTCCCTGGCCCAGCATGCGTGATTCTTGAGAACCTCATCGTGTAGGCTAGGTTGACCTTGAACCCACAATCCTCATGCCTCTGTCCCCTCCATGCTGGGACAATAGTTAAGGCCCACTATGCTGGGCTACTTCTTTCCATATCCTTCACATTTCTGCTATGCAGGAGCAGTAGCTGTGATTCCAGAAAGACCCAATGCTTCTCTGCAGGCAGCCAGTTGGGTAGGAAGGGGACTAGGCAAACCCAATTTCCACCACAAAGCAGTGACTACCTGCAGCATGCAGTGGTCCTTAATCTGTGGAATTTCACTCCCAGAATACAGTAGGCTAAGTGAGAAGACTTCTACATCTAGAAGTGAGGCACTGCTGGCATCTAGCAGGGGAAGCTCAGAAGCACAGCTAAGCACTTTATGATGCAGAGGACTCACTGGGACCAAACTATCAATAGTGCTGTGGCCCAGAAACCCTTAATGAAAGTAGACTGACGTAGACCACAGCAGGGAATAAGAGGTCAAGGCTGCCTTGGGAGATCAGAGTAGGCTCACAAACAATGGAGCAGACTCTACAAGAAGCAATTTGCCAGGCTAATGAGTGGATACCCAGTTTTAGTGGACATCTGTTCCTTACTGGGAAGTATTCTTTATAATCCAAATCTATTCTCAGTATTTATTAAATATAAATGCCACTGTATGCAATACACTCTCCTCTTTGCTACAGAATGGAAATCTTCATGAAAAGGGCAGGGTTTGCCCCTTAAAGAGTATCAAGAACAGCAGCGCTTGCCAAGCCTTTTCATCTACTTCATTATTTAGACTCCAGTGGTCCTAGGAATTAGGCAGTGTGGGTTGTGCATTGCAAATTCAGAAATGTCTTCTTGAGATTAAGTGGCATTTTTTTCAGAGTGACTCTGAGCCCTCGTCACTCTCACACTTCTGCTCTTTGCACAACAGCATCCTACATAATGCATATCACAGCACCATGATACAGGAAAGGGCAGTGGTCATTGGACCAAAATGTGACACATTTGAATTATCTGTAACTACAGTTAGGACCTGCAGAAAGCGTGGCTGAAAGTCAACTGCTGGCAAGGGATGATGAGATTCGATGTCTCCAGGATCTAAACCACAGAGATAAACAAACCCAGATGACTAACAGTCCTGTCAGGCCTGTTTATAATCAGGGGTTTATAATCAAGGAAAGTCCCTTTTGCACTCAGCTTCAGGGAGGATGGCACATTTCACTTTCTATGCCTTCGTGCAAGCTGATAAAGCGTCGATGTAATCCTCATTTAGCCATAGTACCCCAGAAACACAGATACCCAATCAGCCATCCTTGTACTTAATAAACACGCAAACAAAAATAGCTCTTATTAGTAATTCTTGGGTGTTAAGAGAACAGATTTACATGGATCAATCTTCTTAAATATATATTTGTGAATGTGGTGTTTTGTATGCACGTGTATGTGCATGTGTATGGAACCCACAAGATAACCTTGGGTGTCACTCCTCAGATACCATCTAATCTATCTATCTATCTATCTATCTATCTATCTATCTATCCATCTATCTATCCTCTATCAACCTATCTATCAAGTATCTATCTATCATCTATCTCTAACTATCATTTACCTATCATCTATCTATCTATCAAGTATCTATCATTTACCTATTATCTATCATCTATCTATCATTTATCTATCATCTATTTATCTTCTATCTATCATCTATCTATCTACCATTTATCTATCATCTATTTAGCATCTCTCTATCATTTATCTATCTGCCTATCTATCATCTAACTCATTCATCTGTCATCTATCTATCTATAATCTATCTATCATCTATCCATCTACCTATCTATCATCTAATTCATTTATCTGTCATCTATCTATCTATCTATCATCTAATCTATGTATCATATACCTATCATTTATTTTGAGGCAGTGCTAATTATTGGTGTGTAACACAAGTGTGCTAGGGTGGCTGGCCCATGAGCCCCTGGGATCCTCCTGTCTCTGTCTCCCCAGCACTGGGATTACAAACATGAAGAAAGTCCAGCTTTCTAAAAATATGGGTTCTTGGGATGAACTCAGGTCCTCATGTATAAAGGTAATGCTTTTTGAAATGAGTGACCCTAAGTACTGAGTATCTTCTTAAGTTTATTAGCAAAGAACTATATAAAAATTCCAGGACTTGATGTAACACTGGACATTCATTTCATGAAATGAACTCATAGAATCTTGAACCAAGCCCTTAACTTATCTGAAATTTTCACCATGGCATTTTGAAATTACTGAAAAAAAAATCTGAAGTTCAAAGAGATCCTCAGAACTCCAAGAAAGTTTTTTTTTATGTTTATTTATTACTTCAGGTTACATCTCCATCATATTACCCTCTTTCCACCCCTCCCAGTCCTGCCCTCCCACCCTCTACCCCCTAGAAAGTTTTTAACTGAATAAATCTCTCAGACTCAACTACTGGTTTGTTTTAAAAGCTAGTCACTGAATTTCTGCATTTAAAAAGTAATAGTTTCCAAGAAAGATAAAGTGTTCTATCATTTTCTTTCTCTTAGCCATTTTTGGGGGAGAGATGTTATATCCTGGAATTCATCTTAACTTTATAAATCACTTTCAGGTTTATAACGCCCTTTAATTTCAAAATATTTCTTATAATATAGTGCTGATACTCATGGATTGAGGGAAGGGGCTGCACAGTGTGTAGTGAGCAAAAACTCTGGAGGAATATATACACTTTACCTGGGAAGCAACCTCAAGTTTCCAGAATACTTATAGAAGTGTTACTTGGTGCGATACACTAAGGATCTCACGGAGACACATGCACACAGGTACTTAGCAAAGTATGAAGACCATACGTTAACAAATGTCAGCCATTGTCCTTTACTGAGAGATACAACTTGAGTTCTAAAATAATACTGACTATATCCAGCCTATTATATTGAGACGATCATCTCTCATAGTGGCCATTAGTGCACAGCGTGACAAGGTGTGTTCTCTCCTCTATATTTGTCTGCAGTGGTATGACCAGCTTCTTGTCCTCACCTAATGCTATGAGCTGTGTGAAGCATCTCATCGTTAATCCCAAATCGTGACATGGACAGCATTTACCGTGGCTTGGACAAAGTCCACACTTGGGAGTCTGGTCAGGTGTTACAGGGGAACATGCCCTGGGCTGAAATTCAATAGAGGCCTCCTCTGCATCTGTCTCACATCCTGCTGCATGACTAGGTGCAAATTCTTTTTTTTTTTTTTTTTTTTTTTTTTTATAAATACTTTATTTTTTTTTTCTTCAAGTTACATCTCAGTAACAAACCCCTCCCTATTCCCCCTTCCCAACCCGCCCTTCCACCCTCTTCCCTCCAGAGGTTTCCCCTTTCAGTCCAACAGCTGGTTCCTTCTCTTATAACAGTAAGTATTATACAAAACAATAGATATAATTATGCCACATTTATGAGATTAAATTGGCCCAGTATACCTTCCCAATGTTCAGTTTATACCTATTTGGCCCCTGACCTTAACATTCTACTATCTACCCAACTCCATGAGTTTAAAGGTCTATATGTGACTCAACATTCATACTATCTTGCAACACACTTTTAAGAGTATCTTCTTAGATCTATAACACCCTCTTGATTCCTAAACAGTTCAAAATTTAACTATAAGATTCTATCTGTCTATTCTTCAACCACCTCAGAGACCTGAGAGGGATAAGTATATTTGCTTGTATAGGAAGTGCAGAGCCTGCAGCTTCCAAAACTAAGAAAGAACATACCAGTAACTGCCTGGACAGTTCCCATTCTCTCTCCATACATTCCAGCATCAATCTTCAGCCTTTGGGTCCTGTTTCTCTGACAGACATTTGTTGTAGAGCAGGGATTATGAAGGACTTACCTACCCTGTCTTGGCAGAGTTAGGCTGTCGACTTCCCTGCTACCAAGTTTTGTCCTTTTTGGACAGCAGTCTGTCTGCAGTTGGTGCAAGGGGTTTTTTCATGCCAAGAAAAAGGCTTGCCCCTAAATCAACCATCTTACAGTGGAGGTTCTTCGATGCTTATCTTCTACTTGGAGTAGAATAGGGGGTGCTGTCAGGCGCTGATATGTCTCGATATCAAAAAAAAAATCTTGATTTAAGATAACATCTTTGAATGCCATATTCTGCAGATCTCTAGGGGTTTTTGAAGATGCCCTAACCATCTCTTGTATTTAGATAAGCAAATGTTGCTTGTCTCTTAGCAACTTGATTACTGGGTAGTTTAAAGAATATCTGTGATAGACTGTCATAGTAGCTAACAAAGAGACATGTTTGCATGACTAGGAGTATGTTTTAACTATCCTAGACCGTTTTAGACGGTTGGTATCAAGTGGTCAGAGCAAATTCTAAATCTTTGTTTCGATTATAAAATCAGGGGACTGTATTACAAGGGCCTCAGGTCTATGTAAATCCAACTAAACCAAAGTATTTAAAGATGGACTATTAGATGGACTAAGACTATTATAAGGTAGGCTGTATCTTCATATTCTATTTATTTTGTATTTTATATAAATTGTTTTTTTTCTTTTATGTGAAATCATTCCAGAAATTAAAAAAAAAACTTTTGTCTGAGTCTGTTTGCTTTCTTCCTTAATTATAGCTGGTGTTTACATTATTACTGCATAGTGGTGTTATAGATATCATAATTACATGGCATTATACACACATACTTTATAGTGGTTTATGTAATTCCCACAAATTGGAGGAATCACATATTTCCATAAGAATATCTTAAAACTTTCCATTTTGATTCTTGGTAATTTCAGTGTTTACAACTGAATGATTCAAGAACTGTCTAAATCATGGGATTACAAACACATATTATAAGTGTAGAAGTTTATAGTCATTGTTGCTAGTTACAATATTAAGAAAACATGATTATCAAGCTATGCTCCTCATCAAAAGAACCAATCATTTCATTAGAAAAAGAAAAGAAGGACATAGAATATAAGTTATGAAATGCTATGAATGAATGAAAATACGCACGAGTGATAATGCACATACCGCATCAATAGAAATGAGAACATGAATAGCCAATGACCTATCCTACCCTGAGGACAATCATGCTATGTAATTCATTCTGGGTCCATAAATCTAGAAAACGCTTATGTAGTTCATACCCTGAACTTATAGTTAAAGCACATTGCCTTTTCAACTGATTTTTTCCCCTAAGGAGGGAGATTTCAGGTCTTCTATTTAAATATAAGTAACAGAAGCCCTCTTTTCTCCATAAATATTACTAACTTCTTTCATGTTTTCCAGTTTCTTGTTTGTACTCAGTTACTACTGTACTGCTGTGACCAAAATAAATTACGAAACAACTTGGGCAGGCGTGTCCAGCAGAGGTCTATGACAGAAGACAGTTGTCCACTTCATGGCAAACCAGGAAGTGAAGAACAAGACAGGAAGTGACCCGGGGACTCTCAAGGAGACATCTCCAAGTGACTCAATTCTTCTAACTAGGCTTCACCTCCTTGCTACTACAGCCTTCCAAAATAGTGCCACCAGCTATGGAACACACATTAAAAACATGAGCTTATAGCATGCCTTTTGTATTCAATCTGTAACACATATCAGACCTATTACATGGCTTAAATCCTCAATTGTTTCGCTTGGAATTTTGTTGTTGTTTTTGTTTTTTGGATTATTGAACTAGGCCCAAAGGATTATAATGCCCAAAAAAATCTCCACTAGTACCTAATTCAACAAAAAACAATAAATTCTAACATGTTATCTCCATCTTTTGTACGTAGTAAGTGCCATTCTCCACTCAAATCTGAAAGCTTTCACCTAGGAAAGTGAAACTGTGAGAATCAGAAACTCACCTGTAACAATAACTCCCTAAAACATCTACACTTCCATTCTTGCATTCTTTCCTACCTCCACAAAGGCAAGCAGAATTCCAAAATCTTCCCAAGGGGAACCCTTCACTTCCAGAACCCAAAGGAGCTCTAAACTGCTCTAGTCAGAGATCTGAAACTTCAGTGTTCCCAGGTTTGACTACCAGAGAGTTTCCTGACTGACTAGACTGCAGGAAACACACACCTGAGTAAAAATCATGTCACTCATGTTTCTGGTCCAGAAATCTGCAGATGGGAGCCCTGTGGGGTCATCCAGCATCTGCAAAGGCTTGGGAATGCTGTGGCCATGTCAAGTGATCAGATTGAAAGGATAGATGATGGATTTTTAGGAACTTTGTCCAAACACAAGCATCTATTCTGCTCCAAAAGGATTGTGTGAATTTTCATAAATGCTAATATGTTTTTATATTATTTTCCTATAAGCCCAGGGCTCTGGCAGACAGGTACAAGCAGATAACCTGTTATTCTTTCTCTGAAGTATCTTGGCGTCTTGTTCCACCATCTTGGTGTAAGAAGGGCATGCCTTTCTTACACAGTGGTAAGAGTTGGAAGGGATTTTAGAGGTCAGACTCTTTGGAGTTGTTAAATGAGGGAAGAGCCATTTTCTATCTCCTCTCTCTAAAAGCATTGAAGGACATTTGTGAATGAGCGAATTCCACTGCTGACAAAATGCTTTAGTGTTAGCAAGGCTCTCTAGGAATGGGTAGCTGGTAATAGGGCTGAGGTCCTCAAAGGGCCTGGCTTGCAGAAGCTCCTGGTGAAGAACATGGAATACTGCTTCTGAATAGATTAAAGAAAAAAAGCACATTTATTAATTAAAAGAAGATTTGCTTTCTTGAAAAGATTTCAAATTCACATCTATTGATATAATTTTGTTTGGTTTATAAGGAATTTTTTTTGTTTGGAATGAAACAAAATAATTTTAATGCTGATACTCTCCCCGCCCCCGCCCCTCCCCTACACCATCATTCTTAAAGTCATACGGTTCTTATCTGCCCTGGGTATTGATCTTTGGAAGGCGTAAGATAAGCAGTGGGGTAATTTTCCACTCTTCTAAAGAATAACGGGGAACGAAGGTGAAGTGATTGGAAAGATGTCTTGATGTTTTCAACTGATGTAAAAAGCTCCTGCTTCCCATATACCAGTCTTTATGGCTGACAACAACACAACTGCCTTCAGGGACTCCACCATCAGCTTATAAAAGGAGCACCTTAGGGCAATCATCTCTCACGGTGGCTGCAGCAACTTGGACCACAGCAGCTTTTAGTTCTGCTCCAAGTCAACTGAACAGCAACCCCCCCCCCGCCCCTTTTTTTTTATCAGAGAGGGACTCAAAGCAGTAAGTGTTGCCTAGTGGCCCTGTCCCCTCCCTCTATTGACGGCAGTGACGTTAGTCCCTGTGCTAGTCTGGTTTAGAAATCATTTATCTTTCACGTAGTGGTCTGTGTGTACCTTTGAATTCAAAGTCCATAAATCTTTTTCAGTACCACAGATACTTTGATTTTTTCCTGTTCTAATTTAATACTCACCCAGATACACAGACACAGGAGAAACAAAGAATAAAAATTCTAGACATCAAGTTTAAACATGTCTTTATAAATGCAAAAAAATAATTGTCTTCAGAATAACAACATGGTTTCAAAAAAAATGGTATTTTCTTTCTCAACAGGGGATGTCTTAACTGCCTATTTTGCATTTCAAAGCATACCCAAAAGCCCAATGGTAGACCAAAAAATTTCACCTGAAAATCCTTCCTGTTTGCTTATAATGATGTGAGATGCTGCACAGTATCATGTGTTGGTCAAACGCTCAGACTCTTTGGTTAATAAAAGGGAAAATAAAATGAGGGATCCCACGTTACAGTCACAAACCTGTTATTTCAAACAGAATATAGTGCGATCTTAAAATTGCAGAATAGCAAGGACAATTATTTTTTTCCTTTAGACAGTGAGCTTTCCCTGAAGAACTTTGTCTCTGGGGCTGTGAGTGGAGGAGGAAGGACTGGAGGTGCAGTGCTCAATCATGTTGATAGCCTGTTGGGCACAGTGACCTGCCAAGGTGACTTCAGAGTGCCCATTCTATAGCACAGGTTACCTGGCAGGACTTCCCGTTAAAAGTGTCCCTTGGAAGGAACTCTGAATGGCAAAACATCTGTTTCACTTACCCAATTTATAAAAGAAATGGCCTCATAAATTTCCAACAATAAACTCCGTTTAGAATTCAAATGAACTCTGACAGATTAGCCACAGAATAAACACTGTAAAGGGGCAGTAAGATTACTAAGAGCTAGAGAACCAGGTGTGAGATTGTGTTTTCTATACAGAACAGGGAAACTACATCATGAAATTGCAACAATATAGCTGCTTAAACCAGACCTGAACAAAGACACCAGTTGACATTCCAGTGTGGATGTGGGGAAATCTCACAAGGTTCCACCCCTCGATGAAGAACCACAGGCAATTAATGATTGCTAAGAGAGGGAAAATCAGTCTTCCCCTGGAGGTGAAACCCCTCAACTGGTTATCCGATCCTAAATAGTCAGCCCTAAAAACATACATATGAGCAACACTAAATGGACTCAGCAGGTTGTATTTGCATATTGTATATATACAGTTGTATACCTATATATATGCGTAACAATAATAATTTAAAAGAGAGAAAAGATTAAGTTGTAAAAATGGTTATAAAAAGCCACCATCTGATTGGTTTTGAGTCTCTGGGTGCCTGACATGAGTGACGCTGGCTGTCACTCAGCTTTGGATCCCAGTGTGCCATAAGTAGCCCCTGACAGTTTTGGATCCAACAGAGAGGTTATATACAGTACCTCCCTGGCCAACCCATTTCGAGTGTTTATTATATGGTCTTGTAAATGAGTCTACCAAATGCACAGATGGGAAGCATGATGTTAAAAATCAAGTCTGTCTCTAGAGGAACATTGCTTTGTTTTCACACACTTTCTTCCATATGTATATCTAATGTTCCTTTATGGTCTTCCAGAGTTTTTATAAGTGGACAAGAGTCTGTAGTAGAGATAAAAAGACTTTCAGAAAACAGTAATACACAAAGGTACTCGAAATGCAAGCTGTACTGTCAGAAGGAAAACAACACAAACAAGAAACTAACACTTTCAAGCTTTTGAAAAGAAAGAGAGAGAGAGAAAAAAAGAAAGAAAAAATTCCATCAGAAAAATGTACAGGATAGTTATATCTCCATGGCCAAACTCACTGAAATCTAATCCAATCCTCACTTCAAAGGTCATACTTGGTTTTGAAGAGTAAATGCACACCTTTATTAATGCATATAGGAATATAGGAAGCATGTGCTCCTTTCTGAATCAAAACATATGATGCAAATTTTTAGCTATCACAAGAATTAATGTTACTTTTCATTAGTTTAAACAGCAGGTGGGAGGATATTATATAGCCTTGAGAGAAATCTCTTTAATGTGACAAATATGCTCATGATTTACTAAAAGAATGTATTCACAAAGGATAAATCTATTTCTCATAAAAGCTGATTCAAACCAATTTATGTGTAGAAAAAAGTACTTAAGAGTTTCTTCTTTTCTCATATTACTTGAGTTAATTAGTCCCATGGATTTCTTTTCTATAGTTCTCAGAGTTATCAAAAAAATTACAAAGAGAAAATAATTTTCTGTGCTTGCAGTGTAGATAGTACACATGGCTTTCTGATATTTGTTTCATTCATGTCTGTGCTGACCAACACTAAAAAAAAAATATATACTAAAAGTTAAAAGAAGGCTGAAAAAAAGAAGCATGGAATTGGAGGTATGACAGCTCATAGTTTATTGAGCAGTAATTTCAAAGGGACTTAGGAAACAGGTTCTGAGCCCACAGATGAATTAGAGCTCAGTGAGCCAGACCTCAGCTGTGACAAGGTATCCTTGTTCCACCTGCAGTTTTGTCCAGGTGGATTCAAGAATGTTTCAAAATCCCACAGTGAGGGCAGGAAAGGATCTGGGCTGTCCACTACTGTGGCTCTCCTAAGGGGCTGATGCATATCCACTATCGTGGCTGTCCTAAGGGGTTGGCTGCCCACTCTCGCCGGCTTTTCTTTAGCTTAGCCAACTGCTGGGCTTGCTGCCTCACAGACCTCCATCCCCATCCTGGTCAGTTCGTACTGCTGACCTCTGAGCAACCACAGAGAGGAAAATTTCCCAACCTCCGGTGTTCTTCCTCTGAACTGCATGATGTTCTTGCACCACCTTCTCTGTAGCTCCGGTGACCTAATAAAACTTAATCTGAAAAATTCGGTAACTCCCTAGGCGATGTCTGGGGACCATGGTGATGCGTCTCACCCTGTTGGGAAGCCCTGCTGCTAAGGTTGTAGTCCACCATGACCGGAAAGCCCTGATCTTGGCACTATATGGAGGACTCCCTTTGTCAGCGGGCCTTCTTCTTCCCTGCCTGAACCCCATACCCTCTTTCTGAGCAATGTCACCTAGTCCTTAGGGATACTGCAGGCTGAATTTCCTTTCTCCCAATAAGAATCCACTCAGAATACTCCTGGGATTCCTGGAATGACTCTCCATGCAAATGAGGGATCTCCTTACTTTAAGCCTCAACCAATGATGTATACTCACCCTGGAAACCCTCACCAACTCCCCATAGTTCCATATAACTCTCTTTCATCCCAAATAAAGCTGAACCTGATCCCAGATTGTTAATCCACATTCTACCAGCTGTCCAAACCCTGCTCCCTGTCCTCTGCTCCCCTCATCCGCATGGATTGATGACCAACAGTTTAAGTAATAAACAGATTAAGTTTCATTAGGTAACCAAAGCTAAGAGGAGACCCACATCACCCAGGTTGAGGAGCACAGCAATTCCTCTGGTGACTTGCCTCCTCATCTAGTTACTAGGTGGACAGAGGAGGGGTATGGGAAAACCTTGTCATAAACGTATGATTTAATGATGGTACCAAAACTCCTTCTAGGTCCCTCTGCATTACCCTTTCCTCAGGAAGACAGAGAAGTTCCTAGAGGTATGGAATGGGACCAACACTTGTCCCCAATTCAATCACCCATTTCAATGCTAGAAGAGTGGAAATGGGCTCTATTTAGTGACACTGATAATGATTCATTAAAAGAAAATCATTCACAAATTACAGCCAGGAGTAGGGAACCATCCACTTCAAGACACACACTGTAACTCTTTTTTTAACATGACCTTTTATAACTGCTCCCATCAGTACTTCAAAAGAGGTCATCACGAGCTAAACAGGAGCTCAGTGAGGTAAGCCATTTGCCTCTTTGGTGATCATGCTCAAAATTCCCTGGTGATTTTCAGATTATCCCTGGCAATGAACTTCAAACAAATATGTTGAGTAACAAGGAACGAGATAAGTGAAGTGTGGACTCTGTATTTTTAAATCTGTCTTTGGAGGAGTGCCACCCCAGTAAAGCAGGCAGGTGGCAGTAAATTTTGGAAGAAGAAAGACTGGAGATGTGTTCCCATTCAGAGACACTCAGGAAAACTGTCTAAGTAGCTTTTTCCATATTAAACTGCAATTATCCATTCCTCAAATCCTATTACATAACAGTGGAGCTCAATGATGAAACCCAAAGAAGCCTTCCTGGTCCTTACACTTAAAAACTTAAAAATGGTAACTCTTTTACCACCAGCTTTATTTGTGCATCTCAAGACAGGGGGAAAAAATGATTGTCTTCCATTTTCCAGGTATAATATCAAGCCCTTGTGATTGGCCGGCATAGGGCAGGGCAAGTCAAGGACTATCCCTAGATGTTGGCATGGAAGATAGCTCTCAGATTTTTAAGACAACTGTTTTTGGAGGAAGTTAGTCATCTCAGGCACAGTAGCCCAAGGCTGACTAATGGCTATCTATACCTAACTTTACCAGTGGGTATATGTTTCTAAGAGGAAATCAACTTCCACAGGCACACAAGTCCTCTCTCTTCTGGAAAAGAGCTCAGTCCCCATCCTCAAGGTTCATCTTCAGGGATGGTTAACAGAAAGGGATACAGAGTTTAGGGGGGGAAGCAATAATTTGGAAAGGTTGGGGTCAAATGATAGAGAGATTGCCAATATAGCAAATGGTTTCTACTGCTTAACATAATTTTCTGATGTGGGTCTTTTATAACTGATGGACAGTTGTGTAAGTCAAGGACAGTCAAGACCACTGGTCAGTTTCCCTTCTAAGTGCTCAAGTAAAAAAAAAGAAAAATGCTAATGTTTCCATTGAAGACTAATTGATCAATAGGAGACCTAGAGCAGTTAACTTCCATGGACCATAGATCCAAGAGCTTTTAACACTCCCTCCCTCCCTCTTCCCCCTTCCCTCCCTCCCTCCCTCCCTCCCTCCCTTCCTCCTTTCTTCCTTCTGTGTATACTCATGTATAAAAGTCTGTGTAGAGGCCAGGCACAGGTCCACATTGTGTGTCTTCCTCAATAACCTTCCACCTTTGGAGGCAGTCTTTCAGTGAACCTGGAGCTCACAGAATCAGCTAGGCTAGCTGCCAGTAAGCTCCAGGGATATGCCCCAGAGCCACAAATAGCCAAGTTCAGTGTTTATAGGGATCCAAACTCAGTCCTTATGTTTGTAACAGCCGGCTCTACCAACTGAGCCATCTCCCCATCCTTTTAATGCTTTTAAATCATAACTTCAGAGAGTAATAGGAACATCATACAACATGTTAAGCGCTTTGATAACTTCATTGAATAAATTAGGTTAATTTACAAATTGCAATAGTTTAATATTATGAATTTTTGAAAAATGAAGACACTATATGTGAGACTATTAGAGCAAATGTAAAATAAATGTAATCACCTCTAACTGACAGTACTCACACCACATGGCTGATTTTCAATTCATATACGTTAGTTTTATGTATTTCTGGTGGCTCTTCACTGTGCCTTTTCCTTCAGGTAAATGAGAACAAGGATGTGATGTTCCCTTAGGGTCCACCATAACATAGATAGACAAAGCAAAGCAGATGCTAAGCCCAAGCTTCAACATCGGGTTCTTTTTCCATTTTAAATACATTCATAAGTTCTCTGCTAGCTACCCAAGCCTTTATTTTTGAAATTATATACTCTCCTTACAGTGTCCCAGAAAAATCAATATTCTACTTACAATTTCTTAAGATGCTATTGGTTTAAAAAGCCAAGTATTACAGGTAACTTCTAAGGCCAATGTGGGGACGACACATGCTCTAATCCTATCACCCAGGTGGTAGAAACAGGCAGATCTCCTTGGATTTGATACCAACCTGGTCTATGTAGTGAATTCCAGGCCAGATATGGCTATATAGTGAGACTCTATCTTTTTTTTTTTCAAGAAGGATTACAATTGTGGTTGTTTTATCAACTCCTCATTATGGAGCTTTCTATCCTCTCCCTGACTGTGACCATTTTCAAAATTTAACCATGACTGGCAGAGTTGGAGAAACAAGAGCTGGTCTTTACCAAGTGTTTCCTATAACTTAGCACTAGGCTGCGTGCCATGACCAGTGCCTGGAGCACGTTCTTTCTGATGGCATGTGTCTGGAATGAATTCATCTGGAAAACCAGAGCAAGCCTGAACATAAAATGTGCATATAATCCCAGTTATCCATCACCAGCCATTTGGGGCATCCATTCCCAGCACCCAGCACTTCTCCAAACATAAGCTTTTTCACAGCGGTCATTAATCCTTACAGAACCCTCAGTGAGAGACGTGGTCTTATTCATCTCCTACTGCTGCTACAACAAATCTCCATAGTTGTGGTGGCTCATAGCAACAAGATTTATTATATTGAAAATGTAAGGGGAGGAGTCTGATATGGCTTCCGCCAAAGAGTGAGCTGCTCCTCTAGAAGCTAAAGGGGAAGACACATTTTCCTCTTCTCCAGCTTCTAGAAGCTGCCTACAACTTCCTTGCTCTTTTCTACCTACAAAGCCATCTTCCCTCTTACTTCTTCAGCTTTTAAAGATGGCTGTGATTACACTGGGTCCACTCGCACCATTCCCCATGGTCTCTGCAATCTTATTAGCAAACTTAATCTTACAGCCTTTCGATCTTGTAATCTAACAGACCCTGGGGACGAGGACATCTCAAGGAAGTCATTACCCTCCTTATCAGTGGATGATGTTTATAAAAAGGTCAAACAGTCACTGGGAAGACTAAGACCATCTCTGTGATTGTGACAGTGCATGGAGTTTGTGCACTCAACAGCCAAGGGGAAAAGCAATGCCATAGTGGCTTCTCTGAAGGGAGAACACATGGGGCGTGGTGTGACATGCTAGGAAAGAGTGCTGTGTGCTAATGAAGAATTGCAGCTTACATTAAGGACTGGCCAAAAGTGAACCCACTGGTCAATTCTCACTGGCTACTGGTTGATCAAGAGTCTTCAATTAGGTACTGGGGAAGGTCTCTTGTCCTGAGGCACCTGCTTATCTACTTCCATTATATGGAGTCAGTGTGGAATCACTCATCGCAGTAGGTCTCCAAGGAGAAAGGATTCACATGTAACACTGCATAGTCAAAGTGCAAGCTTGTACAACCACTGTGGAAATCAGTCTGGTGATATCTTAGAAAACTTGGAATAGCTCTACCTCAAGACTCAGCCATACCACTTCTGGGTATACATCCAAATGATTCCTCACCAAACCACAAGGACACCTCCTCAACTATGTTCATAGCAGCTTTATTTGTAATAGCTAGAAACTGGAAACAACCCAGATATCCCTCAACCGAGGAGTAGATAAAAAACTGTGGTACATCTACACAATGGAATACTACTCAGCCATCAGAAACAACAAAATCATGCAATTTGCAGCCAAATGGATGGAACTAGAGAAGCTCATCCTGAGTGAGCTAACCCAGACTCAGAAGGATGCACATGGCATCTTTTCACTCATAATTGGATTTTAGCCATATAGTACAGGATAACTATCCTACAACCAATGCACCAAAGGGAACAGGAACATAGACTTTTTTACATGTCAATGAGACACTTTGCCCTAGTGGTGCTGTGCTGCCTTGTAGGCCCCCAATGTATGAGGAGGCGAGGCTCTTAGACCTCATATGACTGCTGAACTGGGGCTGGGGACTGATATATAGGGAAACTCTACTCCGGAGGAGTGGGTTGAAAGGGATAGGGGGTAGAGGGTGGGAGGGTGAGACTGGGAGGGGTGGAAAGAGGGCACGGCAATGGAGATGTAATCTGAAGTAATGAACATTAAATAAATAAATAAACAAACAAACAAATTAAAAAAAAAGCCAGGTATTGCAAAGCAATACATGAGCTACTAATAAATATTCAAATTCTTTCGAAAGTACAATCTATTGCACTAGAAAGAGGTGGTGGAGTTGATCATAGGAATGAATTACTAATCAACATGAGTGTGGAACTGACCTTCAGATGTGCTATTCTGTCAGTTTATTGTGAGGATATGACTTGTGTGCCTATTCCACTCTAACAGTGTCAGAAATATCACATGGACTAAAACAAAACAAAACAAACAAAACACAAAAGATTTTTCTTTTAGTAATTTCCACTCACATTTCATTCAAGCTGTTGAAGACTATACTGTGGCTTATAATAGTAGATTGAATTGGAGAGAGAAGTGGGAACCCAACTGTCACAAAAGATCATGTGTAAACAAAGCTTTATTCCTTAGCCATGTATTTTTTTACTGATGACCTCACACCCAGTTTTTCTCCTACTTACCCCAAGCATGCTCCAAAATACTTCCAGGCTTAGCCTTATTCTGTGGCTTTATTGCTAACTACACTCTACTGATGACTTGATTTTATGTCTCCATGATGAATTCTTCATTTGTGCTTTAGACTCATCTGCCCAAACATCTATCTTCTCTTTCCTCAGTGCTGCTTCAGAAGCCCCATCTTCCTCATCTCTGGTGTGTTCCACCTTCCATCTACTTGTACCAAGACCTTGGAGTCTTTTGGACCACTGTGCTGTTGCCCCCAAAGCCCATCCCTTCTACCCACTTCCTTTCAGCGCCACTGTTGCAGCCAGTGTGAGGAGCTGCTGTCCCCTCCTGTGTTCATATTGCCTCTGCTCCCTCACCACAAAACTGCCAGCGTGTGTGTATTAATGACTCTTCCTTGCTGTCATGACAGTACCTGACTAAAGCGGACTTCTGGGTTAGCTTTAGCCACAGTTTGAGGGTGGTGGATGAAGTCAAGGAAGCCACAGCAGCAGGATCATCAGGACACCGCTGATGTTGGATTTCCAATCAGGAAGCAGAGAACAATGAATTTCTCCTTTACAAAGTCCAGAATCATTGCTCTCAGAATGCCGTCCATGTTTAGGTTGAGTTTTCCTACCTCAGAAACTCTTTCACCAACAGGCAAGGTTATTTAGTTGGTTGGTTGGTTGGTTGGATGGTTGGTTCGTATTCTTTGAGACAGGGCTTTTCTCCACATCCCCGACTGTCATGGAGCAAGATGATTTCGTGAAACTATCATCAAGCTGTCAATCAAGACTAGACATGACATGAACTTTGTAGCAATGCATGCCATTTCTCCTTTTTAAAAACCTTCTGCTGGTTTTAGGACCAAGTATCATATGTCACCACTGCCCTCACATGACTCCAGTTGGTTCCTTGTCCTTTTTACGCTCCTTGCCTCTGCTGACCCAGGGGTTCCTTCCTGAAAAATACCAACCTCCTTCCTTCCTCAACCTTCCTACAAAAACGATCCAGCTCTACCCATCCTGGATCTTTTCTTCTCTAGACAAGGCCCCTCAATTTCTGTTCCCATCTCAGAAGTGTTTCTAGGGAACTAGTCTCTCAGTCTTCATGGTAGTCACCACATTTATCACATCATTATTGATGGTTGTTTTTCTTGACCCTACTACTGTTAAGTTTCCTGCCCACCAGATTTATCAAACATCACACACAGTCATGCCTGAAACCCGGGAGCTCTGGATGGGTCTTGTTGGGCAGATGAACACTGATCTAGGGTGGTTTTTCTTGACATTCCCTAAGGCAGTCTCTCAATTCTGAAAGGTCACTAACTTCCATCCACACATTACAATTTTTTCCTTTCTTAATTCATGTCTGTTACCCACTTTACTGAAGGACCATGGGTAGGAGGAGAAAGGCCTGGACTGGCAACATGTTTCCACACTTAACTTGGGATATGGCCTTTGGAAAAGTCAATCGCAGCCCCAGACTTAAGGTTTTATACTCCACGCAGCTCTCATATTCTCAGTCAGTGAAGGCACACTCTTTAAAACCCACAGCAAAATATTGCTCGTAAATAGGTAAAAATATCTTCAATTCAGCTGCTCTGGGCTTCTTGCTTCGAGGCCTGTATCAGTCTATTTTTCACTGACCTTTTTTCTAAGAATCTTGGGTTAGAGATCGGGTCCATCTGGCAAGACAGAGAGCTACAGGCAGACACAGGCTTCCTCTCACTGCAAGGATCCTTCTGAGACTAGTACCAACTATGAGAATTAAGACCACAGAGGTTTCTGCTCTAGGTGAGGGTCCTAGCTTTGCTCACTCAGCCTTGTTCAGTTGCCGCCAAGGACTCCAACACTGTAAGCCGACTTCCCACTCACACTGCATCCTCAGGGCCTCTGTACTTCCTGCCCCACAGTCAGGTCTGGAATATTCCTCCCCAACATACCCTAATAATTTCTTCCTCCCTCCATTCAAGACTCTGCTACATGTCAGACCTCAAAATGGTCTCCATACACTCTCCCTCATTACAATGCTTTCTGTCCCTAGACCTCACTTTATCCCTCCCCTATTATCATAATAAATTACATATGTGCTGTCTCCCCCACTAGAATAGAATGGTTGTAGAGAATTTTGTTTTCCATAACATTTCTGGGGCTTGGGAGAATAGGTGGTGTGCACTCAGAATGAACAAGTGAAAGAATGAATGCATGTCCCTCTGATAGAAATGGACAACCAAGCAGGGTTGACATTTGGATTCCAAAGTTCCAAGAACATTAGAAGGAGCAAGGTGGTGAAGAGCTGCCGTTGAGTGCTTCAAAGAGCTGTTGGTTGTTTCCCAAACACAAGAAACCAAGGAACAGCCTGAAGGAAGAAGCCCAAATGGAGGCGAGGCTCACGGGCTTGTGGGTAGCATGAGTCTCTGGTCCTCTAAGCACACCAGCTGTCAAATGAGCAGACCAGCCTCTGGCAGCTGGAGTAGGAGAGCAGGGGATCCCCAGGGTAATGTCTGCAGAACTGAGGATGTGGACGCAGGTGGCATTGTTACATGGAGATGGTTGCCATGTGTGGCCCTTCCCACCTGCCTGCTGTGAGGTGGCATTTAAGATCACTTGACTGAATTCCAAATTGCAGCAGCTGTGAATTAAATCCCATGCTCTCTTTACCACCTCTCCTTTTTAAACTTAGACTCAAGGAGTCCTATGTAGCATCTTGCTTCATGGTTCAGTCTTGCTGAGGATGTAGTCTTGGCTGATGGCACTTGAGACCCTGAGTTCCTTTGATAGAAACGTCTTAATTTTCTAGCACAGGCACAGAGGGGGACAGCATCCTCTCAATAAATAGCAGGTACCACATAAGTCTATTTTAAAAACAGATCTTCTGAAATACAGTGAACTAAATATTCATTAACAAACATCACTGATTATACTGTGTCCTCTGTTTATATTTGGCTATGCAGGTGTTAGAAGAGACATTTTGACTAAAGGTCAATTCTAGGATTGGGAAACTCAGAAGATAAATAATTTCCACATGTCAAGTAAGATATGACAGATCCACATGATGCTAATGAAACGTTTTTTGTGCTTTATTTTTTATTTACTTATCTTTGGGTTTTCGAGACAGGATCTCTCTGTGTATCTATGACTGCCCTCAAGCTCATTATGTAGAACAGGCTGGCCTTGAATTCACAGAGATTCACTTGCCTCTGCCTCCCAAGTACTTGGATTAAAGACATACACCACTACATTCAGCCCCTAAAACCTCTTTATAAGTGTGGAATTTCCCAAGATTCCTACCCATATAGAGAGGAAGAAAGGTATGTGGAAAGGTGATTATATCTAGGTAGTATGTTTTTCTATTCTTTTTTTCTGCTTTCTAGTCTTGGTTTTTGTTGTTTATTTTTACTTTTTAAAAATTAATTTATTTGGTTACTTTACATCCCAGTAGGAGTTTCCCCTCCATCCTCTCCTGCAGTCCTTCCCTCTCACTTTCCTTCTAAACCCCCCTCCCTTTCTCCTCAGAGAAGGGCAAACTTTTTACATTTTGATTATACTTTTATGTTACCATGGAATTCAGAGTATAGTTAATGGATATTAAATTTTCAAACAACTGAAGTATGTAAGTGTATCTTAAGTAACTGAAGTATCTTAAGTGTGATTTCATATTCCACTATGACTTTTTCTTACACTATGAAGCATTTACTGAGTGGGTATAGTAAACAGGCACAATGGTAGGCAAAGTTAAAAACATATGTTTGTCATTATTAAAAACTCTGTGGGAGGCCAGTGTTATGTACATTCCGCTGAAATTTTATTTACATATATCTCAAATACGCATACCTATTCACTTATGCTAATTAATACGCTCTGTTTTGGCTGAACCTGGAAGGTGGACACTGCACATGTGATGTCTCTAGTCATAGAGAGATGCATGGCTCATCTTAAGCAGAACTAACGGCTACAGGAAATCTCCTAAATGAACGTTGCTCTTGTTCCCACCCTGATACCCATGATCACAATGAGGTACCACTTTTGCCCTCTTTCCTTCAATTCCTATTTCTATCTGCTCCATTGTCATGTCCCAAAGCACAACTTATACTGACTTCCCAATGCTCTTTTATAAAATCTACACCACTCCCTTCTCAGATGCAGGGGGCCAGCCCCTCATTGTCTCAAAGGTCTCATCTCAGGTGCTCCAGCTGTCTGCCCTGACCAACACTCTGTGACATTAGGTCCTTCCTCAAGCCCTTCCTACCACATGAAATCACTTTGAATATTTATGGCCACTGTTTTCTCCATGTCAAAAAGAAGTTCCGTCGCTGCTTTTATTTTGCCGCCTTCCCAATCTGCAGTAGGCAGCGTACACTATTTATTAAGTCACTAACTCAATAAATTAATTAATGAACTTCCTGCTGAGTTCAGATTTACCATTTTATGTATGCTATCAGAACCTCATGCCCTGTCACTAAGAGAATAATAAATATATAGGACACACTATTCTACAGTCTCCCACATCAACATTGTATAAGAAGATATCCCAAGCTAGGAGATGGATTACTTAGTAAAGAACTTTCTATCCAAAGATGAGGGTCTGAGTTTGATTCCCAGAAACCACATTTAAAAAAAAAAGAAAGAAAGAAAAGAAAACTGGGCAAAGTGGTGCATACTTGTAATCCCATTGCTGGAGTGGCAGTGCAGGAAGATTCCTCCTGCTGACCTGCCATGAAGCCTAACTATAGCCGTAGATTCAGTGAGAGATTTTATCTCAAAGTGCGAGATGGATAATGACTAAGAAAGACATGCAAGGTTGATTTCTGGCTTCCGCAGGTATGCTTATGGAACATGTGAACACATGAACACATATAAGCTCAGTAAGATAACTCATATTTGACAAAATGGCATATACTGAATTATCTTCAGATGATCATTTCTCAAATAAACATAAGTGGTTTTGTCTGAAGTTGATTGAGGCCTATAAAACACTTATAATATTTTCCTTTGTTAAAAAAACCAAAATAATTTTTATTTCAGCTGCAAATTATTTTTGTGGAGAAGTGGTAACCGTTGACAAGATGAAATTGACATTTAAGACCCACCTGAGTGATGGGTACAGAAATTTTAATAGTTCCCATGTATAATCTCATGCAGTGTATCAAGAGAACAAAAATATCTATGGAGATTTAAGCACATTGCCAATCACCCCTTCTTATGATAAAAAACCAAAGGTCATGTCTGAAATTTCACTACTACACCATGCTTTTTTTTCTTTTGGGAACATACAGACTCTGAACCTTCAAAACTCAGATTCATCATTTGCCTTTTCTCAGGGGAAGTCAGTGAGAAGAAATAAACAGTCTCCAAGGAAGTCATGGGTGTTTTTGTTTCCTGCTTCTGAGGACAGTCTTGTCCCAGTCATTTGCAAAGCACTCACTCAAGTATAAAGAACACAGGCCTGCTCACTGTTGGTCACAAGTTTATGCAACTGTGTGTGGCCCTGAGCACAACACAGCGTCTCCTGCTTAGCTCCTATTGCATGGACTTGACAGAGCCAATAATACAGAAATGATAAGATGTAAGGATAGATTACTGAATCTGCTCTGAAACTTAAAACTATTGTTATTCTTAAAATAAGGTTATTTTTGATACATTGGTATAGAATTTTCTATATTGATAAAAAATAAGATTAATTTTGATGGAATTTTACAGTTTGCTTATTCAATGATAGATTTATAAATCAATAGATGTCTTCAAAACCCTCAGAGATGTACAGAAAATGGCATTTAAAGATATTATTATTTTGGAGTGGGGGAATGTTATGTAGGGACACTCCACTTCAGAGGAGTGGGATAGAAGGGTTAGAGGGTAGAGGGAGGGAGGGCAGGACTGGGAAGGGTGGAAAGAGGGCACTATGATGGAGATGTAAAATGAAGCAATAAATAAATATTTTTAAATGCCAGCCCAGAAAAGAAAACAAAGATATTATTATTTAGAATTGTTTGACTTTAAGACAGTCAGCTCCTGACAGCTCTCATTTGACTTGGAAGAAAACAATGAGAATCAAAAAGAAATCTTCCATCAGGAGATAATTACTACTGGACAAAAATGTCCTGCTTTCTCAGCAGACTATAAACAGTCCAAAGATGGGCCAGAGCTTAGATGCAGGTAAGTTGATGTCCTGATTCTGCAGAGACAGAATGGAAAAATCCTTATATCTGTGAGATATGCTTAGCCAGTGGGCTGAAGATGATGCTCCACTGGTATCAAGAGATATTTGGGACTGTCTAGGCAGAAAACTGTTATTTTTTTCTTTTTGGAAGCTGCTCTTCTGTGCTTTCTATTCACTCAAATAATAATGTTATCCCTTCTTAAGTCTTTGATCAGGTTGAAGACATAATATCTATAAAATTTCACTTAAGCTGGAGTTATTTAGGATTTAAAAGGAAGTATAGGATATGATAGAAAATATTTAGGTTCAGAACTTTAAACACACCAAGATAGATGATTTTTTTCTTCTTCAAGATTGCCTGATACAAATAGGCTAAACATTATGCGTGTACCTTTTATATATGGTTTTCTTGATTGTTTCATATTTGTTCTTAAAAATTTTAGCCTTTTTATTAAACAAAAGGAGGGAAATGATGGGGTGGTGTTAAGCATTCTAAATGTTGATTGGTCCTGTTTGCTGTCTGTTACTTAATTGACTCTGATTGGTTAAATAAATGCTGAGGCCTGGAGATTGGGCAAAGACAGAGATAGGTGGGACTAGGACTTTTACAGGGAGATAGAGAGCATCTTGGGAAAAAGAAGGCTGAAGAAGAAGCCAGGAGCAGACAAGGAGGATGCACCATGGGGTAGATTAAAGAAGATCCTTTCATGTGGCCTGGAACATTGGCTTAGCATGGAGAATAACAGTCCAAAGGGACATATGTATATATGGGGTCATAGTTGGGTAATAGAATTATGAGCTAGCTTAGATGGGCTTGGATTGCACAACCCAGGACTAGGCTTGTTAAGATCCACGTGGTGTCTGTGTGTATTCATTTATAGTGGCAGGTTAAGGATTTACACTGCCAAAACAATTAAAGATAATATAAATACTGGTTAAATCATTTAACTAGCTATTTTTTCTACAGAGGAGAGCTTAAATTGAGGAATTATCTAGATCAGACTGGTGTGTGGACACTTCTGTGAGGTGTATTTTGTTTGTGAAATGAGGTAGAAGGGCCAAGTTCACTGTGACCATCAGCACTGAGGCAAGCTCATTGTGGTTACCACCATTTCCTAGGCAGTTGGTCCTGGGCTACATAAGAAAGCTAATGAAGTGGACCCCAAGTGGACCAGTTAGCAAGCAGCATCTGTGATGGGTTCTGCTGTGCCTTTTTTGACTGCAAGGTCTTTGGTCAGAGGTAATTCTGTGTGGAATAGGGGGCAGGTTTGGCTCCAAGTTTCTGCTTGTGTTCCTGCCCTCATGTCCCTCAGTGATGGTTTGTAGCCTACAAGATGAAATAAACCCTTTCCTCCTCTAAATTGCCTTTAGTCTAGGTTTTTTATCACAGAAACATAAATGAAACTACCAAACAGTGCATGATCAGAACAGCCCATTGCCCTGGACACACCGCCACGTCTACATTATGCAGGCGCTGGGAAGTGGCTCTCACACTACATTCCATCCATCTTGAAGGTGACATTATTCACTTTCAAAAATGAATTCTCCCCTTAGTTTTCTCTTGGTAATGGGTCCCTCTCTTTTTGTCCAAGAGCACTTGTAACATTTTTAGGACAGTGAGTGTCTCACCATAGTATTTTATTAATCTAAATTCTGGAAGAGTGTATTTGGTAATAAAAGAAAGAAATCAGCAATTGGCACATAATCTGGTAGCTACCTTTAAATCAAGGGTTTTTTGCTGTTATTTAAAAACAACAAACAAGGGGCTGGAGAAAGGGCTCAGTGGTTATGAGCACTTGCAAAGGGTTCAGGTTCAGTGTCTAGTACCCACATGGTGGCTCACAACTGTTTGTAACTCCAATTCTAGGGGATCTAATTCCATGCCCTCTTCTGACCTCCACAGGCACTGCACACATGTGGTACACAGACATACAAGTAGGCAAATATCCATATATACATAGATAGATGGATAGATAGATAGATAGATAGATAGATAGATAGATAGATAGATAGATAGATATAGATATAATTAAAACACAAAATCAATGTAGGGAGGGCATGGCAAAAAGCATTTCCCTGCTACATTAATTACGACTTCTGTGATAGTCAGCTAAGTATTAAATATGGAGAGTCTTGTAAATTTATGGTCTTTCTTAGAGCTATCCCTTTACTTGTTTTACTCAAAAAACAATCTGCTAAAATGTTTTTTAGATTTACCAATGTGTGTGGATATGTGTGTGCACATGGCTGTGTGTGCCAACAAAGTGGTTCAGGGAGCAAAGTACGTGTGCCTCACCATGAGGGGCCAGGTTTGATCCCTGCCTATCGTAAGGTGGAGAGAGAGAGTTGGCTCTAATGCTGTCCCCTGACCTCCACATGAACACCATGGCATTCATAAGCCTGACATGTACATATTCACATAGGCATGCGTGCGCGCGCACGCACACACACACACACACACACACACACACACACATTCTGTATCTGATGAAATGCAATTTAATGTATAACATTTCTTTAAAACTAAAGAAGTAGCTAGGGCTGATGAGAAGGCAGACAGGTGAGAGCCTTGTCTGCTTAGCGAATTCCCAGGCCAGCCAGGGCTGTGTAGTTTAGACTCTGTCTCAAAAAGAAAAAAAAAAAATTCTCCTGTTTGAGCAAAGGTTTCATCAAAGTACTATTTATAATACCAAATGTTTGGAAATAGCCTTAAGGTCCAAGTGTAAGGGTATGATTGATAAACTATGACATACCCATGTAACCCAATATTCCATAGACATTATTAAAGTTGCCTAGAATTTGGAAAGTAACACATAAGGTTAGGCAAACAGAACAGATTATAATATTAAGTATGGAAAAAAGAAACTCATTAAAAGTGAGGAGAAGAAAACATCAAATGTTATGGGTAACTTTGGGTCATAAGATTATAGGTAAGATTTCTCCTAGGATTTTTAATTCATAATATATTTCCAACGTTTTAATTGAGTGTATGCTTTGCAATTAGAAGCAAAAATAATTCTTTAGAAGTACCGAGTAATCATTGTGTTACAAATGTGTGCACATGTATATGCTCTGTGGGTCCATCTGACTCCCATTACCCATTAGAAAGGAAAATGTGTCTCTCTAACACTAACATCTGCCTAAATAGAATACTGGGGACTTTTAAATTCACTCAACATCTCAGCTTAAAGATGCTGGCTTTTTAAAAAAAGAAGATATTTTCTTCTCAGCACCTTTGGAATTTGAAGAGTTAACTTCTTCAAAATTTCAAAGCAAATAAAAAATAAAATAAAGCTTGTTTTGATTTGATTTCATAAAATTTCAGTATTCTTCTCACGGCTTTAGTTCAATGTATTGGATTCACTTATTTATATGTGACTCTCTCATTGTGTTATGAGACTCAATTCCTTACATCAAAGAACTCTTAATCCAAATGGGAGAAAAACATGAACATTCTCTGACCCAAATAATGACAAAATATCCCAAGTCTGGCTGCACTGGGTGATTGGTGTGTGTGTGTGTGTGTGTGTGTGTGTGTGTGTGTGTGTGTGTGT
>CAJQZJ010000465.1:83278-117681 GCA_907164525.1 Lophiomys imhausi | reverse complement strand
GTACTGCAGGAGGGAATGTACACTCATCTTCCTACTCCACAACACTCCTGTTGTTGTTGTTGTTTTCTTTATAATTTTCCCCCTGGTTACAATGTTTCCAAAGAATAACTTGCTCCTACGTATCCGGCCAACAGTAACTTGTTCCAAAGATGCTCTCCTTTACATAGTTCATAGGCATTTCTTGTTTTCTTTTTTAAAACCAGGCACTCAAAGTTCTTAGAATTAATCTTGTCAAGGACTCAGTGTTAGGTAAATTTCCACTCAAGAAAGGCAGCAGGGTTAAACTGGGGAGTAGGAATAAACAGGAGCAATCAGACTCAACACAATGGTCAGAATCCAAGGCATCTCAGAGGTTCTCAACTGCATAATTATACATGTTTTGTCTTCTAGAATATATCCAGCTTTCACTAAAAAATTCAACCCTCTACTAAAATCAATCAGCAAACTTACCCCCCCCCTCTCTCTCTCCTCCCCTTTTACTCAGGGTTTCGAAGGCAAGCTTAACCTCTTTTCTATCTCTATTGTTGCTGCACCCTGCTAATGGGTTTTGTAGCAGCAGACTGACCTTCATCACCTTTCTGCTCTAATGACCTCTGGAGTTGTTAGGAAAATCCATTGTTATTGTTGTGAAAACCCATGGAAAACCAAGCACTGAGGGAAAGCTGGTATCTGTTATTTGATTTTACTGTCAACTGGGATCACCAAGATGGACTGCCTGTCCCAGGCTACGTTGCTTTCATTTCCAGCAGTTAGGCAGTATGCTTTCCCCACACCCAGCAATCTTACATCCTGTCTCTCTCCAGCCCTAACATTACACGCCACATACACCCCACATTCAGATTTTTCCTTATCATTAATTCCACCAGAACTCATTGCGTAGCATTTTAAGAGACCATAAAGGTCCCCAGTCCAAAGTCACTCTGCAGATGAGCATGAGGGTCCAGAAAGGCCAAACAACTTATCCCAGGCTACATAATCAGTAGCTAAGTCAAGATGACAACTTTCCAAGCAGTGCCCATTGGGATCTGCTGAAACTGCCCGTGAGTCTGCACCTGTCTCCTGGTGTCCACAGGTACTTCGCATGCTTCACAGTCTGGTCCAGGTTTACTAGACTTTCCTCAGCAGCCTAGATCCTTTGGAGTGTCTCCTGTTGCAAGACATCTCAGCAAGTGCTCATTGATGCTCTGAGTGTTTGGTATCATACACCAAAAAGCAAAGCCCACAGCCAGTCCAGGGACAGGCAGATACACTTGATAAAACTGCAAGTCTCATATTCCTGGATAACATAAAGAATTCATCTCATCTCAGACCTGCCCCTTACACAAGTTCTTTTTCCAAATAAACATTGATAATTACCACCTATGTTGTCTCCTTTTTAGGGAGAGAAACACTACATGAAATTTATTTTTAAACTGCCTGTCTTTTAAATTCTACATTCTGTTTGGCTCCTCATGAATACATTTTTTTTAAAATCTCATTTTCTTAAGAAATGTAAAAGGTGACATTTGCTTGCTCTTCTTATTTTCACAGGCAACATATGAGTTTCTTTTGAGTTAGTTTAGTCAATCAGTTCAGATTCACTCCTCTGGATGTCAGAAGTTGTCTTTCTATATCCAATGAGCCATTATCAAAGTCTGGGAACTATGAAAGTCCAAATGTAGCAATCCAAATCTTGGCACATTCAAAAGCATCTCTAAAAATTGCACTACCTTAAAATGACAAGGATAGTAATTCCTCCTCACCATGATGACTCTTGAGCTTCCAGCGCTTTCTGATTCCAAGTGTCATATGGTACTATGTATTTATGGAGGCCAGCCTCAGAGGCAACAGGTTAAGTCATTCTGTGCCAATACCCTGGAACTAACACCCAGAACCCTCCCCCAGCAGCTTTCTCCTTACTGAAGGCCTTCCCAGCCTAGATACAAAGGTAATTAGAGCCCTGGTTACAAATTATCTCGTAATTATGAGGTATCCAGTAGAAATGTTAAAGAAAAGTTATTAACACCCTAATATGTATTTTTCAAAATTCAGGGTACAACATTAAATTGCTGAAGTATTGAGGGCAGTTTACACTGAATGGAAGCACTGTATATTTTTTTCTTCTAGAAGAATGCCAGCTCCTCATTTGAGCTGTTTGAAAGGCAGAAAACTACCAGCAGATGGTTCAGTGTGGGGAAACAGCAGCGTGGAAATAAAGTGAGCCTTAAAAAGTTTCAAGATGCAGCCTACTTTTCAGCAAAATGGTAAGCTGTCCTAATACCAACAGTCAAGTAAGAAACAAAAGGTCATTTTATATGTTTTCCTCACGCAGCGAATGGCACACCATTAAAGGAAACAGCATTTGCACCCACTGGTAGCATCTATACATAAAACACTATGAAACTTGGTTTGACTGCAAAAAAGGAAACAGTTCGATACAAATTACGTTTACCTTTTCCTGAAATGGTTTCCGCTGTCAACCACTGAAGGTCCTCACAAGAAAAGACGAGGTGAGCCAGGCATATTTAGTTTTGAAATACAGCAGACTAGGGTGTACAGGGACTGAACTCTTACTCAATTATATCTGCAAATCAGATTAACGAATACAGGGACTGATTCAAGTTACTTAATTTTATCTACATATCTGCCTTTTTCTCTGACACTATTGATTCCTATTAATGAACAATGACTTGTTTTTCACACACACACACACACACACACACACACACACACACACACACACTTCACATTTTTTAAAAAGCAGCGAACTCGGAATGTCTGAGCCTTTGTAACGCACCGTGTTGGCGTGAACAATCAATTACTGCAAAACAGTTAATGAAGCAAATGCCGCGAGTCCTTTCACTTAAGACTCTATGGGGAGGAGAGTCTTGCTGAGACCTACAGATAATCGCCCCTCTTCTTCATTTTGCTTATGTACGTAAGACCACACTGAAATACTGTTCTAGGGACCCCTGCCCACACTTTGTTCTACCATAGATTAACGGCCATAGACTTCCTCACAAAGAATGCTGACTCTGGAACCTAGACAAAGGAGGGTGTAGCTCTAAGGCAGACACAGCCAGGCGCTCACAGAAGCCGGCTGCTCACCGGCTGCCCCACACCACCTCTCCTGAGCTCTGGGGAGCACGAAGTCTGGAACTGATAGCGGACTTGGTTCATTCCCAAACTTTGGCAGTCCGTGCTTCCTTAACTCTGCATGCTAAAGAGTAGGGATGGAGAAGGGGTACCGCTGCGCTGCAGACTTCACCCACCCACCTCCGTGCGTCCCACAGGGCCCTGGGGGTCCCCTCACCTGTCCTGGGCGCCGGGTCTCGGGGCTCCGGTGGCCTCTTGGGGCTCTTCGCCCTCGTAGTTGCCGAGACGCTGTGCGCCTCCGGGGACCAGCTAAGCAGGCGGCGGGGCCGGGGGCGTCAGGCGGATTCTGGGCAGCCGCGGGCAGCCGCGGTCTCACTCCCCATCCCCGCGGGGCTCCGGCTGAGGACGCGGCGCGGTCACCGCGGGAGGATGAGTCAGGCCGGGGTGCGGGCGCCCTGACTTGAGCATCGGGGGGACGCGGTCGCAGCCATCGGACGCGCGGAATCCCAGCAACCCTGTAGGTTACCGATGGGACACAGCGAGCGAGGCCAGGATAAGGGGACCACCACAGTTAAGGCGTCTCCCACCGGCTGTCAAGGAAGACAAAAGGAACGTGGGGCTCGAGGGAAAGTTTTGGGCTCGGTTCCCGACGGATTCCAGCCTCCCAACCCTCCAAGAGGAGGATCGGAGGCGAGGGCGGGGACGGGCTTCCCGGAGCGTCGCCTCCAGCCGGGGACCCAGACGGTGTCAACCTCACCGCCGCCCACGACCCATGGGAACTCCGCCGGCCCTGCCGCCGGGCTGTGCCTACAGCTGCGGGCAGGATCCGTCCCTCGCCTCCTGGACCCCAACGTGTCTGGCCCGCGCCCTGGCTGTAAAGTTACACTTCTACCTCCGGGATGGCCCGCACACAAAACCCATTTCGAGAACAAAGTACCGCTTCGGGGCGCTCTGCTTCGGCAGAAGGCCAGCGGGCGGAAGCGGACACACCCACTCGCCTCTCACCAGCGCCAGCCTCGGATTCAAAAGCCAGAGATCCCCGTCCCTCCTGTCCTAGTAAGAACCCGGGGTCCCTGACGACTCCGTGTTTTCTCGGAGCAGGAGCCATAGGAACCTCGACTCTACGCCCCTCGGTTGCTTTCTGATCAGACGCAGCCTGGGCAGGTTGGGGTCCCCCTGGCGGCTACATATGTGCAGTGCTAAACGAATTAAACCTGAACCCCCCCCCCCCCCCCAAGACACTGCACGCCAGAAGCCCCCAGGGGAATTAAGCTGCTTTTCGAGCCCTGGGAATTTAGCTCCGGTAGAGCGGACTGATTGGGGAAGGTTCTGGGCATGGGGTTGTGGGGGACAGGGTCGAATTGGACTCTAAGACTTCGGATAATGAGTCTGAGATTCAGCCCCAGACATCAAGTCCAATAAAGGCTTCAAATTACCCGAAATTATGAGTGAGTGAAAACTGTCCCCAATCCATAGAGCGAAATAATAGTTAACCTGCGATTCTGCAAGACACCAAAGCGATGACTCTGGCTGAAAATCAAGTCAGTAAATAAAGTTTAGTATTCGAATTACTGCATTGAAGCGTGCACAGCACGCCAACCCTAGCTGGGCTATAGTTTTGTAAACCTGGGAGTTCCTTGTTATGTACCTACTACAATGTGGTAGCTTCTGATCTCTTTTCTCAGAGAAGATTTCGTGCAAAAACAATAATTCTAGTCTCAAAGAAAAATGAATGTAACGCGACTCCCAGAGCTCAGACAGGTCGTTCCTTACTCCCTATGGGAGTAAGGAAAGACTGTAAAAAGGGCAATAGTTATTTTTAAAAATCTTCTTGCTTCAATCTGGAGGCTGAGTGCTTTTTGTAAAATTTCACGACCGAAATGCTTTTTAAAAATTAAAGGAGATGGGATGGGGGTTGGAGCAATGAGTCACCTTGTAAACCATCTGTGGCTTTTTTTTTTTTAATCCCACCTTCATCTAGTACTCTTGGCCGAAAGCCATTTGCTCAGTTCTCTTAGGTTTTCTAATACATTTTTCAAGGAACACTATTAAGAGTGTGAACTCATTAAGCTTCTAGCCCTTGTAAAAGTACGCCCCAAATCTTTCTTTCTCTTCAATGCTCCCAAGAGTAGACTCTTCCCACTGTAAGCCTTCCTGATGTCCCAGGGAATGAGTAACGGGTTCCTACAAATCAGGGACCTTATGAGACGCACTATCTAAACATACAATGAGACCTTTAAAACGACAGTCGAGACATTATAGGCACCAAATGACCAGGCAGTCCTCAAAGAGACACCAATGGAGAAAGACAGGGAAGAAGATCAAAGCTCACTCTTATCGATTAAAATCACCAATCTGAGCTTATATTCCAATTACTCACTGGATGGAGAAGGAAGAGGAGGGACTAGGTGAGATCGCCAACATTTTTTTTTTTTTTTTTGGTTTTTCGAGACAGGGTTTCTATGTTTAACAGCTCTGGCTGTCCTGGACTCGCTTTGTAGACCAGGCTGGCCTCGAACTCGCAAAGATCCGCCTGCCTCTGCCTCCCAAGTGCTGGGATTAAAGGCATGCGCCACCACCGCCCGGCTCCATTTTTAATTTTTAAAATAATTACTATTAATCAGAAAAATTCAGTAGTAAATGACCCTGTTAACTGAGGATTATCTGCAGTTCTGCAGTCTAAGCAGGCCTCTAGAAGATAGTTATGTTTCCTCCCTGGCACTTAGTGCTCCACACAAGCTCAGGTAAATTATTTAATCTTTGCTAATGGCCAATATTTTCCATCTGAAAAGAGCCCAGTGAGCATACCATGTCAGTAACGGATTTGGGACTGAGCAGCTTCATATCCACTTTGATATGATGGATGGGAATCAACAACTCTCTACATCTCAGGGTAAAAGCTACCCACGTTTCACACATAACTATTTGTAAGTGTGTCATTCTGAGATGTGTATGCTTCCATTAGAACAAGTTCATTCTAGAATATTACTTGAGTACAGAATAGAAAGTATTGTTCTCTCTAATTGAAGTCTAACTACCTAATGCCTGAAGGACTTTTGAATACTATTTCTCTTGTTCCTTAAGTAGAAAAATATCTAATGTTGTTATGATATAGGTTAAAATAATACATATGATGTTTTTCTGACTTACTACATACATTCAGTACATTTAATTGAACACACATTGACTCACCGAACTTGTTTAATGCTATGGTAACAAAAGAAAAGAGACTGAGAGAGGTGGATATGTAGGGGCACCCCACACCAGAGGAGTAGGATAGGTGGGAGAAGGGGGAGAGGGATGGAGGGTGGGACTGGAAGGGGTGGGGGGACTAGTGATGGAGATGGAACTTGAAGCAATAAACATAAAAAACAGATTTTTTTCAGTAATGAGAAAAATCTCTAACTGCAATACTGCATATTCATTTAGTACATTATAAATATATAAGTCTGATGAGTGATGATGGATTTTTAATGAATTATGGAAACATACCTTAGAAATAAAAAGCAAGATCTTTGGAATTTTAAGATGAAAAAAGCATTTATGTGTGTATGTGAGCCTGTATGTGTATATGCCATTTGAGTGCAGGTGTCCATGGACATCAGAATAGAAGGTCAGGATTCAGGAGCTAGAATTATATACAATTATAAGATGCCCAATATGAGTACTAGAAACTGAACTTGAGTCCTCTAGAATAGCACCAAGTGCTCTTAACCACTAAGCCCTTCATGAGTGTTTTTAAGTAGATCAGGTATAAGGCTAGGAGAAAAACTACTAGACAGTTTGGGTGAAATTAACGTGTTTTGCCACAAATGCAGACTATACCATCCTCAGACTGAAGAAGATGGACCACAGCATGAAAATGGAAGCAACAATGTAGAAGAAATTATTTGCTAGACTTTCGACTGAATTACTTTGATCAAACAGTGAAGTGAATCGATAGCCTGAAAGTCCCTGAGCTACACTGCTGGCAATCATAGTTACATTTCAAAACAGGGGCAAAGAAAAAGAAAGTCAAAGGAGAAAATTACCTTTTTAGTTTTAGCCTTAAAATGAAGATATAAGAAGAAGAAATATGGGGGGGGCGGTACTGGATACATATATATGTATATATATACATATATTCACTCTATTTCCCCCTGATTCTGAATAGTACTTCATCATATTTTTGTTTTTTACTATGTCTCACTGACTCTCACAGTTCAGAGGATTTGGCAGCAGCAGCAGATGTGACTAGTGTGTTCAGAAAACATGTAATCAAGAGTGCTATTCCCTCTCAGGAAGATGTTTTATGATGTCAACACTATGCTGGTAGTTATACACTTTGTAAGTTCTAGATAATAAACTGATTAGGTTCTTTTTGTCTGAGGGGCACAAAAATGTTGAAGGGACACATTTTCCTTTATTAATCCCTAGTTCTTTCCTCTGGACAGATATGTCCTTGTAGGAACTGGACAACCACTGCATGGCTAGCAATGACATATATATGTATATGTATATCCTCGTGTGTTTTTTATTAGACTCTGTTCACAGAACATAGAGAACTGACACAAATAGTGGATAGAACACAGCAGCGGTAAGCCACTTGTTCTGCTGTCCATGGTCCTGAACCAGACCTTGATGGCTGGTGCCTGGCCATTTAGCGTGATCTGTCCTGGAAATGATTGGACATAGAATATCTGAGACCTCAGGATGTACAGCACAACCCTGTTGAGCCACATTTTGGAAGTCAGTGAAACCCAAAAGTTATGGGTTTGGCATGTGCATCATAATTTGGGAAGTGCTGCCTTAGGACACAGTTCATTTCCCTTCCAGCATACTTGCGTATGCCGTTCTTCATCTCAGTCCCTTCCAGAAGTACAAACCAGATGCTGCCATTTTGAGTGGCATTCTGTGTGGGGTGGCTGTGTGGCAATCCACTGAGAGCATCTATCTTGCATCCATCTAGTCAAACAACTCGGTTAAAACCCCAACGTTGACTGACTATCCTGAGTATTTTTGGTCATGTCCATAAAGTTCTAACAGTCATCGTCATCATATGTCCTTGTAATCTGGCTTTGAGTATTGCATAACACTTTTAGCTCTTTAAGTCTTGAATCTACCAGATGTTCAACAAATCTCTCAGTCACGTGTGTGCACCGCTTCCTGGATCAAGGTAGGACAATCTCACAAGACACACAGACAAAGTGAAGACTTATAGCAGAAACAACTTATTCTTCAATTTCTACCCCATCAGATACAGCCACTTTCAATGAGTTTATACAACAAAAATTTAAGCCCCATCCAGTTTTCTTTCAGCTGGGTGATTTTTCTGCTTATGATTATGATTTAAAGTAAGAAAGATGAGGTAATTATGGTAATTACATTAGATCTGTTTTATTAAATAAAAATAAGGTGATTTGGCAATTTGAATCCCCAAATGCTTATAAATATCTGTCAGTCTTTGTTCCTCAACTGACAGAAACTGGTGCACACATGCAGCTGACTTTGTAAGTGAGCAAACATTTATACTGATGTGTAGATCCTAATTAAGCTACAATGTTGGTAAAATAGAATGCAGCTTAAATTACACCATTGAGGATCTCTAGATATACCCTTTTACACATCTTTGGGGACATGAGAAAATATTGACACACCTATTTTTCAAAATAAACTTTAAACCCAATGATATGTTCTGTTATAATTACCATTTTATATTCTTTGATACTAAGGATCTCTTCTCATAAAATATGACTGTTGGTCTGGGACAAATATTAGTAGCAGAACTAGAGCTAATTCAGACTCGAGCAGTTAGCTCTTATTTCAAAACTATATTCAGCTTTTAAAGCTACTGGGAAATTCTTGTGGAATGTTGTTGTAAAGTCTTTCTTGTCCCTTCGGTGATTAATTTATGAATGAAGCTAATTGCCGGTTCAACATCACATGACAGTGCTAGGCTATGGCTAAGACCCAAGTCTTCTCACTCAGTGTTCAGGGCTTATTTGATACTCAAAATATGGATTGCTTTGAAGCCCAGGTAGTAAAAAGTATGTCAGTGTACACAAGTATAAGTGTCCTTCTGTCTAACCATGCCTCAATTCCAAAGGAAATCACCTTGTAGCAAAATATAAACAGTTTCAGCTTTATATTATTCATTCATTAATTTGGATATTCATATCAAATATTTGAACTTTTCCTCATATATGTTGTGGTATAGTGAGTTGAACATTTCTATAAACAAATCATTACATTATGAAGTATGAGTTAATAAGTACACATAATTCTAATATAAGATAAGGGTCACTGGGTTCTTTGAGGGCATAAAAATCCCCATTTTTCATTTGATTGGATTAAGAAATTAATAAAGAACACCTTTGGGTGTGTGAGTGATGGAGTTTCTAGAGGATTAATGAAGGGATAAAAACTTGTGCTGAATGTAGGGAGGGCCATTTCATGGGCTTATGACCTAAACTGAATAAAAAGTGAACAAGTAAAAGGTTTGCTGAGTACCAGCACTCCCTTCCCTCTGCTTTCTGACTATGAATGTAACAATTCAGGGGAGCAGCTGCCTCATTATCCTGGCACTGTGATTTCCACAACATGATGGACAAGGCACACTTAAACTGTGATCCAAAATGGACTCTCTCTCCCCTACTACTAGTCACAATAGCAAAAAAAAAAAAAAATAGCTAACACTGAGGAATTACAGGTCAAAGGAGATTTCAAAGGCACTAGGACACAAGACTGACTTTGGAATAAAAGGAGGTGTCAAAAAGTGGGCAGGCAACTGAATTCAGAGAACAAATGTGTGTGCAATTCCAGAGGTGAAAGCAATTGTGTGGGAGAATTTCTGCTGGTAAGGTTGATGTCTGGCATTACCAGTAAGCCTCTGAGCTCAACACTAAAATGATGGACTTTTAAAACTCACCCAGGGAACACTTGGAGATTTTTGAAAGTTCTTCCCTATGTTAATGAGGCATGTGAGTGTTTTGGTTTTCAACCAATGGCATTTGACTATAGCTCTAGCCCTACCTGGAGCTCCTCTCCCACCCCCACTACCTATGGGATAATTAGGTACCGGGTCTTCCTTTGTTCTGATAGAAAGAATCAAATCCCAGCAAATCAAGCACATTCATCTCCAAAACCCCTCCCCACTGCCCAAAGGTCTATAAGGCCCCTGATTCATTAAATAAACTCTCTTTCTCAATTCCTCCAGCATGACCATTTGAGGTCTGGCTGTTTATTTTGGGCTTGGGAAGAAAGCGCTCTTCCATTCATGAAGAATCTGCCATCACAATTCTTCTGCAATGGCTGGTGGCTGGCTGTTCACAAACTAGCCACAGGATTTGCCTGGCCACCTGGCCCAGATCCAGGAGTTCCAGGCTCCTTGAAGTTGTCTAGCCCAATGTTGGCAGTTTGGTTAAATTAGCTGGTAACCTTTCGCCACATACATGAGAGATTTAGGACTACCCTAACTCTCCTGCTTGCTTATTAAAAGAATTGTAACACTTGGGTGCCTCTAATGGCCAGTGTTTCACCCTTGCCTGCCTGGAAACTGACTGAGCTCTGTATTTCTGGTGGAGAAGTGTGCACAGGGCCTGAACTCCCCAGAAGCCACAAAATGGCACAGTGGGACATGTTCAAAGGGATGACAGTAATGACCAGAGAGTGAGAATTCAAGCCATGAGTGATTGTGTAAAAATGAGACAGGGAAGGGAGGCGGGGACTTAATCATGAGAAGCCTTGTCTTCCAGATTGAAGAGTGTGGATTTTTTCCCAGAGAAATCAGGGAACTATTGAGATGAGCTCTGACAGCAATGGAGTGATGGATGGAAGGGCTGAGGAACTCAAAAGCAGAAGAAAAATAATGTTAGGATATTCTTGTAAGGAAAGATGACAACTTGAGTTGGGGATTTGAAGACAGGAATGAGGAAGAATGACACAGATGAGGACTGGTGAGCACTCACTAATTAGAGAGAAGGCGAGATGATCCCATGTTATAGTTAATACCTTAATTTTTTTAACTCTTCCTTAAACTCTATGCAGTGTTAGTAGAAAATCATTGCAAATAAAGCAAATCATGATGTTTTGTATACAGGAGCCCCATAGTCAGTGTATTACAACTGATATCTTCGTGTTAAGATGAAACATGCATAATTGATGGTATAAAGCCTGTAACCGAAGGTTCCCAAGCTTGATGCTCTTCACCCATCCGAGTCTCAGCAGTGGCCACCTTCCAAGATGCATCACCACTGTCTTTGGAGAATTCTGCACCTCTCATGTTTGGTTCTCTGTGTGTACTAAGTAACAGTCACTTGACTTTGAGGAGCCTCCCGTTGTTTTCTATTTGGAGGTAATCACCATGTCTTCTATTTCTTCCATAGCCAAAAGTAACATGCAGGATCTATCTTTTGCCTGATGATATGATCTCACCTTGTAAAGTCTCTTTGGGGAAGAGAAGTTAAGGAAAGAAATGCCATATTTTAACCATATAATAAAAGTGGGAGAGGGAGAGTGAGAGAGAGGGAGAGAATAATGGGGCAATAAGGATGCTCCTGTCTCAAGGTTCAAAGTGAAAAACAGAAAGTTGCCATTTAAACTAAGCAAAATTTAGTGTACCTAGGCTACTAGGAAGTAGTCTATAGCTAGGCTACTCCAAACAAATATTGAGTTTAGACAATTCAGTATTTTTAAAACCCACTAAATGGGCTACACGATTGCTCAATTCAGCACTATCTATGATTTACTTAGAGATAGTCTTGGAAAAATTTCCCAGATTTTTATACTTACTTACTGTAACTTTTTACAAAGCCTAACCTCAGTAATATGAATTAATCTGAAAGCCAACTTCCTGTTGTATAGCTTTCATAGTACCAGAAAGTAACATGTAAGCTGCCAAGGGACTGAAGCAATCAGTAGTTCTATCTGGTTTCGATGAGCAACAAAAATGACCAGAGTAGAAAGATATTCCTAAAGGTACAATAATGGTACTAATATCTTGGCAATAACCAACAGTTTTCTAATTGGACTTAAAACCCACTCAACAGGAAGGAAATCCTGCCTGGTACTAGAAACCTCGCTAACTACCTGAGGCTAATGAGATCATGGATCATCGTACAAGACAACATACTACAGCCTCTTTACTAAAACAGGATTCATCCTTTGCGCACAAATAATGGTAACTCTCACCCCTCATCAAAGAACCTTTCTTTACAGCAACAGAACAACTACAACACAACTCCTGCACCTAAAGCTCAGGTAACATCTGAGGGAGATGGAAAGATTATAGGATTCACAGAAACAGTCTGCTCTAATGTTGTGTCTCCAAGACGTGAAAGAGACTCTTCACCCACAACGCCTCAACAATGAGGCGGCCTAAATAAATCTGAAAGATGATAATGTCAATAGATATGTTAATTTGGAAAGGAGAAGTGTCACAAGGTTTTACTCTCAGACAAAAAACTACAAGTAACCAATGACTGCTGATAGAGAATTATTCTCTTTCAGAGATGAGTCCCTTAATTAGTTATCCAATATAAAAGTGGTCTGCCCTGAAATCATAGATACATAATCCATGTTAAATAGACTCAGCAGGTTGTATTTATATATTTATTTACTTATTTACATATATGAAGCAATAATAAGGAGATGCCATAAATTTGAGAAAGATTGAGGAGGGACATGGAAGTTGAAAGGTGATGATATGGGAAGGGTTGGAAGGAGATTATGGAAGGGGGGAAGTTATATTTTAATTTAAAAAGTTTTTAATTGGAGCAATATGGATCAATTGGGGAAAATACAGTGGTGTGTGCTAAAGCACAGAAATTCAGAAAATAGTCATGTGATATTTAACTAGGGACACCTGTTCTTTTAAAAGATAATGTTTAGGCAACTTGTGTGAACATTACTAAGTGTCCTTAAAATAAAATAAAAAAAAAACCCTAGACACTAGTTTACGCACACACCCAGGCTATGTGGGCTCAGCTGCTCTTCCTAGGCTACCTGACTGTACAGAAACACTACTGTACTGCAGATTCTAGGCCATTACAAAACAGTGGTAAACATTTGTTCATCTAAATCTATCTAAACATAGGAAAAGCCCAATAAAGGTGCAGTACAAAAGGTATTTTTATGACTCTTTTTTTCTAGGGCATTTAACATGAATGGATTAGCAGGAGAATGTCTCTGTGTAGATGAGCCCCTGAGGTGGACAAAGGCCGATGGGACATTGTTGTTGCTGCCACCATACACCCAGACTACACTGAACACATGAACAGAAGTTCTTCTTTCATGGGTACGTGGATGATGGCTTACAGCAGCTTCTCCATAAAATTAACATTTCTAGATTTTGGGTTTTTCTAGAACGGCTTGAAGCACAGGTGCATTTCGGAGGTATGTGACAATGTCTACCTTAAGTCTTCATTCATGCTATCTTTTAAAGGTTTTATCTTTATTTTGAACTTTTTGCTTAAAAACCAAGACACGCTTACACATTGCCTAGGCTTCCATGTGTCTAAAGGATTCTATTGTTGCCTTCCATCCTTACAGCCTGTCCACTGGAAGGTCTTCACGAGTGGTGACACATGAAGCTACCACCTGCTACAGCATCTACACCTGGAATCCCTCCTGCAGGATCTGCCCAAGGCTCTCCTTGGAGAAGTATCACTCTTTTCAGAAACAGCTCCATGATGGGGTGCTTGGTTTTCTTCATTACAGGTTTCCCTGTAAACAGGTATTTCACTTTTATTTTAAAAAACTCTTCCATTGTCGAGGTTCATAGCTTCCCTTTTTTAATCTGTTATTATTGGCATGCCTCTGTGTATGTGTGTCTCTCTGTGTCTCTCTCTTCTTTGTGTGTGTGTGTGTGTGTACATGCATGTTTGCATGTGTGTGGGCATGTTTGTGTTTGTGTGTGTGTATACGTGCATGTTTGTGTGTGTACATGCATGTTTGCATGTGTGTGCATGTTTGTGTTTGTGTGTGTATGTGCATGTTTGTGTGTGTTTGCATGTGTGTGCATGTGTGCACATGCATGTTTGTGTGTGTACATGCATGTTTGCGTGTTTTTGAGTGTGTGTGTGTGTGTGTGTGTGTGTGTGTGTGTGTGTGTGTAGGGTCAGAAGACAACTTGAAAGAGTTGGTTGTCTCCTTCCATTGTGGATTCCAGGGATCCAATTCAGCCTTCACAGGAAGAACTTTTACCTTCCGAGCCACAGTGACAGCCCAGACATTGTCAGACTTTTAAAAGAACTTGTTGCATCCCATACAACCAAGCTTCTGCTAGGTCTTTCACTGTGCATTTTCTTGGCAGACACTTCGTTTTTGTCTGCAGTCCCTTCCCTCTTGTCTATGCTTCATCTATGGGATCACTAGGCGGGTAGGAGTTTTCAGCTCTGTTATAATCCTTTGGGGCTGCCATTGCAGGTGCAGTCCGTCATTGACTGGCACGTCGCCTTGAGGAGGGCATACTTTTGTTTATTGCTTCCAGCACTGGTATTCAACGGACAGAGAAATGAATTGCCTTTTCAATCATTCCACATCTGCTAAATAGACCCAAAGAATGAGCTGGGATATAGCTGCCTAGCAAAATGAAGATCCTGGGTTTGGTATCTACTACTGAAAAAGAAAGAGGAAGGAAGGAAAGAAAGGACATTGGGAGGGAGGGGGTAAGAAAGGAAAAATAAAAATGGGATGGAGGGAGGAAAAGAAAGAATATGTTCATTAGACTATTTTCACACAAAGTTTCATTTGTGTTTTCAAAAATGCTCATCCATTTAGGGGCAAAAAGTTTAGGTACATATAAAACAATAGATTTCATTGTTGGGTCCATTATCAAAAAATACCATAACAAGCTTACACTGGGAAGGTATCAAAAGAGAAAACATAGTGAGAAAAAATTATAGAGCAACTTGTATGATAGGTGTGACCCTATCTTTTGTGTGTGTGTGTGTGTGTGTATGCACGCATGTGTGTGTAAGGCATGTCAAGAAACATACGAAGGTATCAAAAGAGGCTATGATCAGGAAATGAAATTGAAGGGTAAGAGGATTCTTCTGTGTATGGTTTGTGTGTGTGGTATGTGTCAGTGCATGTATGTGTGCAGGGGAGGGCAGAGGACAACTTCAAGTGTCATTCTTTTACTTCCACTGACCTTGTGTTTTGAGACAGGATCTCTTCCTGTGTCCCAGCCTTATCCATTAGGCTAGGCTGGCCAGCCAGTGAGCCATCAGGGTCTTGCTCATCTCTGCTTCCCTGGTGTGTGGTAACAAAGGGGTCCCCCACACTTTTTGGTGTAGAATCTGAGGATCAAAATCAGCCTCTAATGCTTGCTTATAAGCATTTTACTGACTAAGTTATCACCTTAGCTCCTGGGTTTTATTTTACATATTTTTCCTACCAGTTTTTATGCTGGCATTCAATTACTTTTATAATTAACGCTTAAAAGTAACAACCAGCATGAATCTTTTTCCTCCTGTCCATTGTGCAGAAAATGGAATGGGTCTCAGCAACAAATGATGAGTTTTAGAAGTTTATCTCCAAGTTTGGCACAGTAACTCATTGTTGTCATTCCAGCAGTTGAGCAGCTGAGGCAGAAGGATTACCATGAGTTTAATGCCAGTGTGGGCTTGAGGCAGAAATCGGGCCTTTGAGAAATTAAACATCACTGAGAGAGTCAGAGAATCCGGGTCCATTGTGCCTATGGACCCAGCCAAAGAACTCTCTGAGGAGCTGTGCTCGGATCCCTGCTTCCTTACACCATTTCTAGACCGTAACTTTCACCTCTGTTAAATTGTGTGAAACTGCAACTTAGTTATCAATTGTATTTATTAATAAGTACAAACCGTGATATTAGGCCAGTGGAGCATCTAGCGGGCTGGAGGTAAACCAGGAGGCCTGACTCACCCGGGATAAAGCCCTGGACCAAGGGTGACCATCACCACCTGCAACCTAAACTCTGTTAATTAATATATTTATTAATAACTATAAATTGTTATATTAGGCCAGCTGAGCAGCTGGCAGCCTGGAGGGAGACCAGCAAGCTTAGAGACCTGTAAGTCTGGCGGGATGATCTGGTGGAGCAGCTGTTGGGGCAGCAGCTGGATATTTATTAATTACAATAAACTGTTACATTAGGCTAGCAGAACAGCAGGTGGCACAAGCCTGGCAAGGTAGTTGTCACAGCCTGCCAGGAGGCTTGTGGCCCACAGTGGCCTTTTTCCAATAATTAAACACACCAAGACCTTTTAATGTTTCAATGCTTAGCCCTTAGCTGGGCAGACTCTCAACTAGCTCATCTAAATTAATCCCAGATCACCTAATCCCAATCAGCCATGTGGCTTGCTGTGCCTTCCAGAGCTCTCAGACACATCTATCTGGTTCCGTGTTTCCTGGAGGAAAGACAGCTTCCTTTGTGTAAAACCCAGGGTTCTTTTCTTGGTCCCAGGATGTCCCACTTTCCTATACTCTTTCTGCCCAGCTAATTGGCCATCAGCGACTTTTATTAACCAGTCAGAGAATGCCTCAGAAGGGGCGGTAACCAGATCTCTAGCCCTGAAATTGGCCCCTGAGAACTAATGTGTTAGACTTTCCTCCAACAATTGTGGGCTTGAATCATAGCCTGTGAAACTGAGGACCACATGAAGGGAAGTGGAGAAGATAGGACAGAATGGCTGCTTTGTAAGTATCTGTTTGTAAAAACAAAAAGAGGGTGAGGCAGAAACAGGAAATAAGCTGACTTGCAGGAGTAGAGAACAGTACATACAATTCTTGGATACAGATGAAGAAAAAAATGTTTTACCTCGATCTACTCCTTATCAGGCTTCTTAGAGAGTACCAGACCAGCATGGCCTACAGCATGAGACCCTGTCTCAAACACAAACAGAAACAAAACCAGAAACTTACCTCCAAGTTGCCGGAACATTTTACAAGTCTGACATAAATATGCAAGTGCAAATTTTAAAACTACCTTTTACCTATGATTCATTAGCTAAAAAGGAAAATTGAATTCTTGCTGAGATCTGTAGGCTGAATTGAAGCTTTCCTGAAATTTCTCTAATGCCTACATATGGTAGTATTTTAAAGAATTTTCTGGCAAAAATGCTAATCAACTGATAGTTTCATTGTTTCCTTCTGCCTTTCCCCCCTTGACTGAAAATAGAATTTTTCCCATAATAAATTCTGATTATGGATTCCACTTCTTCTGCTCCTCCCAGTTTCTCCTAACCTCCCCTCCCATCTGTCTCCACCTCCTTTCTGTCTTTCATTAGAAAACAAACAGCTTCTAAGGGATGATATTTTTTAATAACACTTTGGAATAGGACAAAACAAGCAGAAGAAAGAAGAATAAGACCCCCCCAAAAAAACAAGGAACAAGAAACAGATAGACACAGAAACACACAAAAAGCCACAAATCCTATAAAACAATAAACAGGAAGCTAAAACCTATACAGAAAGGACTCATGCCCAGGGATACATGCTTCCACAGTCTGTGTGACTTCCTATGTGTGTTGATCCTATTGATTTAGACGGCCTTTGTTCCTTGGTGTCCTCCATTCCCTCTGGCTCACACATTCATCCTGCCTCCTCTTCCACAGGGTTCCCTGAACCTGAGAGGAGGGATTTGATGGAAACATCTCATTTAGGGCTGAGTGTTCCAAGGTCTCTCACTCTCTGCATAATTTTTGGCTGTGGGTCCCTATATTTGGTCCCACCTGCTGCAGGATGAAGCTTCTTTGATGGCGGCTGAGCAAAGCACTGATCTATTAGGATAGCAGAATGTCTTTAGGAGTCATTTCATTGCTACGTCTTTTAGCAGAGCAGTAGTATTTTGTTTTACCTAAGGTCCCGAGGCTATCTAGTTTCAGGATCTTGATCCTGAAGGAATGGCAGGTATGGATTCTATCTTGTGGAGCGGACCTTAAGTCAAATTAGATATTGGTTGGTTACTCCCACAAGTTTTGTGCCATCATTGCACTAGCATATCTTGTTGTCAGGACACCATTATAGATCATGAGACGTATAGCTCTGTTGGTGTTTACTTTTCTCCTTTAGTAGCATGCAGAGTACCTTCCTATACCAAAGATGATAGAACGTGGTGGTGAAGGCTATACGTAAGCACCAGCGTGAATTCTCAATTTTCAGTGAGGTAGATGTTGTCTTCAGCAACAGGGCCTTACTTTCAGTTTGTAGAGAGTAACAGCTTGGGTTGCTTAGGAGTTCCTATGAGACCCCTTTGGCCAATGACTCTATAAGATGTAACCCATTCTTGGTACTGGAAGTTTCATTTAGTGACAGATTGCCAATAGCGGTTCTGTCTTCCTCATTATTTCGCAATTTTGTTTAGATTTTCTTCGTATATGTATGTATTTTAGGAAGCTTCTAGTATATTATCTTCAATACTACCTCTTAAATCCCCCATTCCCTCCTTTGTCCTCTTGTTCTCTCCCTCCCACTCCCCATTTGATTCTCCTGTTTCAATTCCCCCACCTATCCCTAACTATTCTATTTCCCTTTCCTAGGGAGATCTATCTGTCCCCTACCCCCTTGTCACTTATACTATATCTAACTTCTATGGTATTACAGATTGCAGCTTGATTATCGTTGACCTAACAGCTAATATCCACATATAAGAGAATACACAGCAAATTTGTCTTTCTGGGTCTGGGTTGTCTCACTCAGGATGACTTTTTCTAGTTCCATTCATTTACCTAAAAATTTTAACTTTTCATTTTTTTAATGGCTAAGTAATATTCCATTCTATAAACATACCACATTTTCTTTATCCATTCATCAGTTGAGAAATATCTAGATTGTTTCCAAGTTCTGAATATCATGCAGTGAACATGATTGAACAGGTATCTCTGTGTCTTTGGATATATGCCCTAGAGTGTTACAGCTGGATCTTGAGGTAGATTGATTCCTATCTTCCTGCAGAACCACCAAAATTATGTCCATAGTGGCTGAACAAGTTTTCGCTACCAGCAGCAATGGAGGAATGCTCTCCTTGTCCACATCCTTGCCAGCATGGGCTGTCATTTGTGTTATTGACCTTAGCTATTCTGATGGGCTTAAGAAGGACTCTTAAAGTAGTTTTGATTTCATTACTAGGGATGTTGAGCATTTCTTTAAGTGTTTCTCAGCTAGTTGAGTTTCCTCTTTTGATAATTCTCTGTTTAGATCTGTACCACATTTTAAAAATTGGGTTGCTGTCTTGATAGCTAGTTTTTTTGAGTTCTTTATGTATTTTGAACATTAACCCTCTGTCAGATGTGTTGCTACTAAAAATATATATATATTCCATTCTGTATGCTGATACTTTGTCTGAATGATGGTTGATGGTATTCTTTGTCATACAGAATCTTCTGCATTTCATGAGGTCCCATTTATTAATTTTTGATCTTAATTCCTGTGCTAACAGTGGTCTGTACAAAAATATTTTCCTGTGCCAATGAGGTAAAGGTTATTATCCACTTTCTAGTCAGTCAGGTTTAATGTATCTGGTTTTATGTTGAGGGCTTTGATCCATTTGGAGTTGAGTTTTATGCAGGGTCACAGGTATGGATCTACTTGGATTCTTCTACCATGTAGACATCCAATTTAACCAAACACCCTTTGATGATTCTGTCTGTATTCCAGAGTTTATTTCTGGCTTTTTTATTTAAAAAATAAAGTGTACATAGGTTTGTAGATTTATGTTTTGGTCTTCAATTAAATTGCACTGATCAACATGCCTATTTTTGTTCTAATATCAAGCTGGTTATAGCTAGGTAGTATAACTTGAAATTGGGCATAGTGATACCTCCAACAGTTCTTTTGTTATTCAGGACTGTTTTGGCTATCAGGAATTTTTTGTTTGTTTCCCTATAAAGCTGAAAATTGTCCTTTCAAGATCTGTGAAGAATTGTGTGAGGATTTTGATGGGGCTACCATTGAATCTGTAGATTGTTTTTGGTGGGGTGTCCATTTTTGTTATAGTTGTCCTGCCAATCTGTGATCATGGGATCTTTCCATCTTCTGATATTTTCTTCAATTTCTTTCTTCAGTGTCCTAAAGTTTTTATCATACAAATCTTTTATTTACTCAGTGAGTGTTATCACAAGATATTTTATATTATTTGTAGCTATTGTAAAAGATTTTGGTTCCCTGATTTCTTTCTCAGTTCATTTATCATTTGTATATAAGAGGACTACTGAATTTTGTGAGTTAATTTTATATCCAGCTACTTTTCTGAAAGTGTTTATCAGATGTAGGAGTTTCATGGTGTAATTTTTAGGATCACTTATGTATACTATCAAATCATCTGCAAATGAAGATACTTAGACTTCCTCCTTTCCAAATTTGTATCTCCTTTGTCTCCTTTAGTTGTCTTATAACTCTAGCTAAGACTTCAAGTACTATATTGAATAGGGATAGAGAGAGTGAACAACCCTGTCTTGTTCCTGATTTTGGCTGAATTGCTTTTAGTTTCCATCTTAAATTGATGTTGTCTATGGGCTTGCTGTAAACTGCCTTCATTATGTTGAGGTATGTTTGTTGTAACCCTAGAGTCTCCAGGACTTATGACAGGCTGTTGGATTTTTTTAAAGGCTTTTTCTACCTCTAATAAGATGATTATGTGGTTTTTGTCTTTCAATCTGTTTATATGATTGATTGTATTTATCAGGTTTTTGTATATTAAGCCATCCCTGTATCTCTGGGACGAACCCTACTTGGTCATAGTGGATGGTCTTTTTGATGTGTTCTTGGATTTGGTTTGCAAGCATTTTATAAAAACTTTTGCATAAATGTTCATATGGAAAACTGGTCTGTAATTCTCTTTGTTTGTTGGGTCTTTATGTAGTTTGGGTGTCAGGGTAACTGTGGCCTTATAAAACAAATTGGGAGATGTTCCTTCTGTTTCTATTTTGTGAAGTAATTTGAGAAGTATGGGCATTAACTCTTCTTTGAAAGTCTGATAGAATTCATGCTAAAACCAGCTGGCCCTGGATGTGTTGTTCATTAGTAGATTTTAATTACAGTTTTTATTTCACTTGGGGTCAGAGTTCTGCTTAAATTCCTTATGTGGTGTTGATTTAGCTTGGCTAGGTGGTATGTATTGAGAATAAATCCGTATCTTTAAATTTTTCCAATTTGGTGGAGTTTTTAAACATACTTTAAAATTTAAAAATATGTTCTTATGAGTCTCTGGAGTCCCGTGATTGTTGTTATGTCCCCTTTTCATCTATAATTTTGTTATTTGAATCTTTTTTTAATTGAATTTGGGAAGGGTTTGTCAATCTTATCGAGTTTCTCAAAGAACTAACTCTTTGTTTCATTTATTCTTCGTGTTGTCTTGTTTTTCTATTTTATTGATTTCAGTCTTGAGGGTGATTATTTCTTGCTGTCCGTTTCTTTTGTGTGTGATTTCTTCTTTTTGTTCTAAATCTTTTAGGTGTGTTGTTGAGTTTCTAATATGAAATATCTCCATATTTTTAAAATGTAGACATTTAGGGCTCTAGGCCTTGCCTCTTAGGACCACCTTCACTGTGTCCTATAAGTTTGGGTACACTGTGTATTAGTTTTCATTCAATTCTAGAAAGCTTTAGTTTCTTTCTTAATTTCTGTCTTGACTCAGTTTTCATTCAGAAAATAACTGTTCAGTTTCCATGAGTTTACAATCTGTCTGTTGTTTCTGATGTTGATATCTAGCTTTAATCTGTGGTGGTCAGATATGATGTAGAGTTTTATTTTAATTTTTTTGTAACTATTGAGACTTGTTTTCTGTCTGTGTTCAACTGACACAAAGCTTTGTGTACGTCTTCAATTTGAATATGTGTTCAATTTTGTAGAAAGTTGCAAGACCTGCTGAGAAGAAAATATGTTCTTTTGTGTTTGGGTGAAATATTCTGTTAATATCTGTTAGATGTCCTTCCCTATCTCTTCTGATTAGTTTCGATTTGAAGTCTCTTTTTTTATTAATTATTTTTTTCAAGTTGAATTTCTATCAAAGTCTACTCCCTCCTCTCCTTCTGACTCCTCCCCCCCTCCTTCTTCCCTCTTCCTCCTCTCTATCCTTTCCTTCTCCTCAGATGAGGGGAGCCTGCATACATCAAACCCCTCAGTTCATCAGTCATGTGAGGGCTAAGAGCTTCCTTTTGTATTAGGGCTTGATATGGCAGACCATATAGGATAAGGTGTTTCTCTAACAGGCAACAAGGTTCATGACTTGCTGCCAGGTGGAGGTTTTTGTAGGATAGTTATGCTAGGTTCCTGTCTGTTTGGGTTTGTGGGTTGTAGGATGGTTGTCCTGTGCTATATGGTTAATATCCACTTATAAGAGAGTATATACCATTTGTATCTCTCTGGGTCTGAGTTAGCTCACTTAGGATGAACTTTTCTAGTTCCATCCATTTGGTTGCAAATTGCATGATTTCCTTATTTCTGATAGCTGTGTAGTATTACAATGTGTGTAAATGTACCACAGGTTTTTTTGTTAGATATTAAATGAGTATACCAGTTTGCTTCTTAGGTTCAGTTGTTTAGAATGTCTTTTTTCATCCTTTTGCTCTGTGGTGATGTCTATTTTTGATGTTAAGTTTGTTTCTTGGAAGCAGCAAGGATGGATCCTGTTTTCACATCCACTTTGTTAGTCTGTAGGAAATTGAGATTATTCATCTTGAGGAATATCAACAAGCAGTGCAGGTTGGTTCCTGCTATTTTGTTGTTGTTATGGGGGGGGGTGTGCAATTGCGTGTTTGTACAAGTGTGTGGTGCATGCATGTTTTCCCCCCTTTTGATTTTCTGGTCTGTGATTATTTATTCCATGTGTTTTCTTAGGAGTGGTTAACCTCATTAGACTGGTGTTTTCCTTCTAAGGCCTTCTTTAGGGCTGGGTTTATAGATTGATAGTTCAAAAACTTGGTTTTATGGTGGAATAACTTATTTTCCTTTTTTGTAATTACAAGTCCTGCTGGATATAGTAGTCTGAACTGGCAATTGCTGTCTCTTAGAGCCTGTACAACATCTATCTAGGACTTTCTGCCTTTTAGAGTCTCCACTGAGAAGCCAAGTGGTGTTCTAATAGGTCTGCCGTTTTATGTCATTTGTCTTTTCCCCTTGCAGCTTTTAATAATATTTCTTTGTTCTATACATTATTTTGATTATTCTGTGCTGAGGTCTTTTCTGGTCCACTCTATCTGTTTGTTATTCTGTTTGCTTCTTGTACCTTGACAGGCATCTGTTTCTTAAGGTTAGGGAAATTTTCTTCTATGATTTGCGAAAATATTTTCTGGGCCAATTACCTGGATTTCTTCTTCCTCTATTATTCTTAGATTTTTTCTTTTCATAGCATCCCAGATTTCCTCAATGTTGTGTGCCAGGAGTGTTTTAGTTTTAACACTTTGTTTGACAAAGGTATCCATTCCTTCTATTGTATCTTCAATGCCTGAGATTCTCTCTTCCACTTCTTATATTCTGTTGGTTATGATTGCCTCTAAGAGTCCTGTTTGTGTTCCTAAATTTTTCATTTTGTAGAAAATTCCCTCAGTTTGTGTTTCTTTATTGATTTTATTTCCACTTTCAGGTCTCCAATTATTGTATTCCTTTCCTCCACTGCTTGTTTCTGTTTACATAGATTTTGTATGAAATGTATTAATTTCCATTTTAAAAACCTCTATCACATTCACAAAAGCTACTATGAGATCTTTGTCTTGTACTTCAGCTCTGACACAATTCTCTGCACCCACTGTGGTGGCGTTGCTGGCCTCTAGTGGAGCAGTACTGCCCTGGTTGGATTTGAGATGATTATAGTTTTAAATGCTCATATCTAATCTTATCTTTGTTGGGTGGGTGTTTTGTTCCTTGGATTCAGTTGCCCTCTCTGGTTTTTAGGAGGGTATGGTGGCTGTCTATTGCCTGGTAGGTAATTCTCCTAGGATTCTTCTAGGTGTGACCACTGGGAGTATTTGGTATGATATATTTCTAGGCATTTCATACTTAAGAATGGGGGTAGGCTGGACGAGGGCTAAGTGGGTCCACAAGAGGGAGGAAGCAAGTGTTCCACCAGGACCTGCTTAGTCCCTGAAAATGGAGGCGGAGAATGAGGCCACAACAGTCTGTTCAGAGCTGGCAGTGAGACCAGGCAATGGAATTTACAAGAGAGGAGGAGAGATGAAGATATGCAGTTAGCCTACCTGCTTCCCTGGGCATGTCCTCAGGGCTCCAGGGATTGTGTTTCCCTATTTCAGTGGCAAGAAAGAAAAATTGAGGACAAGTGTATGAAAAGGCAGAATGATTGATGCTTAATTTTTAAAAATATTATGCTGGGAATAATGTTATCTACTTAAGCCATCATGACTCTGTGGCAAGAGAAAAAATATTTTTTCCTCTAGAATAAATTTGATTAGGGGGCTACAGTTTATAAATGTAAAAGGACAAGTTATGGGGGGGAATCCAAGATGGCGGCCCACGTGGACGCATTTTGAACTTGGGGAAAACAGCCATAAAGCCACAGAATTATAAGACACTGTGCAATAATCTGGGTGACTCGACCCCCCTGGGTCTCACCCAGCTACCCAGAGATCATTAAAAGTCCCTGGGCAGGACTTTCCTCCCCTCTCTTGGACACGCACGGAAGCCGCTGAATCTGGGAATCAGGAACCCCCACCAGGAGAGACACTGGGTAAGATCCACTCTAATACCCAGCAGGCAGATTCAAACCCTACACAGGATTACTTACCAGCCTACTGGATCCCCAGATCCCATGCAGTCGTTCCAGCTATTTAGCAAAATGTTGTGGACCCTTGGGAGTGCCATACACTCTTAGCATTGCGCCACAGCAGCAGGGCGCACAGCGGCTGATGGTTCCACAACGTGTCAGCCCGGCGGCCAGTGCGTCCACAGTGGCATTTTGGAAAACACAGGCATATTTGTGACCCCCCCCCCAGAGTGGTGTAGGACACACATACAGGCCCCTCTATTGGATTTACAGTCATTGGAAAAAAAAAAAAAAACCTCTGCAGCGGGACTGAGCAGCAGGATACTCTTCTGGCTGCAGGTTACGCAGCAGCTCAACTTCTATGTACCAGAACTTGGAAGACAGTGGCCCCACTTGCCAGTATCCAAAGCCAGCTCCATACACACATAGATGGAGCCATGAGAGCGGCAGAAAAGGCAGCAGGGTTGGAAGGCGGATTTGTCCACCACAGGGTACAAGCCCTGGGCAAATTGTGGGATAATAATTATTAGACTCTTTTGCTAGTGCTGGCCCTTCCGGTGGGAAACCAGAGCTTAAGCATATATAGCTTCACCCCTGGATCAGTGAGTTTTCGACCTGGGGGACACTGCTGAGTCTGAGTGACTCACCTTAAGGGCATGGAGTAGAGTCCTTTCAAGACTCCAGCAGGTGGCCTCAACCCCCAAACTTGGGACCTCCAGAGTCCACAGAATCTGTGCCTGGACACACAGGACCACCAGAGCCACTGCAGGCTGAACATTCAGTGTGCAACATAGAGAGCCCTGACTTGGGAGCAGTGAAACAATCCCAGGCCATTCCTCATTACCTGGGAATAGGCTGCACCAGCTCACAGTGCTTCTGGTTATTAGATGCACATTGACCCTGAGAGCCCCCTGTGAGCAGCCGGGGAGGACCACAAACATGGTCTGACATGTAAGCTGCAGGGGAGCTACAACCCCACCCAACAGCCTGAGGCCTGCCAGCCTGCACTGTCATCTATACGAAGACCAGTTGGATCCCAGGAATCTACAGGAACTCATCACCATCACAACCCCTCACCTGAGTCCCCAATTGGGACAAAACAGGAAGAGGTGAGCTCTCAGAGACACACTGAAAACCTCTACACAAGAAACAGAAACAACAGAAGTAAGGGAGATATCACTCCAACAAAACACAACTATGCTAGTATAGCAAACCCTGACCACTTCACCACAGCTGAAACACATGAAAACGATGACAACTCTACAGTCTGGAAAGTGATAGAATCCTTTCAAGAAGAACTTAAATCTATGAAGGAATTTAAAGAGTTCACAATTTTACAAGCAAAAGCAATGGATAATACCATTAGAGAGCTCCAAGCCAAAGTGGCTCAACTTGAACAGGAAAGAGACAAGGCAATGAAGGATTTAAAAGAGATGAAAGATTTTCAGGCAAAGACAAACAAATTGGAGCAGAAAATATACAAAGCAAATAAAATCTTTCAAGTCATGAAACTGGAAATGGAAGCAATAAAGAAAACACAGTCAGAGTTAAGAGTGGAAATGGAGAATCAAGGGAAGAGAAAGGAACTACAGACATGAGTATCAAAAATAGGATACAAGAGATGGAAGACAGAATCTCAGGCATGGAAGATTCGATGGAAGAAATCAGTACAACATCCAAAGAAAATGAAAAAGCTAAAAAAGTCCTCACCCATAACATCCAAGAAATCACAGACTCAATGAAAAGACAGAACCTGAGAATTATAGGCATAGAGGAAAGAGAAGACTCCTGACTCCAAGGTCCAGGAAACATCTTCAACAAAATCATACAAGAAAACTTCCCAAACCTAAAGAAAGAGATGCCAATAAAATTCCAAGAGGCTTACAGAACACCAAATGATTAGATCAGAAAAGAAACTCCTCTCGCCACATAATAATTGAAACTCCAAATGTATAGAACAAAGAAAGAATATTAAAAGCCATAAGAGAAAAAGGTCAAGTAACATATAATGGCAGACCCATCAGAATTACACCTGATTTCTCCTCAGAAACTCTAAAAGCTCGAAGGGCCTAGATGGATGTCCTTCAAGCCCTGAGAGAACTGAAGAATGGATTAAAAAACTATGGTACATCTACACAATGGAATACTATGCAACTATCAGAAACAAGGAAATTATGCAACTTGCAGCCAAATGGATGAAGCTAGAAAAGCTCATTCTGAGTGACTTAACCCAGACTCAGAAGGATGCACATGGCATCTATTCACTTATAGTCAGATTTTAGCTATATAGTACAGGATATCTATACTACAACCAATGCACCAAAGGGAACAGGAACATGGACTTTTTCATCCTGTCCATGAGACACTTTGCCCTAGTGGTGTAACCGAACTTTTTAAAATTATTATTATTTATTTATTAACTAACAATATTCACTTATAACAAATACCAACAATTTCTTAGCTATTAACCCAACCCTATAAATTCCTACAACCCCTTTAACCTAACCACTAACCTATTGGTAATTATTTTCCTAACCTTTTAGAAGGATACAGTCTCTGGGGCAGGTCCTCAGTTGTCAGGAACAGTCTATGTGGTAGATTCTTTAATGCACTTAGCAGTCCTTTTTCTGGATCTCTGATGTAGATTCGTCAGGGTAAGTTGGCTATCACAGTCTTACCTTAAATAAGGCTTCATGCTTTCTTCTCTCTGGGAGGCGCCAACCCCTTCACATTAGCAACTCTGCCGCTCTGCCTCAGTCTTTAAAGTTGGCCACAGTTTCCTTTAGGCCACTGTTTGGACAGGTCAAACCCCTCTAGGCAAAGGCTGAGCCACAGGGTTTAGTCCTTGGCCTTTTGCTGTCTTGCTGAGGCTTTATCTGCTCACAGCTTCTTTCTGCCTCAAGGAGATCTGGTCATCAACTGATGGCCAGCACTTTTTTCAGCAGGCCTCTTGGAGCTCTCTAACATCAGGGGCCTCTCTTTTTGATGGGGCTCCATGTACTGTCTGTAAATAGGAGGAACTCTGTTTCAGCTTAATTTGGGCTCCGCCCACTTAGCAGCTGAAAATAATGTCAGGCCAGATACTTTGTTTCTTTAAGTCCATTAAGTCTTTCCTGTTTTTCTGACAACCTTGTTTTATCAGTCAATTAAGTCTTTCCTGTTTTTCTGACTTCAACCTTGTTTTTCCACACACTGATAAGCTAGTCACTCACAGCCAAGTCGATCTTCATGCCCCTAATTAAGAGACTGTATCAGAAACCCCCATATATTTTCTAAATCTAATTTAATTAATCTAACTTCCTACATAGTGGTGCTGCCTTGTAGGCCCCCAGTGTATGAGGAGGCTCTTGGCCCTCATATGACTGCTGAACTGGGGTGGGAGACTGTTATGTAGGGACACTCTACTCCAAAGGAGTGGGATAGAAGGGTTAGGGGGTAGAGGGTGAGAGGGCGGGACTGGGAAGAGTGGAAAGAGGACACTATGATGGAGATGTAAGTTGAAGCAAAAAATAAATAAATTTTTTTAAAGGACAAGTTATCAATATTAAATAGAAAAATTAACTCTCTTTAATCAAAATTACAAATAAATTAACATTTCCTTCTCTACTGAAAAGATAATCTCTGGTTCTCAAATGTCTTCCTATCAGCTCCTTCATTATTACACAGAACTAACTTGCAGGAGAAAATGAGGGGTGTACTTTCGCAAAGTTCACCCAGACATGCACACTCATGAACAATGTTCTGTCACAATATTGAGACACTGTGACATACATCAGCATGCATTTCTCTTACCGAGGGATCAGTTCTCAATAAAAGATTTGAAATTCTCGTTTTAGAGGCTGGAGAGACAGTTCTAAGGTTAAGTGTGCTTTCTATGCAATCACAAGAAGCAGATTCTACCACTTATGTAATCAACTAGGTGTTCTGAACAGGCCTGTAACCCCAGCTGCCAGGCTTTCCTGGATTCCAGTCTAGCCAACAAAACACAAAACCATGAACCTCAGGTTCAAGAAAAGTCCTCATCTAAAAAGAATAGGCAGCTATAGAGAAAGACACACAGTCCCCTCTTCTGGTTTCCACATGCATATGCACATGCATGTATATACACACACACTTCCATGTACAAGAGAAGGTGAATGTTAACATATGTACACTCATACACATAGATAAATAAATAAATATTTTTAAAATTACCATTTTAATGTGGAGACTGTATTATATATATTATATATTATGTTTATAATATATAACATACAATATATATGTATTATATATTTAATTTAATATTGTATATTTTCCATTATATATAATTTAGTTTGCCTAGAATCTAGTATATTAAACATATGCATAATATCACAAGAACACAGTTCTATGATCTTGGTCTATACTATTTTATGAAAAAATGTTCTGTTCTAGTTTGGATTAGTGTGTCCTAAAGGCTACAAGCTGAAGGCCTGATGAGATATATAGAAGCCCAAAGTTCATAGAAAGAAGCTAAATCTTTGAGGATATTCCCTTGAAGGGGATTTTGGATATTGGCCCTTTTTTGTTTCTTTCTTTCATTCCCTGGTACAATGAGGTGGACAGACCTTCTCCACACCAAACTCCTGCCATAATGTGCATGATCCAAAAGCACAGTGGGCCATGGCTGAAACTTCTGAAACCAAATCAAAATAAATATCTCTTTTTAGGTGGGTTATTTCAGGTATGTTGATAGAGTAATGTAAAGTTAACACATGTTGTCTTTGGAGAAATGGTCTTGATGGAAATGTGATATTTTTCCATGGATTTCTGCAAGCTAAAAATGAATGTCAGACAAACTCCAGCAGCAGCAATCCTATATGATGGAAGGAATATTTTCTTAGCTAAATATGTCTTTAAAATCACATAATTTTAAAAGATAAAACAGAAAATGTTCAAGAAACTCTCCAAGTGTACCTAAAGGCTTGATCTAGGCATCCAGTAAAATTGTAGATACAAAGGTACAAGTCCACTTTCTACAATACAGAAGCACTTGCTCCTAAGTGTCTATTTGAAAAAGGGAAATCTAAGAAGTCCCAAGATAAATCACTTGGGCTTCAAAGCATATGAACTATGAACTGATGATCATGAATCAGTGAATTCTGGATTGTTCCCTTATTTCTCTCCTGTAGCTGTAACAGATGAGTTACATCTTCACACAAAGGGGGAGCTACTAGATCCAGAAAAGGGCAAAATGTTAAGAACATAACTTCTACCCTTCAGGGATAAAAGAAGAAAACCAAGAAGGTTACTGAGGCCTCTGGCACTGTCTGTGGGAAAATCAGAAACAGTAGTTTTATGACAATATCTCTTTGTTCTCCTCTTCAACATTTCATGTTTCTGATGCTAGGTTCCAGGCCAATCTTGTCTGACTTCCAGGGCTCAGACTCACAGGGAATGCATATATAATACAACATCTGCAAGTGACAAATGCTGTGAAGAAAAGTATATTTGGCCAATGGGCTAGACAATGAATGACCTCGTATGGGGTAATATAAAAGCTAGGCTGTGCATGGAATAAGCAGGGTCCAGCAAACATCTGCAGCAAGACAGTTGCTCAGGAATGCAAATGCATGGAACAGGTCTTCTTAGAATTGTGAGGGCTGTCCTACACACATTCTTGACTTGTAGTAAACCATTGTATTTCTGTCATAACCTGCTCCCCTAGAAAGCATGTGTTATGCTATCTTTCCATTGCAGTGACAAACTGCCTCAAGAGGAGGAATAGTGTTACTTACAGTTTCTGAGGTTTCTGTTCTTGTCTGTGTGACTTGTGGTGTCATAGTGCAGCATGGAAGACATTTGTTGAAGAGATGACCTGGGCATGGTTGGGAACAACCGATGAGAGGGATGAAACCTGGTAAGAGAGGAGACCAAAGGAAGAGTCTGGTACTTGGCTAACTAGAGTGTTCTTGTGCATTGTAATTACAATGAGAAACCAATGGAGAAGTCAAAATGGGCAAATGACACAATCTTCTCTGTAAGAGGATAGGAGGAGAGAAGAGAAGGGAATGGGAGAAAAACAAAACAAAGGAAACCAGAGTTCCTTCCAGGAAACTGGTAGAAGACATAAGAAAATAGACAGACAATGCTTCAGGATGAAGGAGATGCAATTGAGTTTTAATTGATATAAATCATTGAGTTTTTTTTTTTTTCAAATATTCATGGTGTCATGCTGCCCAGTGCCTCCATTGGGATGTTTCTGTAAACGTCACCAGGGTGAGATTCTTCTGTTTCTTCTCATACATTTTGACCCTGCTCCTCCTCTTTTCTCACCCCTCTGGCTCATACTGCTCTTCTGTCCCAGTGCCTGCCATCTTCGATGGAACCTTGGGCCTCCTGCAGAGTCTCCTTGACTCTCTGGTGGGGTTAGCATTGAAAACAAAACACGTGGTGCTTCTTAATATCGTGTTGAACAACCACAGCTCTCTCTGATAGAGAAGAACATGTGCCTTTCTGATGTTGTGGAGATACCTGGACACCAAGGAGAACTGTGAACAGGAAGAGTTGCAGATGTCCTTCATGCTCAGCAGCAGGCGTCACGAGTGTATGTGATTCATGCTTCATAACGCACAGCCTTCGGGATCTTCACCAGATGAACTGTGGGCTGCAAAGGGTAGCTCGTCCTGGAAATCACATGAATCTGAATGATTGCTGAGGAGGGCGGAGTTTGTGAAAGTGAACCTCCAGTTCTCAGCATTTCAATTCCTAGGGAATTGTGGCTCTGGCATGCCTCACATTTAAAGAGAACTGGTGTCCGAGATAGTCAACAGTCTGTGGTGTGAATTTGTGGGCTTTATGCCTCTGTGATTGTAGGGTTTTAGGCCAGTTATTCTGTCCTCTCTAGGTTGTACCTCCCACTCTTCCTTGTATCCCTTCCTCCCTCCCCCCCCCCCAAAAAAAAAGGCATTTTTGAGCTAGCTGGCATATAAATAATTAAAAGGCACTTCAGACAACAGATATAATTTTTCTAATAAACAAAAGGATTCCAGGGGGCTGGAGAGATGGCTCAGAGGTTAAGAGCACTAGCTGTTCTTCCTAAAGGTCTTGAGTTCAATTCCCAGCAACCACATGGTGGTTTATAACCATCTATAATGAAATCTGGTGCCCTCTTCTGGCCCACAGGCATACATGCAGACAGAACACTGTATACATAATAAATGAATAAACTAACAAACAAATATCTAAACAAAGGGATTCCAAAAATATGAACTAAAGAGAGGGAAGAAGACTGGATGCCGTATACAGCTGCCGTGCCAGCTGCTCTAGAGGCTGAGGCTTGAGAAGAATCACTTGAGCCCATGAATTTGAGGATAGCCTGGGAAATTATTGAGAACTCTGTGTCAAAAGAGAAGTAATTAAGCTAAAAAGAGCACAGGGAATCTCAGCTGAAACCTCAGTGTGTTAAAAGCAAATAGGGCCAAGCAGTGTCATTTAGCCTTTAATTCCTATGTAATTATGAAGATGGAAATTGGAATTTTATTTCCAGAAATCCATTTCAAAGCTATGGAAATAGGAAAACTAATAGCCATACTTATATGTGTTAGATGCTAGGTGTTCCTCTCCAGAGCTGGCAATCCTCCTAGACAAAGAAAAATCCCACAGCCAAGTGGGGCCTGAATCCTCAGCCTCATTGATGGTTCTGTAAGTACATTAAAGGATTCCAAAAGCTGCAGTCCTCTGGCCCATATCATTCTGCTTCCTCTTTCTCTTACTAGATCCTCCACCTCAGGCAGCTAAGAAGAAGCAGAAAGGAAAGGTGGTTGCAGAGTAGACTGCTGGCCTTTCTAGCCATCAGTGAGCTGAGCCTTTCAAAGGTGAGAGGGGGCTGGAGAGATGACTCAGCCATTAAAGGCTCACAATCAAAATGAAAGGACATGAACAGCAACAACCAAGGATTCACTCCAGCATGTTCACTCTTTGCAGTTGGACCGTAAACATGAGGCAATGATGGCTGAGCAAGCAACATCCTTGAATGTTAAAGCTCAGAACTGGAAAGCAGTGCCTGGTGACCCGGGTCTATGATCTCAGCTACCAGGGGAGCTAACCAGGAAGATTTTAAGTCCAAGGCCTGCTTGGCTGTAGAATGAGTTGAACGCCAACCTGAATAATTTAGTGAGACCTTTTATTTTTAAAAGAACTTGAGATATAGCTCTGGCCTGGAGCACTATGATGCCCTAGGTTCAGTAACATAGTTACTGATAGGAAATAATAAAAGTTCAGAAAATCAAAAATATATTACTCTCAAAGAACAGAGAGAAAACTGGAAGCAGGGTGAGTCGTTAAATTCTCAAAGCCTCTAGTGACATACTTCTTGCAAGGTTAGGTCTCCCCATAGTGTCTCCAAACAGCTCTATGACCTGGGGAGCAAGTGTTCAAATGCCTGAGCCTGTGGGTCATGTTTAACATACAAACCACCACAGTGGGTCTCTGCAGTCCTGATTGGTCGAGAGGTGTTAGCATGAACATGAGGATTGATAGTCGCTAAGGGCTGAGCTCCGGGTTTATTCATAGTACAGAACCTCATAAGATGCAGGTGATTTAAAACCGTAAAGTTTAAAGTTATCTTGGTCTATTTTGTTCTGCTAAGGCTTTGTGAGGAAGAGCCCAACAAAAACGATATCGGCGATTCCCTTATCATGGTTCAAACCTGGGTATGATTCACACAATGGAACCAAGTAACTTTTTTGTTTTTTTGTGAGCAGAAACTTACAGTTATGGAGATCGGAAAGTTTGAGATCAGGGCACCAGCTTCTGGAAAGGGACATCATACCACGTCTCTATGAGAAGGGAAGTAGGGAGAAAATACCAACCGCTCTCCACCAGGCCCTTTATAATAGTGTTCATCTATTCCTGAGAACAGACTCTGTTGATCTACACATCATCTACTAGGCTTAGCCTCCTAAGGCCAAGGCATGGGGGATTAAGCATCAACATGACGTTGGGAGGAGATAAAAAACATTCAAAGAATGCATGACTCACATTTGGGTTTCAATTTTAAAACAAAAGGAAGGAAGGAAGGAAGAAAGAAAAGAAAAGAAAGAAAATGGCTGAAATAATTTTAATGGGCCTTTACTCATAAAGCCTTAATATCCTTTCCCATTAATGTAATTCTTTGTCTCAAGTTGGTGGGTTGATTCCCCTTTCCTACATAAATCAGACACACTGTTTTTTTAAACAAATCATTTTCTTCCTTGGAAATTTATATGGATAACTACTGTAATAAAAGGAAAAAAACTAAACAAATAAAAAAGCCCTCAGCTTTACAAAAAAACCTACTATGTTTCTATTGGTCTAACCTTATCTAAGCCCTCTTGTACTCCAAAAGGACTGTCTTTATAGAGTGTTCTGACAGGTTACTTGTGGGAGATACTGAGTTTCCAAGAGCTTATTTTGACATGTGTGTAATCCTTATTTTGACATGTGTGTAGTCCTTATTTTGACATGTGTGTAGTCCTTATTTTGACATGTGTGTAGTCCTTATTTTGACATGTGTGTAGTCCTTATTTTAACATGTGTAGTCTTTATTTTGACATGTGTGTAGTCTTTATTTTGCTATGTGTGTAGTCTTTATTTTGACATTTGTTTACTTTCCTCTTTTTTTTTTTTTTTTTTTTTTTTTTTTTTTTTTTTT
>CAJQZJ010000465.1:17528-73287 GCA_907164525.1 Lophiomys imhausi | reverse complement strand
TGTGTGTGTGTGTGTGTGTGTGTGTGTGTGTGTGTGTGTGTGTGTGTAGGGGAAACCACCTTACAATGACATAAGTGAACTGTACTTAGAACGTACACTTGGACAAGATCTAGTTTGCCTTCCTTTAGAGTTTCTGTCCATTCCCCCAAACTCTCAGGAACTGAATATATCGTTACATGGCCATGAAGAACTAACATTTTAGATGAAGTTAAGTTTGTTAATTGTCTCATTCTTAGATAAGGCAATTATTTTGGAGTACACCAGTGGGCCCTCCAGGATGTACAGATGAAATAGGGAGGCAGGACAGTCAGGCAGGGGACTGATATGTAGGGACACTCCACTCCAGAGGAGTGGGATGGAAGCGATAGGGGGTAGAGGGTGGGAGGGCGGAATTGGGAGGGGTGGAAAGAGGGCACTGTGATGGAGATGTAACCTGAAGTAATAAATAAACATAAAAAACAAAAACAAAAAAAGAAATGGAAAGATCCTCTGCTTTTGGCTTCCAAGCCAAAAGACAAGGAAGCAGATTCTCTCCCAGAGCCTCCAGCAGGTTACAGCTCTGCAGTGACTTTAAGTTCACATTTTGTAGCGATATCTATGTTATAGATGAAGTGTAAGCCATGATCCCTACCTTCCACAGGTTAAGTGGAAGAGAGCATTAAGAGAATCCAGTGAGAATCTTTCATAATATTGAGTCTCCTGAGTTTTGAGGTGCCATATTAGAAGAATCTACTTGGACATACAAACTGAGAGAGCTAGATTCAGAAATATTCACAAAGTATGTGGGCTGAGAAGTCTAACATCTTACATCACATCATGACAGGTACTGAGATATCCAGACTATTGGACTGTTTTCTTTACATCCAGCCACTTGCTGTAGAGTTAATTCTTATAAATCTTAGTTTCTAAATTAAGGAACTGTAAAGAAGAAATAGAGAACAGAATAAAAGGGCAATAAACTGTATTCGTGGATGTTGGTGCTCTGGGCAAGCAGTGAATACTTTTGACACCAGCAATCAATCTCTCCCAACTAAAGTTGTCTTGGGTTGGTCTTGCTGTCATTGCTGGTGAGGATAGGTATCACCCACTCACCCACAACTAGACTTTATAGCTGAATCATAGTAGCACAGGTGTAATGTTATGAATACAGGTTCTATTGCAAATGTGAGGTGGCTGGAAACCTGTTCACAATCCTCACAGGGCTGTCTAGTAAGGTGCAAAGTTCACATCTCACACCAAGTTGTTGAGATGTGAAAGGGGGCATTTTAATACCTATATAAATATCCATAATTCACATCTAAATCCATATCCATATCCATAATCCATATCTATATTCATATCCATAATCCATATCTATATGCATATCCATAATCCATATCTATATCCATATCCATAATCCATATCCATTAACTTGTATGAAGAAGTGCTACTGTCACCCCTAGAAGTGCATGACTTACAGTGGTTATCTTTTCCTTCTGTCCCAGAAACATCTGAAAATTGCTTTCTGTTTGCCAGATGTGAAAAACAATGACAACAATGTGTCCCCCACACCCCATCATCAATAGGTGACTCTTCAGGTCCGCCTCTCATTTCACAATGTCCAGCATTGTTGATGAGATTGCAGATGCTTTTACTGCATAGAGCACCTCCAGAGAATTACCTACTGTAGCAAGACTGATGACCACGTTTCCAGATAGGAGATAAATGAAGTTATAATAGGTGTTCTCCTAAGGTCTTGGCAGTACATAGGAGCAATGCTTGTATGTCTGAATGCTTCTGAACAGAAATCACTACAAATGGCCCATTTCACTTAAAACAAAATCTCAAACCCAAACCCACTGTCAAAAATCATATTTTCCCTTCACCAATAAATTCTCAATAACTGCAATCCATATTCTCCATCTTTTTTCAGAATTAAAATATTGTATAGACATTACCATACACCATCCTGAAGCCTTTGAAGGTAGTATTAAGTCAGTGTCTGATGCAAGACTTAATGACCTGGGTTTGATTATGGGGACACATATAGTAGAGGGAGAGACTCTGCTCCCACAAGTTCCCTTCTGACCTCCACACATGCGCGCGTGCGCGCGCACACACACACACACACACACACACACACACACACACACACACACGGGGGGGGGGGGAGATTTTAAAAAAATATTCAAATCCCTGCTTTGCCACCATGTCGGCCTAGAAATTAGATTGTTTTCATCATCTGAAAGCAGGGATTTTTTAATAAAAAAAAATCTCTAAAGTGTTTTTTTGATAATTAAAGACATAATCCATGTAAAGTACTTAGTACATTGAATTAACAAATGTTATCTTTTATTTTAACAGCTAAAGAACAATAATATGCTGATATGAAATATATGCTTGATAATGTTTGTATATGTGAAATCTAGGCCTGTTAATGTTGGCCCAGTTGGAAAATGAATGAACAACATGTATCTGGTCTGCCAGGGCCTGTGACACAGACTGAGTACGGCACTCCAGGACACAGGCAGCCTCTCTCAGGAGTATTCCAGAGGTAACTGTGCCACCCTTGGTAGTTGGGTCGGGTTTTTACCATCTCGTTCCTTAGTGGATTTGCCCCTGTGGCAGGTTACACACATTGGAGAGCTGGTTGGTTGGCATGAAAGCTGGCATTGGCTCTCTCCACACAGCTTCCTGTTTTGTAGATGTGTCTATTCATAAGGGCAGGGAATCCACAACCTTGGCATCCTTTCAACTCTCCATGCAGCATGACAAATACTCTAATTGACTGCCTGCTGACCACTTGGCTCACCTTTGGGACGAGGAAAGCCAACTTGAGAAAACTGGCAGCCGAGAGTCCCACCCTGTGCTGCCATCCGTCGCTGTCCCATCCCCTGCAGCTGGGACATGACGACCTTTGTTACTACCAAGTGCGTCTGTAAATGTTATAAATACTTGAAATGAGAAGAATGATTGCTAAAAGACATGTGATTCTTTCAGCGTAAAGTACATGCACTTCCTATCCGAGGGCAGCAAACTTGTCCACTGCAGATGCTCTCTGCCTGTTCATGTTCCACATTCCTCTGCCTTTCTCAGAGGACCACACTGATGAGCAATACTCAAAGCAGAGGCAGAGCCCGGTCTTTGTCCAGAGTCTGGTACACTTCCTTCTTTTGAGCAAGGAGGAAGAAGCCACGTAATTGGATGTCTTCTTGGGGCCTGTCTCTGAGTAAGATTCCATGCATGTGCAACACTGATGAGTGCCCCCAGCGACTCCAAATGGTCCATCAGCTGATAAACATCCCCAGTGACTCTGAATGGTCTGTCAGAAGCTCAGTTCTCCAATATTGCAGAGCTGGCATGTTGAGGAACTAGAAAACTAACTTAGTTCTGTCAATTCCAATCCCTCTTCTGTAACTACCATCCCATGCTATCTCTGGAACTTGGTCTGTGGAACAAAGTAGACAAACTAAATGAAGTATCAAGTTTTCTTGATAGGGAATTGACAAAACAAGATCAAAAATCCCAGGTCTTATAGATTTCAATCCTTCCTCCTTTTCTTTCTCCCTTCCTTCTTTCCTCCCCTCATTGCTTCCTTCTTTCATTTCTCCCTTTCTTTAAATTCTACAGAAATTTCTGTAATAGCATTCATGCCTTATATAGAAGTAGTTGCCATTCCCCAGAAATTTGTTTAGTTGTGTTGTCCTCTTCCCAGGCATGGTTGTATTTCTTAGGATATTAATGTAGAGTAGAAAGCAAAAGCCATTTGTGAAGCCTAAATGCTTTGACATTCTTATACTATGTATTATATGAGGTAAGCAGAGAGAAATCAGCCAATAGAGTCAACAGTGGGGGTAGGGGGAGAAGAATTTCCCAGAAAAAGAAAAAGATAGTATTGTACATATGGCCACCTGAGTGTAGACCCCCAGGCAGACCCTCAGAGACATGGCTGCATGTGAAGGAGTCCGGCTGTTGCTCTGAGATCACAGAGAGTGGATATCAAACACAGACATCACAGCCTTAGAAAAGACCCTGGGCCTTGACATGACAGGGAACTACTGAGAGGCACAAGATTGAGGCACGACCATAGAACTCAGTTTCTTCAAACCCTATATGAAATTACACAATTGAATTGGTAACAGTGTAAGGTTTATGAGCACAAAACAATCAAACCATAATTAAAAGTCAGACAAACCAATGGTCATGCCAATCAACTGGTAGTCCTACTCAGCTGTAGGTCCTTTGAGTGGCAGAAGTGACTGGCCCAACAAGATAGACCCAGTGGCTCAATAGTGCACTTTTGTCCTGAGGGTAACAAGCAGACATCTAATTGAACTTAAGGTCCACTCAGTGGGAGGGAATTAATGTCAAATACTGTAAACCTAGGCAACTATCTGTAACTAGTGAGGCCATGGACCCCCCCCCAGGAGACCTTCTATTGCCATTTCTCCTAGACCAGTATAATTTCTAACTGCATTCTAAATACTTATTCTTATAACCAAGAGAACGGTAACTCTCATGCCTCATCTAAAAGACTTCTTTCTGCAACAGACAAAGGCTGTTATAGAGAATTACAACTGGTCATAATGCAGACACAAGGAAATAGGAGGTGCCCATCACTGGTTAGTATGTCTACAACATGGTTCACACTACAAGGTCCAAGGAACTTTGGGGAAGAGGAAGCTGAAAGACTGTAAGGGTCAGAGGACCAGGATGCCTGCTGAGACATAGTGTCTTCTAGACATGATAGGGATGCTGCACACATGAAATCTCAACAATAAGGTTGCCTAAATGAGACTAATATAACGATCACACCATTGACATGCCAACAGGGAGAGAGAAAATTTCGCAAGGCTCCATCACCCTATCCCTAGATGAAAAGCTATAGAGAGTCAATGGCTGCTAAGAAATGGAGAGTCAGTTTCTCTATGGATGGGATTCTGGTAGGTGGTCTGATCCTAAAGGGTCAGCCTTAGACACATGTACATAAAAGTAGCACTACATGGATTCAGTAGGTTGTGTGTGTGTGTGTGTGTGTGTGTGTGTGTGTGTGTGTGTGTGTATAAAACAATATTAACTAAAGAAGACAGGGCTTGAATGAACTTAGGAAAAAGTATATGGGCCTAGGACTAGTTGGAGGGGAGGAAAGGAGAAGTAAACATGGTGCAAGAAAAACACTCAAGTAGGAAATCCTCAAAAGAAATTTAATCAAAAAAAAAAAAACCAAAAAACAAAAACATGTAGTGAACCTGAGCTGTTTCTGGCAGTTCACGTCCATTTTGCTGGTGTGAATCGCTACAGCTTTTGTTCAGAATATACGAGATGTATCCTTTGCACCACACATACACCTATGACACAAAACATGAGCAAATGTTGTCCAAAACACCTTGGCTCAGACTTGAAACTTGGATGTTGTGGACTGTAGTGTTCTTACAGTATATACAAAGTTTTCTGCTCCTTCAGAAAAAGAATGGTTTAATTATATAGAAAACAAAGACAATCATTCCTCAGCACTCACCAAATTAGTGTTTCTCTAAACTGTGCTGCGCTAAAATGTTAGATTATAAAAGTTGCTCATCAGCAAGAGCTAGACAGAGAACTCCTGTCTCAAAACTAAAACACTACTTATTGAGTTATTGATGTACATTTTATTTTTAAAAATGTTAGGCAAATTTGGCTTGATATGAGGACAGAAATGACCTAAGCACACATCCACTATTTTGTACCATATCTCAGCATTAAGTTACAAAGTTCAAATATGAGCCAACTCTGAACAGCATCAAAGATGCTCCATGTCCTGCAGTATCAAATAGTCAGGATTTAATTCTTTACGTACAAATAAACAAGCACATGCATCTCATTGATACATAAATATGCTCTCTTCTTTAACAAATGGTAACGTTCTCTCGTGGGTTGAAGAACTGTTAAAATATAAATGTCTTGTCATTCATTATCAGCAAATGACTTATGCACCCTATTATCTACCTACATATCCAAGATGGCCTGAAGATTTCTCTGGTGAAAAGGAGTTGCCAGTAGGAAGGGCTTAGGAAGCCCCGTGGAGAAGAGTCTGATGAAGTGGGGAGGAAGCACCAGAAATACTTTCATGATGCTCTGTACCCTTCATGACTAAGCCTGTTCTCACCTGACTCATGGAGCAGGAACTCAGGCTAGGCCTCATATTGATTTAAAGTAATAAGCAAATGTGGTATTTCCTGCTACCGGTTTGCAGACTGAGTCACACCTGCTGTCTAATACTGGCTGTGACTCAAGCCTGACTGTAGCGCATACGGTGCCTTATTGAAAACTGTCGTTCTTCTGCTCATAATCTCACACAGGGCCCCTGCCCCTTTCAAGGTGCAACTTTAAAGGGCTTAAAAACGAACTGCTCAAAATTCCATGTGAAATTAGAATCAGCTTCCTGTAGAACCAAGTCTTTTTTAACAATCTAATTGCTAGTCGTCATCACTTTTTCTCTATTGAATATTGTAGTAAAATATTTTTAAAGCTAAAACTTTTGGAGAGACTCAGGTCACAGTCTAATACATACCAATACAAAGCACAGAGGGTTTGCTTTCTTGCTCTAAGAGAGTGCTGATTTATGTACTAGGACTCTAAATTTTTTTCCTTTTTTTTAATATTTATTTATTCCTTCAGGTTACATCTCCATCACAGTGTCCTCTTTCCACCCCTCCCAATCCCACCCTCTACCCCCTATCCCTTCCATCCCACTCCTCCAGAGTGGAGTGTCCCTACATAACAGCCCCCCACCCCAGTTCAGCAGTCATATGAGGGCCAAGAGCCTCCTCATACACTGGGGACCTACAAGGCAGCACCACTAGGGCAAAGTGTCTCACTGACAGGAAAAAAAAAAAGTCTATGTTCATGTTCCCTTTGGTACATTCGTTGTAGTATAGTTATCCTGTACTGTATGGCTAAAATCCAATTATAAGTGAATAGATGCCATGTGCATCCTTCTGGGTCTGTGTTAGTTCACTCAGAATGAGTTTCTCTAGCTCCATCCATTTGGCTGCAAATTGCATGATTTCATTGTTTCTGATGGCTGAGTAGTATTCCATTGTTTAGATGTACCACAGTTTTTTTTTTTTTTATCCATTCCTCGGTTGAGGGACATCTGGGTTGTTTTCAGTTTCTACTTATAGCAAATAAGGCTGCTATGAACATAGATGAGGAAACATCCTTGTGGTTTGGTGAGGAATCATTTGGGTGGATACCCAGAAGTGGTATGGCTGGGTCTTGAGGTAGAGCTATTCCAAATTTTCTAAGATATCGCCAGACTGACCTCCATAGTGGTTGTACAAGCCTGCACTCCCACCAGCAATGGAGGAGGGTTCCCCTTTCTCTACAATCTTGCCAGCATGTGCTGTCATTTGAGTTTTTGATCTTAGCTATTCTGACAGGTGTGAGATGGAATCTCAGAGGACTCTAAATTTTTCACCCTTTACATACATTCATACACACACACACACACACACACACACACACACACACACACACATGCCTATATACAAATACAACCTGCTGAGTTCATTTAGTGCTGCATGTATGTATGTATGTATGTATGTATGTATGTATGTATGTATGTATGTATGTATGTATGTATGTTTATAGTGAATAACTTGGGCTGGGCAACCTATTGGGGGTTGGCTCTGGAAATGAGAGATGCTCTCTCTGTAGACAGCTGTTGATTGTGTGTTGCTCTTCATCTAGGTGTGGGGCCTTGTGAGATTTCCTCCATGCATGCTGGGCATTTTAACTTCTGTTGTCTTTGTGTAAATCTTGTTTAGGTAGCTATATTGCTGAGATTGGTCCTCTGGGTGAAGCTTCATGTTACTTTTAAGAAAAACCCTAAAATATCCCAGTCATTCAATTTTACTGATGAACACTCAGGAGGCAGATGCTAGGATGAAAACATGCTAGCTCAGAGAGTCAAAGAAAGCACCCAGCTGATATTTCTATTCCAACAACGTCCTATCTGAAAGCCCTAAGCTAAAAAAAAAAAAACCAACAAAACAAACAAACAAAAAAAAAACAGAAGAACCTAGAGGAAGAAGCCTTGAAGAAGAAAACTTTCTGAAGGAGAAAGCTCAAAGGAAGAAGAACTCTAATGAAAGAACTCCCAGCTCCTTCTCCATGATGTCTTAAATACCCTCAGCTCAATGTCCCTCATTTCTGTTTAATTCCTGTCAGCTAGTTTCTTGCTCCACTTCTTGACCTAGGGTTAACTTTATTTAATCCGTATACAGAAAGCTCTTGGATTAAAAGTGTATTCTAGGGCTCAATCACATCATAACCACTTATTTACAAGAAATAGAAAGTTCTTGGATTAAAGATGTGTGCTTAGAGGTGAGCCACACCATAACCATTTGTTTACTGTAAACAGAATGCTCTAGGATTAAAGAATGAGTCATCCCACAGTAGAAACGGATTTTTCAATTCACATTCTAGGGGTTCACAATATGATCAAATATTCTGTAACAGCTTCTCCGTCATATATAGAAGATGCTGTCTTATAATCTCTCTGGCCTTTCTTTCATGATGGTCTTTGGGCCTTTCGTGAAAGTTTGTGTTGTAGATGGATCAATTGGGTATGAGATCCCCTTGGTCAACTGCCTTATGCATTATGACCAGTTGTGGATGTTTGTTTTTTTCCTGTAATGGTCTCCATTTGCTAAGAAAGAGAGAGAGAGAGACTTCTTTGATGGTGGGTGAGAGTTGCACTTATCTATGGATATAAGAATAAATATTAAAATGCAGTTAGGAATTATGCTAGTCTAAGAAAGTACCAGTAATAAGTTCTCTTCTAGGTCCTATGGTCCTAGAATGTAGAGGTCCTACATGTTTGCCTCAGTTTATAATTATCAGGCATGGATTCCCTCCAAATAAGTGGCTTCTAAGTCTAATTAGGTGGCTGTTAGTTACTCCCAAGATATAACAGCCATTACTGCACCCTTGAGGGTGTCCTGCCATGCTGGCCATTGCTGTGGTTTGTTGGCTTTTCCCCCTTGTCAGACTGCACATCATCTTTGGATGCTATGAAAACTAGTCCTCAGTGAAGACATGTCCATTCAAGTTCCAATATGATTCCTCCAAGTACTTTGTCAATAGGGTCTTACCTTCAATTTCTGGGAGACAGCCATGGCAATAGCCTATATTGTCCTGGAAATCTCTTAGTCTCCCCTGACCAGCAACTTGAAAGAGTTTTCTCAGACCTACCTTGATGCCTCTCTTTTCCCTTATACAGAAAAACTTTGTCCTAAAAATCTATCCATCTTCACAGCCTGTCTTCCTCATCTCTCACTTTCTCCTCAGTCAACTTGACCGCCTACCCATACCCAAACCACGTGAGTCATTTACAGATGTTCACCATATTATCAAATTTAATAGTCACAGCTGTGTTCAGTGCGGCCTTACTGTTCAACACACTGATTGTTTCTTCTGCCATAGTCCACTTAGATGGGTCTCCAGTCACCCTGGGCTGGTGTTTGGTCTCTTTTCAGTACCTTTTCTGGTTAATCTTCTGGCATTGTTCAGTGCAGGGCACTTCCTCTGACCTCACCATTTTGTTCTAGATGCTAGAATGATTAGGAATGATTTTTTTCACACTTCCATCTGAATACACAATACATCTCACATGCCTAACATTGCTAAAATGAAATTTCCACTTCCCCCACCCTAATCTTACCCTTCTTTCTCTCCTGAGTATGTAGCATCCACTTCTACAAATGCAGCCACCCAGAAAAAAACCATGGGGGTAAGAATTCATTCCACTTCTTCCTTCCTTTCCACTTCAAATTCCTGCCAACTGCACTGAAAGGCAGCCAAACCTGTTGCCACCTCTGCCCACCTTCACCATTATAGCGCTGGTTTGTACTTGGATTGGTCCTGTAACCTCTTAACAGATATCTTTCTTATAATATATATTATATATATAATATGTATTATATATATGGAGAGAGAGAGAGAGAGAGAGATGGTTTCCCTGTGTAGCCCTGGCTATCTTGAAATTTTATACTTCTATATCAGTGGTTCTCAACCTTCCTAATTCTGTGACCCTTTAATCCAGTTCCCCATGTTGTGGTGACCCCAACCATAAAATTATCTCACAGCTACTTCATACCTGTAATTTTGCTACTGTTCTGAATAATAACACAAATATTGGATATGCAGGATATCTGATATGCCACCCCTGTGAAAGGGTCAGTCGATCCCAAAAGAGGTGGCAACCCACAAGTTGAGAATGACTGTTACATATCCTCACAGACAACCCCAAATGACAGTCAGAGATACTGTTAAGTATAAATTGAATCGAACCACATCAGTTACCATGGGGAACTTCTGATTTATTCCTCTCAGCAACTCCTTCCTCCACCACTCTTGCCTCAACCCTACCTGGTGGTTGTTTAATTCTGTGTTTTTTAAAGTACACTAGCATTTTCTTCAGACTTGCTCTTAATGCTTTCTTGCCTGGCAAAATTAGCACCTAGCCATTGTTGGGGCTATTCCACTTTGATGTCTAGATATTGTCTCTAATGCTACTTGAGAGAGGACATACCCCAGCACATATATGCAAATACATTTATATGCACAAACAAAATACTCATACATCTTTATTTTTTTTAACCATTTTTAAAGCTAGTCAGTAAACTATTTTGGTGCATTAGCAAAACTTGATACCTGTTGTATGTTCATTTTGTCCTAAGATTAAAGTTTTTTTCTTCCTTTTCCTCTTCCAGGGACTCTGCTTAGAGGTGCCCAGAACGGCCCAGCATTTGACATACTGTTGCAGGCTCCCCTACAATACAGTCTCTAACAAAATCAGGCTGTCTTGAACTCCTGGCAGCAGAATTGTTTACCTGTATACCAGGAAGGTCAGGAAAGCACCTAAGTCCTCATGTGGTATGTGCCCAGGCAGACTTTGAGGGGTTCGTGCTGTGTGTCCTAAAGTCCTTATGAGGCTGTCTAAGACAAAGAAGCATGTCAGCAGGGCCTATGGTGGGTCCATGTGTGCCAAGTGTGTCCTCGACAGGATCGAGCGGGCTTTCCTTATTGAGGAGCAGAAAGTTGTTGTGAAAGTACTGAAGGCGCAAGCACAGAACCAAAAAGCAAAATAAATATGCAGGTTTTTTTAAGTAAAAATGTTTTTCTTGAATTTCTTATTTCAGAACTCTTACTTTCTGTTTTAAACCCGGTGTTTTCTTCTCTTTTGCAATTATTTTATGCCTTATAGATATTATTACTTTGGTAAGAAAATGTTCAGCCATGTTAACCATGAGCTATGACAACAAACCACATTGTCTAGATTTTAACACAGACAACTCTAGCGAGGCATCAGTCACGGTGGGTGATCTCTTTACTTTGGGTTCCATTCTCACCCTACCTTTCTGCTTATAAACTTAACATGTTACTATTCTGGATTTAGACACACACTCCTTCCGTATGTAACTGTGCCTTGGACTATTTTGTATCCCCTGTGACACCACTTTGCATTCTAAGAAATAACCTATTCATTAAATTTACTTCTGTGAATCGCTAAAGACATCCATTGAATGTATAAACTTTTGGTACAAGTGCCAGAAAAGAATCCCATTTTCAGATTCCTGAAAACAGAAAATGTGGAGGTGAGAGTATATGGTATGCATGCATGTTTGTACAGGAGGGAGATGCTCACGCTACTTCATACACACAGATGGCAGAAGTCAATTTCGGGTGCAGGTCCTTGTTGTCACCCTTGTGTGAGACTAGATCTCTTTGATGTTCACCTCCTTGTACTTATTTCCTAAGCTTTGCACTCCAGGGACTGCATGAAGCCCAGGAGCTTCCAGGGATTCTCCTGTCTCTGTCTCTCAATTCCTTGTAGGAATGCTGGGTTCCATATGCTCTATGCTGCATGTGTTTGGTGTGGCATTTGAGCTTAGGTCCTTACAATTTCACAGCAAGTATTCACACATTGATCCATCTCCCTATTCCTAGAGGAGTGATTTTGGTGATCAGCGGTACATGGGCTCCATAACTAATGGATGTTGGTAGATTCTCTTCTCAGAATCCCAAGTGCCTCTTAAAAAAAATTCTCAGTTGTGCATTTTAAGGCTTATTTTCGTTATTTTAATTGTGTGTGTGTGTATGTTTGTGTATGTGTGTGTATGTTTGTGTCTGTGTTTGTGTCTGTGTGTGTGTGTGTGTGTGTGTGTGTGTGTGTGTGTAATATTGTTTCCCACTTGCACGCCTCTCTCTGGACTTTACCTCATATCTAGATAACATTGTGTTTTCTCCTGGGAGAATCTAACTTTCAGCTAGCTATCCTGCAATTATTCAGTTTTTCTGAACTTATTTAAAACTTCATCCTGCTACCCTTCAGGACCTCATCCTGGTATGTTCTATACTTGAAAGTAGACAGCAGTGATGTCAAGCTGATATCACCACACCCCCAAATGAATGTGGTTTCATAAAAAAAGCAAGTCTAAGCAGCAGCAGCAGCAGCAAATCCTGCCAGCCCTTTGTAATGCTGTAATATCTATATTTAGCCACTGGAAACAAAGCAATGATAATAGCAGCTACCATCTCAGAAGATAATTAGTAAATCATGGCCCTGACAAACTCAAACAGAAGGCAGAAACACGTTAACAGTGATCAAAGTAATTAGATGCCTGGAACATCCACAGACAGATACATAGATGGATGACAGCAAGAGTTTGGACCCCTTCCTGTCCTGTCCACATTTGAAATCAAAGTCTATAGACTTCTGTATTAGCTTCTTTTTGTACTGCTATGACAAAATATTTGACCAGCTTAACTTGGAAGGAAGAAAGGAAGGAAGGGTAAGACTGTAAAAATTAATGAATACAAGGCCTTCTCCTCCTTCGTGAGACCCTGACCTCACTTCTTCAGGAGACATTCCACAGAACTCAGTCCTTGAAAATATCTAAACTTGCATAGCTGGCTGGTTTGCTTTCACTCCCCTCTGGTCCCTCATCTTCACTCCCCACTTGCGTCACCACCTAACTGAACATACTCTTGGTTCCTTAATCCCCACCTGCAGCTGTCACCTGGCGGGCTAAAAGTTACTCCTTTGTGCCCTCCACCCTTTTTGTAGCCACTTGTGTGCTTAAAAGGGCCTGAAAACCGTTTTGGTGCGTTCACTCCTCTATGGAGGTAGTAGAACCCTAGCATATCAGCTTAAATAAACCTCTTATATATTACAACTAATCTGGGACTCTGGTGGTCTCTGGGCACCAGGATTTTGGGGAGCCCCCTTGCGGGTTCAACAGAAGGAAGGAAGGAAGGAAGGAAGGAAGGAAGGAAGGAAGGAAGGAAGGGCTTATTTTGGCTCACAGTTTTACGATAGAGTCCCTCATGATGGAAAAGCATCACACACAGCAGGACAATGAGGGAGAAGGTCACCCTGCATCTATAAATCAGGAAGCAGAACAGTATGGATGCTTGTAGAGAGTTAGATTAATTAGATTCAGTAAATATCTAGGGGTTTCTGATACAGTCTCTTCATTGGGGCCTGAAGATCAACTTGGCTGTGACCAATTAGCTTATCAGTTTGTGGACTAAAAACAGGAAACAGGAAAGACTGAATGGACTAAAAAACAAGGTGGAAGTCAGGAAAACAGGAAAGACTTAATGGACTAAGAAACGAAGTATTTGGCCTGGCATTGTTTTCAGCTGCTAAGTGGGCGGAGCCCAAGTTAAGCTGAAACAGGTGGAACAAGGAGAGATCCTATTTAAGGACAAGTGGATGGAGCCAAGGGGGCCCCCCATGCTACAGAGCTCCGTGAGTCCTGATGGAGAAAGTGCTTGTGGACTGATGGCCAGATCTCCCTGAGTTAGAAAGAAGCTGGTAAGCAAAGAAAGTCTCAGCTAGACAGCAAAAGGCCAAGGACTAAACCTTGTGGCTCAGCTTTTGCCTAGAGGGATTTGACCTGTCCAAACAGTGACCTAAACAAAACTGTGGCCAGCTTTAAAGACTGAGGCAGAACTGCAGAGTTGCTGATACGAAGGAAATAAGTTGGCCTACAGATGGCTGAGGTCTCCCAAAGAGAAGAAAACCTCAAGCCTTATTTAAGGGGAGACCGCCATAGCCAATTTACCCTGACGAATCTACATCTGAGATATTCCAGAAAGAAGACTGCTAAGTGCATTAAAGGGTCTACCACAGAGACTGTGTTCCTGATGACTGAGGACCTGCCCCAGACACTGTATCCTTCTAAAAGGTTAGATAATAGTTGTAATAATTGTCAATAGATTTAATGATTGGGTCAAAGGGGTTGTAGGAATTTGTAGGATTAATAGTTAAGTGCTTATATTTTTATAAGTGAATATAGTTATCAATAAGTAAATATTTAATGATTTTAAAAAGTTCGGTTGCAGATGCTGGGTTGAGCTTGCCTTCCCCTTCGTATCCAGATTAGACTACATCCTATATTCATCATGACCATATTCAGGGTGGGTGTCCCCTCCTCAGTTGAGCCTTTCTAGAAAGCTCTCATACACACACAGACATAGAGGTGTTTCCATGGCAATTTTAAATCTTCTTCAGTTAACAAGATTAACCATAATATCCTCTGACAGACTCAGCTCTGTCTTGTAAGCCTACCATGTTTCCTTCATACTCCTAATCTCAGGTTTATTTCTGGGTTTGCCTGGATGTCTCCTTATCTTCCTACTTCAGATTCCAAGTGGTTTTCCATATTTTATTCTGACAATTCCTTAATGTTGGCAAATCAGGCCAATACTCTGAGTAGAATCCTAGCAAAAAAGATCTATATGTGGGTGACTGGAACAAATGAAAGCCATTCCCATAGTTCAGGTTCAGCAAGCTTGACCCTGCAGCATCTGTGAAGATGATTCAATGGGTTGGACTGACAAGATCGGAAGGTGAGAGGAGAATGCCCGATTTCAAGTTGATTCCAAGGACAACTGTGCAAGGTGACTTGGGAATGTCAGCTTCATCCAGGGTAATTAGTATGAGTATCCAGAAAGTCTACTCTTGTCTATGAGGCCCTGGGGTCACTGCTATTTTCTGTGTGTGAGGCCTTGGGGTCACGGTTTCCTGTCTGTGAGGTCCTTGGGTCACTGTATACTGGCAGCACATTCACCTTAATCCTAAATCACGGCATCTTAATTCTTTAGAGAAACAGGGGAAAGGCAGTTTGAGACAAAATCGGGACTTGGGCCAGTACCCTTAGGATGGAGTCAGAGTTTAGCTTACCAGGAAGCAAGGGTTGGCAAGGACCCAGCAATCATATGGCCCACGCCATCTGTCTGATACCAGGGAACTAGCACAAGGTCCTGTAGATGCTGTGATATAAAGTCCTACATGATATGATTAGGGCATGAGTCCCTCACACAGGAGGCAGATGTGTTAACGGAGGCTAGTCAACTGCCACAGAGGTTGGCTACAGGATGTGCACCAGATCAGTACAATGGGGCAATAGGAGGGGTATTCTAAACCTAGTTTCCACAGCAGACTCAGAAAGTAAGTATAAAAATGGAAAGACCAGACAAAGATAAGGCAGAGCACATCAGAGGGCCAGGGCTTTCTGGAAGAGTTCATATATATTTTTTAAAGATTTATTTGTTTATTTTATGTATATGAGTGCTCTATCCGCATGCCAGAAGAGGGCATCGATCATATCACATTGTGGATGGTTGTGAGCCACCATGTGGTTGGTGGGGCTTGAACTCAGGACCTTTGGAAGAGCATTAACTTAGTGCTCTTAACCTCTGAGCCATCTCAAGAGTTCATATTTAATCTCATTTCTAGGGATCCACAGTGCTCTTGTTTTTCACTGTTGCTTGGAACATTATCTACCACTGAATTACTTTTCAGTTGCTTCTTCCTTAATTTCTTGTACCCTTCCTACTGCGTATGCTTTCTGTCATAACATGGGTATAGCAATTATGCCTTCTTTATAAACTCTGGGTGAATCAAGGCAGAATCTTAAAAGGGTTTGATATAGAGCAAACCTCCAGGCATGTACCCTCCAGCCTGGAGGTTATTATAAAATTAGTTCCATATGGATTACACTTACCACCTATAATTTCAGAAGTCTGCACTAGGCTTCACAACAGGTTGGGTTTTTTTAGTTGAATTTTATTTTGATACCTTCTCATACTATTTTCCCTAGTTTAATTTTATTTCAAGATTTCTCTAGTTTATTGTCTATTAATTTATAATATTCTAGTTCTTAAATATAGAAACTCATTTCTTTCAATCCAAAATTCCCTGAGTTCAGCTTTCTGACTTCCTGGAGGAAATGAATGTCTTTTAAAAGCAATGAAATTGATGTTTAATGATAAATTAAATATCATTAATTAGTTGTGGAATTAGAGAATGGTGTCTCCTGTTTATTCGTGGTTTTCTTTAAGTTCTATTTTACTCTCTGATTTGAAATGCCTTTCTTGTATTGGCAGGTCTGTGTGATAGGGATAATGATATTTCAAAACTATTTTTATTTCTCCTAGTGAAATACCTTGACTTACGTTTGTCTATCCAGATAAACTTTGTGTTTATTTGGAGTTACAGATCCTTCTGAAGGAATGGCAGTAACTCAGCTCACAGTTTCTGAAGCACAGACTTGGGAGACACACCCAATATAGAGTCCAGAGCTTTCCCTTTCAAAAATGAAATATATGATTAATTATAACAAAAATATCTGTTTAGTATAGACATGAAGTTTTTAAATCAAGGCAAATCACAATTTCTAAACTTCAATCTTACAGTTAACTACTGTAGTCACAGCAGTATTTCTTTTTGATTCATCAGGGCAATACCTGTGGTCATTTGACTCATGGGGTGAGTGGACATTCATGTTATAATCCATGAGACTCATTACTAGCCACTCCTAGAGTAGTAGAGCACACACCATTTATAGCCAGTGGCACTAGATATGACAGACCCATCTCTAACACAAGAAATTCTAAATTGCTATACTACTCAAACTATTTGTTCACTCCCTAAAAAGAAGAAAGCACAAACATTTATAGACTTGCTGTACTCCCTTGAATTGCTACAATGTTTAAAAATAGTTAGTACTCAGGAACTTGGTGGGAAAAGGAGATAGATAAATAGCAAAACGTAGTAAAACACAGTGGATGTGGTTAGGGAATACATGAAGAACAAAGGTACCAAAGAGGGGGCCACTGAATACAGCCCTGGGACTTCAAAAACTGATTACTGGAAATTGTGTCACGTGAGCCAAGGAATAAGGAAGAATGAGAGCTTTCAAATGACAAAAAGCAAGCATGCTGTTGTAGAGAAGGAAGTACGGATAAAGCCATAAAGGCAAGAAACATTAGGGTGAACGTCAAGAGAGAGAATCAGCTCAGTACTGTTTGAGCATAAGACAGAAGGAAGGAGTACAGAAAAAGTGAGACCAGATATAAGGCTGGAGAATGAGATGATGAATGCGGTCAGAAAAATCCAATCTCAGAGCTAGTGCAGAGAGAGATAATGAGAGATAGTGAATGCCTAAGTTAATACTGCAGTGACAAAAGAGAAAAGAAGATATATGAGGTAAGTATTCACAATGTAACCGTTTCCCAAATGTTTCCTGTGCCCTAGGGACAGACCCAGCCTCTAAATGTGCAGAAATGACTTCCTGCATGGGACTTGAAATCAAGTAGGCAGAGCCTACAGGAGGCAAACTGGAGGGTCAGACTTTCTGGATGGGCTGCTGGGTAGGCATGGTCCATTCTCTGAACTTTGTACTACAGGGAACGGAGAGAGTGGTGGCAACTTCAGTTATGGATAAATGAGACTTGAAGCACTTAAATCACAATGCTTAAGAAAATCAACAATTAATTGTACAAAAAACAAAACATAAAGAAATAATAAACCATGCATCTGATGGTTGATTTTGGCTATCAGTGAGAAAGCTGTTCACATATTAATTTTGGGTGTGTCTATAAGGGTATTTTCAGAGAGACCAACATTTGAATCAGTGAACAAAGACTGCATCATCAGTGCACTGTCCAATCAGCTGAGACCTACTACAGCAAAGGAGAGACAAAGGATAAGCCCTCCTTCTCCCATGGAGCTGTGTGGGGTTGTCCCAGACCTCACCCAGGGAAGTTCTGTGCATGGATCAAGTTTTTTCTACTTTGATTTTTTTTTTCAAAAATCATCTGTCTTGTTTCAGTTTCAGCTTTCTTTAATTCTAAGGTTTATTTCTATTATTTTGAAATATGTGTATATGTGTGGGAGGGTATGTGAATATGAGTGCAGTACCAGTGGAGGCCTGAAGAGGTCATTTGGTCCCCAAGAACTATAGTTACAGGCAGTTGTGAGCTGCCTGATATGGATGCTGGGAACTGAACCTGGATCCTCTGCAACAGCAGCGTGAACTTTTAACACTGAGCCACCTTTCCAGCCTCAGCTCCAGCTCAAGGATGACATTTAGATCTTTTGAATTTAATAATTTATTTGACATGGGTAATAGATTGTTTTGTTTCCCTCTGGCCCTAATTCTCTGAACAACCAGACTTTTAACCAACTTTCCTCAAGGATCGAGAAACAATTTCAGAGAAGAAAATGCACAGCAAATTGGTACTAATGGTTCATGAAATGCTTTACAGTTTGGAATCAAAAGAATAAGTATAAGAATAAATAAGTATAAAGATAAGAATAAAATCTTGTGCTTAACAATAAAGATTTTTCAAAAACTATCTTTTATAGAAATTGACATAACCATGCAACAATCTAGACTTCCTCAGACACATTTTTAAATTTAAAGGTTTTTTTAGAGACCTTCCCTAGAGAAAATATTCTCCTTCTCCCAGTGGCCATCTGTTGCTGTAGCTCTTTATCTAGGGATGGGACATCATGAAATTTCTCCCACCTGCATTGATTGGCACATCCACTGGTGATGCCACTGTGCAGGTCCCTGTTCAGGAAATCACATCATTGAAGTTTCATGGATGCAGCTTCTTTATCATGTCTAGAAGAGCCTATATTGCAACAGACATCTTGGGCCTCTGTTCTTACAGTCTCCACTCCTTCATCATGATATTCCCTGAGCCTTAAGTGCCTAGCTTGTGTTGTAGGAAACCAACCTGGGGCTGGGCACCCCACACTGACCTGCTTTCTGCATTTTGACTGGCTGTGGACATCTGTAACAGTTTCCATCTGTTGCAAAAAGAAGCTTTTTTTTTCATGAGGGGTAAGAACTCCACTTATCACCGACAATATGATGAGTATTTAGCACATGGTTAGAAATTATACTTTTTCGGGGAAATGATGGTAGCAGGTTCTCCTGTAGGATCTATGAACTCTCTAGCCACAGGCAATTAGCTAGGCACCGGGCATGAATGTACTCCTATTCCCTGAGAGACTACACAATCTCAAGTGGTCAGCTTTGAGCACATGCACATATCAGCACACCAAGTGGATTCAGTCAGTTATGTATATATATGTGTGTATAAGTAACAATAATTATAGAAAAGGGGGTCACAAACTTGAGGGGAAGAGAAAATTATCTAAGTGTGGTACTTATGCTCAAAATTCTGAAAAATAAAAAAATAAATAAATAATTTATTTTAATTATCTTCTAGGAGCTGAAGAGGTAGTTCAGTGGTTAAGAGCACTTGTTGCTCTTGCAGATAACTGGGCTTTGGTTCCAAGCACCAATTTCAGGTGGCTAATAACCATCTGCAACACTAGTTCCAGGGGGTCTGACACCCTCTTTTGGCCTGGTCAGTCACCTGCATACATGTGGGGCACATATAAACACTCAGGTGCATACACATACAATAATAAGGAAATAAATAAACATATGAATAAATCTTCAGTTATTTTGTGCATATTTTTGTACCCCACTGTGATAATTTGATACAGGCATATGATGTCCTACGATTAAATAAGGACACAGCACCTTTATCTTTTTAAACGTCTATAATTTCTTCATTGAAAAGCTCCAAGCTTCTATCTTCTAGTTGTTCATAAAATCTATAATAAATTGTTGTTAACGATGTCCGTCTCCTCAGGAAGCCACAGAACACTAGCACTTACTTGGCCTAGCTACACTTCTGTGCTGGTTATCTGGCCTTCTTTTCTTCATCCTGACTCCTTTTCTTCCTGGCCTTGAGTGGCCACTGTCCTCCAGTTCTGTGGAGTCCAGCAGGCTTAGTTTCTGCACACATTTCTCAACAAGAATAGCAACCAGAATTAACATAATTTATGGATTTGTGCCAAATTGAGATGACAGTTTGTTTAAGGAGGATCAAGGAACCCTGAATTTACATGTCTGGCTTTCTAGTCTGAAAATAAAAGGGTTACTTAATCATCTTAAAGATACTTGTAGCTAACTGTGTCTACTCCCCTAAATCAGTATTTAAGGACTCAGCTAATCATTCTAAGCCATTATCCTAATGTTGAAAAACATTTGCTGTGTCTACATGTTGACATGTTTTGAGGGTTTTTAAATTTATAACAATTTACTTATTTATTAAAATTATAATGTTTCTATTTTTAGCGGTGCAAAATTAATATGTTCATTAAAATGTTCCAGGACGTTGAATGCCAGAACACACTTATTGACTCACCCCTTGTGCATCTCATGTGAATATTCATGTTTTAGTCCTTCATTTATTCATGCACTGATTTAAATATTCATTGGGCATAAGCTGCATATCCCGCTCTTAAAAGGCACACAGGAAGGGGACAGCAATGCATGCCCTTCTTTCCTTCTCCTTAAAATCTGGTTGGAAAACTAACTCTTAATGTAGTACTTAGCACTTATGACAATATTCAAGGTCTCCTTTAAATATTGCAGTACTCTGTAAGATTGACTTTGTTATCCTGTTTTACTGATAACGAAAATGATGTCGAGAGACGTTCAGGGATTTGCATTACATGGCTGATAAGCAATCATCCCACAAACAAGAAGGGAAAATTCACAAAGCAAAATATTAATTTGTCTGTCTTTACATAGACATTCAGGCAAATACATATAAGTAATATAGTTCGAGGAGATGTTTCTCGACAAGTTTTTAAGTTGCATCTAATAAGAAAATATCATCCAACATAGAATGCAGATGGGCCAATAGAAAGGGGGATTCGGAGGCTGAAACACTGACGGAGGCCTCAGGAAACCTGGCTCTTGTAAGGTCTGAGAAAGGGGTACCAATGCCGCATTCTCTCACCTGCCTGAGTTTTACAATGCCTAACATACGCTTGTAGAGATAACCAGTTTAGCACATTATTACATTGATGACCAACAGCAGACATTTATTTGGTGTTTTGACTTTTCATAAAATGCTCCATTGTAACTGCTTGTAAAACATGTCTGTTTTACGTCAATGGCTCTTCTCATGACTCTCACTACTTGACTTCCCATCTATTATTTCATGAACATTTTCTATTGTAAACTTCGAAATGTCAAACGAAAAATCAGTAGCTTGAGATTCAATACTTCCATCTTCGGTTCACCAGCAAGTCGCGACCACACTGCCACCTAGTGGTTCCTAGCGGCGGCCTCCGCGATGGACCGAAATACTATTCAAGCACCTCAAGCTTCCACATCTGTTAACTAGTTGTGGTTCTGTTACTTGGAATACACAGTTCAGTTTACCATAGAGATGATACCGTGGGTGACTATGAAAGTTTCTGGTCTAGTCACAAAATCCCGCCATGGAATCCACCCACACCTTCTGTGTATTGTAATCTATTGTTGCAGGAAATAGAGAGAGAGCAACCATTTGTTAATTTTATTGTTGCCAGTGGTCTTTTGCAGACCATCATCAGTATGCCCAGTTACTGCAGCAAGTCATTGCCAGGGCCAGGTTGCAGTAGGTTTGCTTGACCTCATTCATATGTCCGCTGACAACCCAGACGGTCCCTGGTTGTTGGTTGGAGACATTGTTTCCTTGCCTTGTATACCTCTCCATAAATCAGCCCTGTGAGTTTTCAAGAAAGATGGGTGTAGAAGACTAGGAGAGTTTTCAAGATGGAAACCCATCATGGTGGTGCCACCCTCTCAGCCGGTCCTATTCTATTACTGGTCAAAAGTCTCCAGGTCCAGCTCAGACTCTCGGGAAACAGAATGTACAAGGTGGAAGTGCTCACTGGGGTTAACGTAAGACAGGTTGGATGAGGGTCCACAGTGAAGTAAGGAGCAGGCATTGTGGAGTAGGGTATCCATGAGGAATGATGTGTGAATATGCAAACACGAGGCAAGACCATCCTCAGTGTGTGCAGAGAAAAATGAGGAGGAGCCTAGCTTGCCCAGAGTCCAGGGAGCAAGGGGCAGGCGGGGTGGAGAGCTGAAGGTCAGGTCCCAATTTGCTGCCTATTAGTTTGACCAGTTTGAATTTTCTATGAATGGGAAAATACTTGCATAGAGATGGCAGCATGGTTATTTCAAGATTTGTCTTTGTTATAGAGTTTATTCAGAACTCATTGTTCTTCATGCCATTGTCTCACAGCCTATTTATTCACCCTCCTGGAAATGGATGTTCCAGCTGTTTCTATGCTGGGATATTACAACAGCAGGCTCAGACTGCTGTAAGTACTCACTTATAAACCCACTGTGCGAACATGTTCCTGTTTAACTTGGAGAGTTGCACCCTACATGGAAGCTGCATCATATACTGGGTACATTATCCTTTTAAAAATTGACTAGCTGTCTTCCATAATGGCAAGACCTTTCCCTGTATGCCCACTGTCACCAGGAAGTGTACAGTTTCAGTCTCTCCACAGTCTCCTCCAGCCCTTGGTATGGTCAGTCCTCTTAGTTATCCAAGTAGATGCATAATGATACATTTGTTATTTCTTACTAATTTAATGCTATTTATTATCTTTACATGTGCTAATTTGACATCTGTTTCCCACGTACTTTCAAATATTGAGAAGTTGTTTTGAGTGACTTCTTTTTATTCTTGATTTAATTCCATTGTCAGACATATCTTGATACTTTATCTTTTGTAATTCATTATTTTTTTTCTTTTACTGTCTTCCTACAGATCAGTTATATTTAACACTATTCTATTTTAATACTGTCCCGTGGCTTATGGACATATATGTGGTTTTCTTTTTTCTTTGCCTTTCAGTTGGGCCCATTTCTGTTCTTCTATTTGGACTTCACTGATTCCCTTCTGAGCCACGTCAAGTCTGTAAACACTCTCGCCTTTCTTACTGAGGTTCTTTTTGCTCATCTTATTTTCTCAGGGAACCAGCTCTTGGATTCATTCATACATTCGAGCATTTGTTGATGCCCCTAAACCACCTAACCCCTGCTCTAGACTCAATTTGGGTCCATGCAGATACACAATGACTTAGGAGTTCTTGCACCCAGACTGATGGAAACTGACTTCCTTCACAGCAGCTGTCAGTGAGCTCCAAGGATTTTGCCTTCTAATCATGGGAGTGCTTGCCCTACTTGGTGTTGTTTCTTGGCATGCATGCAGGCAGTAAAGTCTCAGCAAAACTCCTGTGCAGGACTGCAGTTGTCTCTCTCGGTTCCCAACTTCTTCGGCAGCCATTTTTTTTTTTTAATGGTGGCTAGTCACTTTCAACTTTCTGGGTAGTCAACATTATCTCCCCAGTTCACTCTCCATGCTCTCATCTCCCTGAAGCCTGGATATTCATTTTGGGCCATGACCTAAGACACTTGAAGGGCTTCTTTGTTCAACACAGATGTCCCCAGAGCCATTGGTGCCAGGGAAGAGATGCTCTAAGCACAGCAGTCCCATGTACACTTTCCAGGCTTTCGTTGTTTCAGCAGAAGAAAACTCATGTTCCCGTCAATCTATCTTGGTCGAAACAGAAACTGAAAAGTCATTTATACATTGGGTGCGGTGGCGCACGCCTTTAATCCCAGCACTCTGGAGGCAGAGGCGGGTGGATCTCTGTGAGTCGGAGGCCAGCCTGGTCTACAAAGCGAGACCATGACAGCCAGGGCTACACAGAGAAACATCTGTCTCAAAAAACCAAAAGAGAAAAAAAAAAGTAATTTATACAATAGATTTTTTGTGTCTTTAAATATTCATGTTTTGAGTGCAGATGTAATATCAGCTCTGTTTTCCCAAGACTTTTTTTTTACATTTCCATTATTTCTTGAAATTTCTCACTATGATATCTATCTGGATGTATTCTAAATTTGTTGTTTGTATGTGCCTCTCCTCCATTACGATGAGAACTTTTGAGAACGTTGCTAGTTTTCATTACATCACCAATGCCCAGAATTGTACCTTATGCCTAATAGTTTATTCAGCTAATACTTTGCACATGCTCAGTGAACTCACTTCTATTCTTCTCGGAGAGTTGTTCATGGACAGCCCTCAGTACATCAGGAATTTGGAGACCAGCCTTCTCTTTGGCATTTCAGGATTCTAGTAAAGTGTTGGGCCCTGCAACTGTATTCCTTCTCCCAGTCCCTTACCTCCTAGTTAGTTGCTCATGGTTGCCAGGGGGAATGATAACTCATATTAACAGTAAGGTAGATAGTTGGTGGCAGCCGGGATGTAGAACCAAATGGTGCCTCCTGGGATTTCTGATTAGTCCATCTGTGTAGAATTCTGAAAATATCATATCCTAGGAGTCAGAAGATCCAGATGTACAATCTCCTTTGCTCATTCCTGGCAGTATAAAGGAAAGGTGTTGATTACCTCCTGAAGCCATGTTCTCATTTATAATGTGGGAGTGCTAATAATCCAGTTTTCCAGTCTCTTATCTGCAAATCCAATATCCTAAAAGCTATATTTTAAAAAATGCTTTTTTTTAAAACTCGTTTGACATCAAAACCAGACCTGGAAATAAAGTTACGTGGATCCCTTAAGAAATTCCTATTGAGCCTATTATGATTGCTCAGAATCCCCTGGGTTTATCACAGTAAAAGCACAACCTAATTTGTCAAAACTGAGATTATGAGTCACCAGAGCTGACCCCAGGGCACACACCTTAACACAGCATGCATTTGGAGCACATGTTTTTCTAAGAGGGTCACACCCACACCGCAGGCTGGTGTGAGGTGTTATAGCACTGAGAATGACAGCTGTCACCACAGTGCTCAGACACTGGTAAGCCCTGGGGAATGTAAGTTATCCATGTTTTCAGTCATGGTCCCTTTGGCCAGCATTTAAAGACTAGTTCTCAGCCCTTCTGGAAGAACACAAGTAACCCATAGGACCCCTTCTCCACAAAGGGCACATGCACCATCTTTCTCCTTTTCTCACAGGTTTTTGTGGTTCCTTCCTCTCCTCTTTAAGTTCCATTATTTTAATTTTTTGAAATCACAATGAAACACACAAATCCTCTCCCCAGGAAAGGCCCCTTAGCACAGCACAGGCTTCCACAACCTCCATGGGCAAGTCTCAAACTTTCAAAGACCTTCATGGGATCCTGCTTCGGGGAATTAATCTTTAAGGAATAAAATTGTATCACACATCTAAGAAAACTGTCATTACACAATGAATTGCTGCTTAGCAATAATTTAAAATCATTCCCCAATTATTCCATACTTTTTAAACTGCAAAAATTTAAAATGTGCAGACCAATATAATCAAAATAACCACAAATCCTTCATAAGTGACTATAACAATTAAATAACTTCTAAGGACATTGCCAGCTCTGCTTTTCAATGATTCTATTCTTCCCAACAACTTAGATTCATGTAATATGTAAAATTTATATTTTTACATATTATCTCTACAATTTCTCATGGATCTCTTGAGAGTTGAAAAAGAGGTATTAGCATCATTTTACAGATTTAAAATTATAATTTCAAAATGGCCAAGTGACTTCTGTCTGGGGTCACATAACTTGATTTCTGAATGTCTGATCCAGTGGTGTGCCACCATATCCAACCGTCTTTGATGGAAATTATTTCTCCATATCTGTCCTCCATCCAAGTTGTCATGGACACTCTAACCCACATTTGAATTTGGTGTTTTATATATAAGTTCACATTGTACATTTCTGACACTCTAAGACGGTGACTCTGAGCTTCTTTTCCTCTCTCACATGTTCTGTTTTCTTTGCTCTTAGATTATTTGTGTTAGTTCAAAATAACATTATGAGTTAACAGTTATACTGTGCAGAATTAAGGACAAGACCACCACACTGTTCTCAGTGCCCGCAAGCTTGAATTACAATATAACGTGCAATCTTAGCAGGGATTCAAATATTTACTTAGGGTGTGATAAGCAATGATTTTGAATGTAATAGTATTATAAATGCACTGATTGTTCTTATAATTTTCTGGGGAATATTTTAAATCACACCTAACAATATCTCTAGAAAGTTAAACAATCAAACAAACAAGAAAAGTCAAATATCAGTTAAAATTGCATTCATATGGTATTTACTTCACTTCAGCTGGGATATTTTCATGAGTTCCCCCTCTTGGGGAGAGGGTTAACCACCTACCTCAGGGATATGGCAATTTTCCTGGAGTTAGATCTGTGAAGGATTCCCATGAAGAATTCCCACCTGTCACTCCATTAATTATAGAATTCCAATGCAATGTCCTTTCTGAGTCCTTTGTATGACTAAATCCCACCTGATCCCCTTGAGTCATGAGCTGGGCTTTATCGGGAACAATAGAGGTTAGACATGAGTGAGTTTAGTACACCAAGAACACATACAGAGTGGGTCGGTTAATATTTGAGAGAAGGAACCAAGAGGTTCCACTGAGGAGGATGCTATCAACAACAATAACAACAATTTCCAAATTCTCCTGGGGGTTAACTCACTTTTAAGTTATGTGGGCTAATGCCAGTATTATTTCTTAGCAAGTCCAACTGTAAAGATATACGTCTTTGGTTAAAACCTATAATCTTCATGCTTTTAAGGGAAAAGCCATAAGCCAGCAGAGGTACGTATTGGAATTTGCAAAGGGTGTTAATACATCCTGTCTTGCTCAAGCATATCTGGGTTTTTTTCAGGGGGGGGTGGGTCTTTTATTTCAAAATCTCTTAGTGGCTCTGTTTTCAGCTCAATGTCGCTCTACTAAACAGATGACATCAGTTTGGGGCTTTAAGGAAAAAAAAGGAAATATGAAAAGAATGTGTTTTGTCCCTTTGTTTTTCTATCCTTTTTCTTTAACCAAACCCATTATAAACATCTCTCCAACTGATCCACTTTTTGCCTTTTGTGTCCTTCCTCTTCCCAAAACCAGATTTCAAAGGAGCATCTGGGAATCCTGGCTCTCCACAGCAGACTAAACACACGTGTTTGTTGCCGTGCCTTTGTGCCATTCCAAAATGGAAATCAATGTATGAAAGACCTAAATCTTCAAGAACAACGAGAACTAGAGAGTAGATAACAGTGGGTGGGAGATGTCAACAAGACTTTGGACTTGGCCAAGCAGACGGGTGCTTAGTCATTGATTTAGCAGAGCCAAGAGGAGAGGCGGGAGAGAGGGCTGGTGAGGAAACTGCCTCAGCTCCTCTTATGCTCAGCAAGAACTCTCAAGGATGATGGGTGCCCTGAAAATCCCCATGGTGAGGCTGCAGACTAGAGGACAGTGCATGTGGTGGTCTCTTAGACCTGCAGATCTCTTCCCCAGGAAACTCTGAAGAGAGATTTACAGATGGAAATGCAGAGCCAGATGGCATTGGTGAACCGCAATACAGAAAACGAGGCAATTAAAGAGAACATACCCCATGAGAGATAAGAGTTTTCAATCCCCCCTTTCCTGCTAGATTTCTCACGGCTGTGCTTTTTACTTTCGAGGAAGAGACAGAAGTCCCAAGGCAGTCAGGGTCTCTCCATCCAGGCAAATGTGTCCACTATGGGACGTTTGATAAAGCATGGCTGCTACTGGCGACTAGTGGACAGATACAACATAGTGGTGCTAAAAATTCTACAAATGCCTGAGCCAGTCCCACACAACAGAGAACTACTCTCATATAATGTTGGTAGCGCCAAAGTTGAGAGCTTCCGTGCTCACCTTTGATTTGGAGACAGAAGCAGGGGGATGACAAATTTGAGGCTAGTCTGAGCTCCACAGCAAAGCTCTGTCTTTAAACGCAGGGAGGGGGTCACATATTAAAACAAGGGTGCTCCAAGTGTGCTCCTCACACCAACAGCACCACCTGGGAACTTGTAGGAAGATGCCCTCCCTCCACAGGTGGACCGAATGACCTCGGGATGAGGTTCAGATCTCTGGGATTTAGCAGGTTTTCCAAGTAATTGTGATGCAGCTATTGTTTTAGGAAGAGATGCTAAGCCGTTGCTCTAAAGAGACTGGAACCCAGGAGGAAAACCTTTCAGCTGCTGAGAATGGTGACCTCTTGGTGTCACATGAAGTTGACTTCATCTCACGCACTCTTCATGCGCTACAACCTCTCCTCACTGTCATCTGTTCATGCGTTCCTCTTTTAAAAGAACCAATCTGTCTCACCAAAAAGTATCTCACACATAAATTTGCCCCAAACTTTTCCATCCTCAGGTGATAAAGTTTGGCTAAAATCAATCTCAGTGCATACTAAATTGTACCCAGTCTTGACATGTAAACACATTGTGACCTGAGCTGCTAATACAGAAAATGAGTCTCGACCAATCAGAGCATTCACGATCCAGCCAGCCACAGCTGTTGACTGACCAGACAAATTCAACTGCTCAACCAGCCAACACTGGCCACAGCCAAGGCAGTTTCTGTAGGAGTTAGATAAATTATATTTAGGAAATATATAGGAGTTTCTGATACTGTCTCTTAATTCGGGGCCTGAAGAGCATTATCAGCATGAAGTCAGTAAAAACAGGAAAGACTCAATAGACTGAAAAACAAGTTTGAAGACAGCAAAAACAGGAAAGACTCAGTAGACTAAAAAACAAGTTTGAAGTCAGGAAAACAAGAAAGACTCAATAGACTTGAAACAAAGTATCTGGCCTAACATTGTTTTCAGCTGCTAAGTGGGCGGAGCCCAAATTAAGCTGAAACAGAGTTCCTCCTATCTGAGGACAGTGCGTGGAGCCCAGAAAAGAGGCCCCTGATGCTAGAGAGCTCCAAGAGTCCTGCTGAAAAAACGGCTGGCCATTGATGGCCAGCTCTCTCCCTGAAGCAGAAAGAAGCCTGTGAGCAAAGAAAGCCTGAGCAAGACACCAAAAGGCCAAGGACTAAACCCTGTGGCTCAGCTTTTGCCTAGAGGGGTTTGATCTGTCCAAACAGTGGCCTAGGGGAAACTGTGCCTGGCTTTAAGGACTGAGGCAGAGCAGCTGAGTTCCTGATTCAAAAGAAGTAAGTTGGCCTGCAGACGGCTGGGGTCTCCCACAGAGAAGAAAGCATGAAGCCTTATTTAAGGTGAGACTGCAATAACCAACGACCCTGACGAACCTGCATCTGAGAGATCCAGAAAAAGGACTGCTAAATGCGTTAAAGAATCTACAACAAAGACTGTGTTCCTGACGACTGAGGACCTGCCCCAGAGACTGTATCATTCTAAAAGGTTATGAAAGTAGTTGTTATAATTATCAATAGGTTTAGTGGATAGGTTAAAGGGGTTGTAGGAATTTATAGGATTAATAGTTAAGAAATTGTTGGTATTTGTTATAAGTGAATTTAGTAATAAATAAATAAGTGTTAAATAATAACTTAAAAGTTCGGTTACAGGCCAATAAGTTTCTGCATGTCACTTCCTTCTCTTCGTGCACACGGTGTGTGGACCTTTTGAACTACCTTTTATCTGGACTGTTAGCTTTTACCAAGAAGTTGTGCTTGCCAAACTAGACTTTACTCTCATAGTCTCCCCCAACCTTTTATCTTCTAATAGTTAAAGTGTTTGACAAAATAAGGTTGGTTTGGAAAAACAGGGCACAGATCCAGAGCAGAGATATTAAAATCTGGCCCAAAATGCAGAAGAAAAACTTGACGCTGAGTTCCATGTAAGTGGTACAGAATCCCCTCATAGGAACCCTTGACACTGACTGGAGGGCTGGAACCCAGAGGTTGGAAAGCCCAGAGACCTAGGATAGAACCAAACAAGACTGACCAGAGAGAGAGGGGGGGGAGAATGAAATGATTCCTAATGATATTCTGCTATACTCATAGTTCAGTGCCTAGCCCAATTGTCATAAGAGGGGCTTAATCCAGCAAATGGTGGGAGCAGATGCATAGACCCACAGGCAAACATTAGGCAGAGCTCAGGAAATTCCTCCAGAAGAGAGGGAGGAAGGATTGTAGGAACCAGAGAGGTCAAGGACACCACAAGAAAACGCCCACAGAATCATCTAAGCAAAGTTCATAGGGGCTCACACAGACAGAACCAACAGTCATGAAGTTTGCATGGGTCTGACCTAGATCCTCTACATATACATTATGGTTGTGTAACTTGGTGTTCTTGTGGGTCTCAGGGGTTGTCTCTGACTCTTTTGCCTGCGTTTGAGACCCTTTTCCTCCTACTGGGTTTCCTCTTTCAGCCTTAGTATGAGGGGAGATGCCTAGTCATATTGCAACATAATATGCTATGTTTGGGAGGCCTGTCCTTTTCTGAAGGGAAATGGAGGAGGAGTGGATTTGGGGAGAGAGGAGGTGGGAGAGGAAGAACTGGGAGGAGAGGAGAAAGGGGAAACATCAGTTGGGATATAATATGTGAAAGAATAAATAAACAATTTTTTAAAAATACCCTCACAATCTCCTCCTCAGGGCAGAATTGGTCCTTGGCACAGAGTTAGTTAGACCAAGGCAAGATTCCAGCTCTGACTGGGAGAATCTGTAAAAGTTAACAACTACTTCCTCTCATTCCTTTCCCCCAGTTTCTGTACAGTTTCTTTAATGTTCTCTGAATCATGTTTTGACAGGTCTATACATTCATATTAAGACACACACACACACACACACACACACACACAAAGTCTCAATTTGCACACTGAATGTGTCTGCCAATCAATCAATAATGCTGTATTTATTTGTTGAAAGATATCCTCCCTCTTCTGCTACAACCCACATGAAGAAAAGGTATTTGCTAGCCAAGGATTTTTCTCTCTGTCTCATTCTACTTGTCCCATCTTTGTTAACTATGCTTCATCCCCTCAGGTTTGGGGTATGGGTGAAGGAGCATGCTCTCGGGGTATGATGGATGTTTCTGGCAGGGTCGGGTCCTCTTCTCAATAGGTATTTACTTGTGTTCAGCACACACCACTCCGTGGTGAAAAATGGGAGCCACTCTTATTGCCACAATTCCCATGGTTCCTAATGCTCTGGTAGTCCATCCAAGAGAGTATGTGACCCATCCTACATTCCACAAGGATAAGACAAAACTGGCCCAGTATACTCCACTTTGGACCTTCTTTCTCTTCTGTCAACATGGCTGTCCTCTTGCTATGGAAAACTCTTATATATCCTTTTCTTTTTTTCTTTATTGGACAAACTATGAACTCAGCCTCTTGACAAACCATCTCAATTCTGCATGGGGCAGTCTAGCTTCCTCTGTCTTGACTCAAGCACTCAGGAACTCTCTTTGAGGGCTTCTCCCCCACCCCTTAATTTGGGTGGGAAGTCAAGTATCGCTTCTCTCTCCCTAGAGAAAGAAGGGAGAACCTACTCCTCCAGTTCCTTGCCCTTGACCCTTACGTCTGAAGTTGGAGCAAGTTCAAAACTGTGAACTCAAGGGTCTGGGGAACTGGGAACAGTGCTGAAGAGCATTTGCTACTCTTGTAGAGGACCGAAGTTCTCTGTACCCGTATCAGGCAGTTCACAACCACCTGTGGCTTCAGTTCAAAGGTATCCAGCACGCCTTTTTGACCTTTACACACATGTACACACACACACACATGTGCACACATATGCACACATACATATAAATAAAAAACAAATTAATCTTTTTTTAAGTGTGCACCTAATCCTCAAACATTTCCTCAGCATTTCACATGAGGTTTATTCCATTTCCTTTCAGGATCTGATGCCTATTATTTTGAGGCTTTATTTAAAATGAGCCAATATATGTTCTATACTTTATGCCTTATTCAAATATATAGATGGAGGAAAAATAGGAATCTCAAATAAGGAAGTGAATGCTAAGCTAACCAAGAAAAAAAATAATGTCATGACTTCTCCCATGTCTGGCATATATCCATTCATCATTTTTCTTGACTAAAGACTGAATTACTTGCTTACTAAAATTTAATCTTCTCTAGAGAAGATTAAAATTTTTTAATTTTTATTCTTTTTAGAATAAAAAGAACCCTAGGCTTAGAAGCCCTATGAACTGGGTCAGGCAAGCCAATCTATGACCATACCTAGACCTCACAATTGGAAAGGTATATTCAGCAAAACATTTCCTCTTGTACACATTTTATGCTACTGTGATATATTCAAATCAGAATCTGAGGATGATTCAAGACAGAGACTTTAAAAACAAAAATCAGTCCCATAAATTTTATTTTGAACACTTCAAATGTTCTTTATCTACCTCTCTGTCACATGGAAAAAGTAAACACAAGCTGTCTAGCTCCTGTAAAACACTCTTTCTTTCCCTTGGGAATACCCAGGACACTGGTCTATGGACGCACACTACAGACTGCTCACAGCTGCATTTAGGGAAGGACCTTGCTTCTGGTCTTTTGGAAGGATGCATATCCTTTCCATGATGCTAGGTCATTACTTCTCCTAAAATGTGTGTTCCATAAAATTTAAATGGTTGCCAAATAATGTCCTGATAGGTTACAATTCTGGCCGTATTGAAGATGTTCTGTTAACGAAGGAGCTGGAGCAAAGCAGAGAACCTGCCTGGCTCAACCCCACTTTTTTTAGTCACCCCTTCTCATCACCACTTTGCCTGAAATTACATAGCCAAGACCATCTAGATAGTGCCTTAGAGGGCGGTGATCACCAACACAGCTTTGCTTCTTAATTTCCAAAGACTCTTAGCTTATTTTGTGTATATTTAAGTCTGATAAATCCAAAATATTTCTGTGGCTAATGAATGTCTCATATTGGGGCACCAAGCCAGTCAATAAGGTGGAGAAAATTACATCAGCACTAGTAAATATGCATTTCCAATGAACCTGCAGTTCATTATTCTTGCAGAACAACTCAGATCCTTAAGCATTTGAGATATACAATCCACAATTGTAGGGCACAGGAATTCACCAGTGCTAAATTATATGCATAGAGCACATTTACAGTCTTTTTTGGATTCAATAGAAGTGCATTACATATTGCCAGGAAAAATTATAGCATAAAAATGGAATATAAAACCTAGAGCATCCAGGAAATTGTCCTTCCTAGCTCATAGCCAGCACCATATATGTGCACAGTATATTGCAATTTTGTAATGGTGTGGTATTCTGTAGTTTGCCTTTTCTTTTTTTTAAATTTTGTTTTATTCCATTTCTATTTACTCAGACAAATCAGAAATTCTTAAAACCCATTCCCCAGAGTACAAAGGTAAATATCCCATCACTTCTGTAAAGACAAAATTAACAAATGCATGAAAATACACTCTAAATGCACTTTATGGAACAAATTTTTTTTGCTGAGAAAAAAAAAGTTTATTCCTGAATAAACTGAATAAAATTTCTGAATACAGGATAAATACAATTAAAATTTATAAAGAAAAATGGCTGCTTCTCTTATCAGAGAATATAATCTTCAAGGGTCCTATTCAAAGTTTCACTGGTAACAAGTTATTTGGGCTTAATACTCGTAATCTGAGCATTATTATAATTTCTTCATCTAAATTCTACAAGTACGGCATGCACAGACCCTATGTTTGTAATAACTTCTTGAGAATTATTTGTGTTGCCAACTTGCTTTCGGGGTCTTCTTCTGGCTAGAATGCCCATTATTTAATAAAGTATGCTTGCTTGCCCTTCAAAAATGTTTAGTTAAACATTTTTTTAGTTAACAAAGTTAAACACTAAAGTTCCTAAAATCAATATCAAAAATTAAAGTTGGAGTTGTACACAGTTATTTTTCAAAGGGTTACTTTCCTGCCCATCTGTTGGCTTGAATTTCATTGGTTTTATATTATCTGCACTGTTTTGAATTTGTTTATATATATCATGGTAGAAATTATTAATACACATATTTTTTCCTGCTATGGTTCAGAAAACAAGAACATGCATACTATAGAGTAATCAAATACTCATAGGACTGGAGAGATTGCTCAATGGTTAAGAGCACTTTCAGCATCCTCATGGCAGTTGATGACTGTCCTTAACTCCAGTTCCAGGGGATTTAGTGCTCTCCTCTGGCCTCTGTAGACACAAGACACACACATACATACATGTGGGTCAAACACCTATACACATAAAATAAAAGTAAAATAACATGACAGTTTGTAAATTGTTGTTGACATGTATGGCATGATTCTTAAATACCAGGTGCTCTTTTATCCACTTTACAAATATGTATTTTCTTCTCACCGTGGCTCCCCTTCATTTCACTGAGTTTGTATAATTTCAAGGCTATGTTGCTGTACAGCTGCAGAGTATGACTTACAATTCTGATAGTTCTGATCGTATACATCAAACTCTGATCACTTTCATTTCCTTAACTTTTAGAGTCATTTACCTCTTTGAAACACATATTTTATTATAATTTGGCAGGAACATTTAAGTATTTCTCCTAAGGTTGATTTTTTAAATGATTTCCATAACTGTGTTCCAGGAAATTTATTTAGGGTGTTAATATTTGCAAGTGGTAATTTAGGACTTGCTTTAATACAAGAATATATAAACAAATTCAAAACAGTGCAGATAATGTAGTTTGCCTTTTCAACAAAAAGAATTTAAATATCATGATTAACCAAAAGGTATTGTTAGAAGACAGAGAAAATTAACATTGGAAATCAAATCATCCCTTTGGTTAGTGATGAAATAACACATATAAAAGATCTCTATGAATAATAATTCTTCCCATAAAGAGGCCTGAAATTCACTAGGAATGAAGTGCTTTTAGAAGGTGACACAGGTTTTATTGAGATTACATTCGCGTTGCTGGTGTTACAGCACCCATCAGTATCCATCAGACACGGAGGCCTTTATCACTGTGATTACTTACATTCTTTGAGACAATTAAAACTGATGGAATGGAAGGGGGCTTATCAGATAACTCTGAGATCATCCCTAATATAAGGATAGAGAAACACTGAGGACAACGGTCCTGTTTCTCTGTGCATCTGAAGCCCGTTCTGGGGATTGGATTTGGGACAAGAGACTATGCTGAACAACAGACATTATCCTAATTGAATAACAGAATTACCTGCCATTTTGTAAATTGGACAGAATTTTCTTTCTTTCCTCCTGTATTATGTGATTGCTTCCTGAACCAGAGGAAAAGTGAGAGGGCTGAAATATCCAATTAAAGAGTGTTCAATAGAGTTTCACCTCCCCTGGCTCAGGCTCAGCAATGGACTGTCCAGGGCAAACACACAGCAGTGGAAACAGACCAAAATCCCTATCTCCTGCTTTCCCTGCGCAGGGTGCCAGCAGGCTCTTTCTTCTTGATGACTTCAGGCTTCTTGCTGGTCTATAATTCCTGTTTGGAGGCTGAGAGCTGTGACTTAGGTCCTTCCCACCATACCTAAGCCTATTGGGCTGATTTGTTTAAACCTGTGGCTTCCTGATAATGAACTTTGAGTCTCCAATATATACCAAAACAACAACAATAAATTCAACATCAATAGCTACTATTTTGAGCTACTACTCTTTCTTTCTTTTCTTTCTTTCTTTTTTTTTTTCATGCCAACCATGGTACTAGGCATAGCACTATCTGATCTGGCAACAACCTCGCAACAACCTTGGGGAATGAAGGTAGGCTCAGATGCTGAATTTAAAGTCTAAGTTTTAAGTTCTTATCTCTCACATTCTCTTATAAGTTTTTTATATCCTCACATCACAAGAAATATCGTCTGACTTTTCAGAACATGTCAAATATGAATGTGAAGTACTCTTCATGCATTCTTCCACTTTTGACTTAAATTCTTAGAAATTCTACCCCTTTCCCCAACTCCGTGACCTATCTTCCTACTAGGGCTTAAGACTCTTTCATACAGTTCATTTGACCCCCAACCAAAAAATTATTTTTGTTGCTACTTCATAACTGTGATCTTGCTACTGTTGTGAATGGTAATGTGGATATTGTTTGTAGACAGAGCTTTGTCAGAGAGAGTCCGACCCACAGGTTGAGAACCATTGCACTTGGGTGAAAACTAAAGCAGAAGGTGCTGGAGTGGATGCTAAGTCGAATCATAAATATTCATTTGCCAGCTACTAACTTTATGAAGTTACTTAAAAATCTCTGATTTTTTTTTAATCATTACAATACAGAGAACAGTTGTATGTGAGTCAAGAGAATTAAGGATTATCACACAAAGAACAGTTCGAATTTGGGGATGGAGAGATGGCTCACAGGTTAAGAGCATTGGAGGCTCTTCTAGAGGACCTGGGTTCCATTTCCAGCACCTACTTGGTAGTCCCACCTGTCTGTAACTCTGTTCCCAGGAATCTGATGCCTTCTTCTGACCTCCACAGGCACCAGGCACACAAACAGGTCCATAGCCTCACATGCAGACAATACAGCCATACAGAGAAAATTTACATTTTTTTAAAGTTAAACAGTAAAAAACTCATTGTTTCAGTAAACTTCTGGTATTCTACGACTAGTGTTCATATTTCTCACATAGAAGGTAGGTAGGTGCCTAAACCACTCTTCCATCGAAATGATACCTATTTACCTTTAGTTAGGTGAAAACGTCATTTGAGCATCTTGATGGCTTCCATATCAGGGTTAGCTTTGTCTTTAAGGAGAACTTTATAAGTCCCTTGCCTCAGAGTCTAAACTAGTTACCTAGAATCCACCCATGAGCCTACCAATCTTTCTCACCTGCACCCTTTATGAGCTCCAATGAGACATTATCAAAATTTGGTCTTGGAATTTTGCCAATGTAGATCGATCTCTTAGGATCTCATGAATCAAGTTTTCTCCCAGGGCATTTCCCACATAGGGCAAACAATAACTTAGCTGCAATGGTCTGTGAACTTGCCAGATCGAGGAAGTTACGATGCATTGATCAGGGCCTCTTGATCCGCCTGAGTATTCAATAGTCTCAAAAACCTTAGACTGTTGCCCCTTTTTTAGAAGAGATGCTTTCCCCAAGCCTCTGGGGACTGAATGGGCATTCATTCCAATTTCTCATATGTCTGGACTAATGCAGATCTAAAGTAAAGAAACCCAACGAAACAGAGGAAAAGCCAAATGGAACAGTGTTTGATCAGAGAGCAAATGTAGACTAGAGTATGAGAGAAGCCTCCTGGGAATACGTCATAGATAATTTTACCTTTAGAAACTTTATTTTCAAGTATTCTTTAGCTCTTGGTTGGCTGCATACATCTATGTCAAAAGATACAAAAAATGTGTGTTTTAACTGGTAACTCAACAACTGACTTCTTACAGGTTTTCATTCTGTAATAATTGTCCTCAGCATGACAAATGCTAAGCCCTGTCAGCCCAGAATCAATATACTCATATAGAATATTGACTTGGAGGATTAAATTAGATGAGCATTGTCTCACTTCCTATTGTAACCAAAGCTTTTAAAAAAAAAGAATTCTAACTTGCAGACATAATCATTAATAACCAATCTATAAATTAATTTTATAGTAAAATCCTAGAAAAATGAACTGCAAATCAAAGCTACTCAAATTTCAAGAGTAAATTCTCTATATTTCTCACATTGTGCAGAGCAATCTACCTATAAATATTAAGCCCTCATCACACTTCTCAAATGGTAAATCTGGGTCTTCTTGGTCAACATTCTAATTTCTCTTTTAAAAGAATCTTTGGCTGATATTTTAATAAAGTCTTAGGAGAGTACTTATCTTCCCAGTTAATGAACACCTTCTAGTTATTAAAAATGAAGAAAGATGAAGAATAGAAAGAAAACTCCAAATTTACCATCCCTGTGCTCAGAAGAAAGCCAACTACTTAATTTGAAAAGATATGAACAAAATAAAAATATGAGAACCTTTATTAAAATTTTTAAGAGGCTAGAGAGATGACCTTTGGGTGAGAGTCCTTGCCGCATAATCATAGCACCCACATAAGAAGCCAGACATAGCACTGCACACACATGTAACCTTGATGGGCAAGCACAGGGAGACTGTTGGATGTCCTCAGGGAGAGCCCCAGTTTCAAGGGAACAAGGGTGAGTGAGAAAGCAACATATCCAAGCATTCAACACATTCTTCTGGTTACCATAATGGTAGAAACATGTGTACATGGGTACATGCATACATACACACACACACACACACACACACACACACACACACACACATACATTCATACACACACACACACACAGAGAGAGAGAGAGAGAGAGAGAGAGAGAGAGAGAGAGAGAGATGTAGTGAGAATTTTGGAGTTTTTAGAATCCCAATTATGTTATGTAAACATGTTTTGTTTTAATTCCAGATGTGAGATATGGGAATGCTTCAGATTGTCCATAGCAGCAGACTATTTGCCTTGGGCATTCTCTGCAGGGGCATGATTCCACCAGCTGAAGGTAGATTAATTCTGGGGACTCTAGAGAGGGTATAGAAAGACCAGAGCCCAAAGAGAGGAGGCATGGCTGTTCCTCCTGCTGGTACTTGTTCCTGTTGCTGCTGCTGCTGTTGCTGAGTTGTGAAGTGATCAAAAGAAAAAAGACAAGAAGAAGAAATTGGAGATATCATGGCAAGACAAAGATTGGACTTGCCCCAAGGAACTTAATAGCCCTAATTAGCAGGAAGTAGTCTAAAAAGATCTCAACATCCCCTCTCTCCACTAGCCTTCTGTCTCTCCTACCTGGTGTTGGGTGGTGTTGGAAAGGATTGAAGTGGACAAGGGTGATAATTATAAGAACCCAACTGTAAAAAAAAAAAAATAAGGCTAATTAAATTATTTACCCAGTATTTATATTATTTTTAATTAGTTTGTGGCTGTTAATCTTTAAGCAGCCATTATAAATGAATACACAGAGACCACATGGATTTTAACAACCCTAGGCCTGAATTGTGCAATCCTAGCCCATCTAAGCTAGCTCTTAAGTCTATTACCCAAATATAACCCCATATATACATATGTCCCCTTGGACTGCCATTCTCCATGCTATGCCGATGTTCCTGGCCATGTGGAATGAGGTTCTTTTTTCTAACCCATGGCGTGTGTCTTCTTCTTCCTCCTGTTCCTGGCTGGAATCCCTTAATTCTCTGTCTAAAGCCCAGGCTTCCTGCTCTAATCACAGGAAGTCCCACCTTTCTCTGTCTTTGCCCAATCTCAGGCTTCAGCATTTTATTTAACCAATCAGATTCAATGTAAGTAACAGACAGCAAGCAGGACCAAATAATTAACATTTAGAATGCTTAACACTACCCCAACACCTAACTAAAATAGATTTTTAAATAACATATGCTTACACAGATTTTCTTTTCATAATTTCATTACAGCATAGTTTTAAACCAAAATGGCTTCTTCTAAGATTGTAAACCTGTGCATATCTTGGGTTGGACTTCTCAGTGGTGAAAGCATGAAGAACTAATTTCCTGTTGTTTTCAAGACACCCAGCAATGAATTTCATTCTAATACTGCGTTGTACTTCTGAAGCTTCATGATGTGAGTCAGAACACTTTTTATTAGTTTGACTTGGGTCAGGTTTTACGTTAATTGATGCTGCAAACATCTGATGACACAATTTTGATATGCAGTCATCAGAACAATTTGTGTAAAACTCAGCATTCTTCATGCATGGAAATTATAAAAGTAGGGCAATCTGTAACAAGGGATTAATTACCTGCAGACACTCTGGATGGGTGGTTGGACTGTGGTTGTTGGCTATTGGAAGGGAAATTTACTCTAGAGGGAAGAAGTTGGCAACATTTAGGGTACTTTATACATCTTTCTACAAAACCAAAAATCAGGGTGTTGTATAATTTTGAGCATTCATGTCACAAAAAAATGAATAAGACATTGCATACACCAAAATAAATCCTTAAAATTAGAAATGTTAATAAGTTAATAATTAATATCTTCTTTAGTTGAATACCAAACAATATTAAAGAAGGAATAACAAGGTGCTACCTTAGTTCTTAAATATTAATTCTCCTTTTTGAAGAGTCTAAATAACTTTGCAAAGAAAAAAATATTAAGTAGAAGCAGAGTAGATTTCTTTTTTAAATACATATGAAGAGACAGTTAAAAGGTAACTTTAGAGTAAAGACTCTTTTTAAAAAGGCTTATTCAAGACTCAGAAGAGATTTCTCATAGTGGCAGAGATGACTATAAGCCCTTTACAGTCTGGTGTACAAATGTATTCCATCCTTTGGGTAATCCAAATTGAAATTAAAGAAGAAAAAGAACTGTTCAAAGCAAGCAATTACTTTAAAACTATGAAACTCTGATTTTTAAAAGTTAATACATTGCTTTTGTTCCCTTTGTCCCCACTGTGGACTTCCTAAAGATGCTTTAAATATCTTCCAAGTTTTCCAAGGCTGTTTGATGGCAGAAGAGTTGAAACAAAGATTAATCTTTTGGTAGAAAGTAAGTCCAGAGAAAATTAGTACGTAGATATTCTAAAATAGTCTGCAATCATTTCTGAGTTGGATAATTAAGAATTCAGATTCAAAACTAAATCAAACGAATAGTCAATGAAATTAAGTTTCTAAATGTGAAATGGGCCCTTCAACCCAAGTTTGAATACACTCACTGGGAGAGTCTCCCCTAGCAAAGTGTCATCTCATGTGTATCAGTGTGAGTAACACTGGCTTCTTACTCATACAAGACTTAGTAAACCCTTGTTTACTTGTTCAAATTTTGTCTTGAAAACAGGTAAACATTAGATTAGCTTTAATAATATAGGCCATTTAACCCTTACAATTTTTAATTTCTTTTTTATTTTCATTTTCTAAGCAAAATTGGTCCTTATCTAAGATATCTAATATGGAGACATTAAGAACCCACAGATTCCCACACATGCAGTTATGCTAATGAAATTGGGAACTCGTTAAATATACAATTATGTGCCCAAAGGAAAACCCATAGTTGATCAAATAATTCTTTGAGAAAAAAAAATCAGTGAGAGCTTGAAAAAATCACTGGAGTATTAATGAAGTCACTGATCAACAAATTTCTTTTAGATAATGCTGACATGCTCAGATGCAGGAAATAAACTGTAACCTTCTGAGACCATGGCAAAGAGTTAATGAGTAACTCTGCATGATGTTACAAATCCACCATGAAAATACTGCCTGGAAGTCAGCATGGCCTTGTAACTGACAGATGGCTAGCTTTTCAATTCTTTATCAAGCTATAACATAAACCGTGAACCTGAGTAGTGAGGTTCAACAACCATCTTTAAAAGGTCAGTTCTCTGTAGTTCTCTGAGCTGAGTTTGATCCTCGGGACTCACATGCTCGATGAGAAAAATGACTCCTCCTTCAAGTTGTCCTTTGACCTCCACCCAGGAGCTGTGGCATGCATACACATACACCACAATAAATCAAAATAGTAATAGTCTTTCAGCATGTCTAGTGACAGTCATTCTTTAGTGCACATTTATTCTGCATGCCCTTATTCTGAACATGATACTCATATCAACTAACTGATTAGGAGGCTGGACCACACAGAGAGTTCACTTCTTACTCACAGGCTCTTTTGTGGTCCCCACGGGCAGAGAAGGGCTAAATCCAGGCACTCTAACTCAGAAGTCTGAACATTAATCTTCATGCTGTATTGTAAGAGTTAATTTTGTAGACCTGACTTGGCAACTGCACCTGCTGCTTGCTCATCATTTGTTCAAATACTAGTCTGCATGCTGTTGTGAAGGTGTTTCTAGAAGATGTGATTGTCATTTAAGGCATTAAATTTCAAGTAATTCTACTCCTTATCCACATACATAGGGAGTAGATCTCACCAGCCAGCCAAAGATGGGCCTTGCAAGCAAAGACTGAGGTTCCCTTGGGAAGAAATGATTCTGCATCATGTCAGCAACAGAGAATCTCTGTTCAAAATTTCAGACTACAGTTGTTTCCATTTCTGTTTAGAGCCCTGGCTAAGACATGTGCATTTGTATAATCTAAAGATTATATTACATAACATTATTTTATTTAATCCTCTTTCCAATCCTGCGCCCTGAGTAAAATAAGTATTGCAAATATTTTTTTAGATAAAGGAAATTAAACCAGCATAGATGGATTAAGCCCATATCATATGGTCTAGTAATAACACAAGTGAAAGACAGCAGGTCTTCTGGAACAAGTGTCATGCTCAGCATGGGTAAGCACACTCCATTTCTGCAGGGATTTAAGTTACTTTGTGATGCCGTTTCTGAAGGATCTATTTGTTAAATCTTATTATTCCTTAAATGAACACATACTGTTAGCCAGATAATTCAGAGGAAAGAAACAATGGTGAAGTAAAGCTGTAGGTAAATGCCACCTCCTACCCACTTTGGGGGGCTAATATAACATGCAAATAGACAAATATGTACAAAAGAGAATCAAGAAACCCAATTTTTCATCTGTTCATTCAGCTACATATGGAGACGTGATGCATGCTCTGCAAGCTTGTCCTTCAAATGCTGGCCCAGCAGTTTATGGTTCTTGGACCATGCAGCAGTGGATGTATGCTTGAAGTCCGTTAAGTACGTCTACCATTGAAATCAACCTCAGCAGTAACATGCTTGGCCTTACATTGATTCACTGTCCGACCTGTGTACCATGCAGTTTTATCGTTTATTGTGTGTGAAATGCTGCATTCAGGGTGAACATTTGCAAGGCTCCCTTCAAAGCACAGTTAACACGACTGAAAAAAATTACAGCAGGGTACACGGTCATGAACGAGGAAAAACGTTGTGCAAACACTTTGAGAGACACCATCTGAGATGGCGTGAAATCGCTGTGTAATAAGCATTTATTAATGAGGATGAAGCCTCTCATAAGATTGTAATCACAGCCCATAGCTCCGCTCAGAAGTCTGGTGGGCTGTGCTTGCTCTTGCAAACTTGTCCTCTGGCCCATCTCCAATTCCATCGATACACCTATGGTCATTCAACCTTCGGTCCTTGCCTGTTACTCAGCAAAACTAGCAGCACAGAACTCCGTAACTGTCCACGTCAGTGCCCGCTCTTACTTCCCAGTTCACATCTGAGAAACTGATCCCCCCTTGTGCCCAAGGTCAGAATCAATCAATCAATCAACTAGGTCTACTTTGCTAGGGTATGGTATCTAGTTAAATACCAATATCAGTGCTTCTGTGAAGGTCTATTTTAGGTACCATTGTCATCTGAATCAGTGGAACCAAGGGGGGCATATTATGTGGGTAGACCTCATCCAATCTGCTGAAGGCTTTAAGAGAGAGGATTGTCACCTGAAGAGCAAAGATACATTTACAGACAGTCTTTGGAGTAAGACTACAACACTGGATCCTTCCCTAATCCAGCCTTCTAATAACCTGTCCTCCAAATTTCAGACATATCAGCCTCCACAACCGTGCACACAAACTACTAAAATTAACTCCTCCCTTATAGATAATAGATAGATTGTTATGTAGACAGATCCATAGAAAGGTAGATGGATAGATAGATAGATCAATTGGTGAATGGATCGATAAATGGATATGTCTATAAACAGATCTATAGAACATATAAATAAATCAATTGAGGGTATATTATGGATGATACAAATCATATATATGGGAGAGATGAAATGTTGATTCGATATAATAGACAAATAATGATAGGCAGATGGGTAGATAAGTAGATAAATAGGTCTATGATAGGCCCAGAGATGATAAATATATAGAGCCTATTCTCTGGAGAACTCTCCCATGGATTCTCATCCACTTTCTTTGGAACCTCCTAGCTGGGCTTCCCAACACTGCATTCAGTAATCCACTCAAAAATATTACTGAGATCCAGACACCATGACACAAATCTGTAATCCCAGCTGCTTGGGATTGAGTTCAAGTCAACATGGGTTACATTTTGAGAACTTGCCCCAATTTTTATTTTAATTAAATCACCATTTGTATAGCACTCTAGCAGCCTACAGAGAGGCAGAAGCCGTTGTGGCCAGAGCTGAAGATATTATACTTCAGTACCCTGTTGTTGACTGCCACACCTTCTAGAACTCCTGCTTGGCCCTCTGCAAATTCTGTTCATTGTGCATCCTACTTCTTTTATATTTTTAAATTTTATTTAAACGCTTATTTATTTTTTTTCAATCAGTTCTCATTTTTATTTATTTTTTTAATAAATAAATTTATTTATTTATTGCTTCAGGTTACATCTCCATCATATTGTCCTCTTTCCCCTCTTCCCAGCCCCGCCCTCCCACCTTCTACCCCCTAACCCTCCCATCCCACTCCTCTGGAGTGGAGTGTCCCTACATAACAGTCCCTCCGGCACAATGGAAGAAGGACAGCATCTTCAACAAATGCTGCTGGTCCAACTGGATGTCCACTTGTAAAAGAATGAAATTAGACCCATACTTATCACATTGTACAAAACTTAAGTCCAAATGGATCAAAGACCTTAACATAAGGCCAGTCACACTAAATCTACTAGAAGAAAAAGTGGGAAAAACCCTCGAACTCATTGGCAGGTGACAACTTCCTGAACAGAACACCAACAGCTCAGGACCTAAGACCAACAATCAATAAATGGGACCTCATGAAACTGAAACGTTTATTTATTAATTCAAGTACATCTCCATCACAGCACCCTCCCTCCACCCCTTCTGGTCCCACCCTCCCAATCTTTACCCCCTCTTCCACCTCTCCCACTCCTCCGGTGTGGGGTGCCCCCACATATCAGCCCCCGCTCAGTCACTTGAGGGCTAAGAGCTTCCTCTTGCACTGGGGGTACACATGGCAGATCCATCAGAGTGAAGCATCCCACTAACAGGTAGCAAAGTCCGTGCTCCTGCTCCCCTGGGTCTATTGATTTTAGGATAGCAATCCTGTACCATATGTGTGTCCTACTTCTTAGTAGATTTTAAGCCGTCTAAAGCTACCATGCTACAAAAAATAATAAACACAATTTTCATATTCTCCCTAAATTACCACCTTAGTTTCTTCTCTGCTTCACACTTTTTATAGTTATTTAATTTCTTACATTTATGCTTGCTGAATGAATAAAAAAGAGGAAAAGAATAGACGAAGCCTTCGAAATGAAGAATGGGATGCCAGGCACTATGTGCACGATGAGGAATGTTAATATCTCTCCTCTAAAAACAAGGAGAACTGAGGACACAGATCAGAGTTAGATTACTTGCCTGCCTAGAGCAAGGGCTGGGATTTAATTTCAGAACAGCAAAATAAATAAATAAATAAACAAAGAGTAAAAAGACAAATACTGATAAATTAGTATATGTGAGTTGACACTATTATAAACTATGGTAAAGAGCAAGACATAATAAGAGCTGAGGTTGTTCAGGAGAGTTCTAGAAGGAGAAATGCTTAGATGAAGACATTAAAGAACATGCCTTAAATGTCATTTAAAAGAGGCGGGAAGCAATGGGAGCTGAGAAGACAGACATGAATATGACACAAGGCATCCAAAAATAATTCTGGATATTGGCAAGCAATTGGCAGAGAGAGAAATTTTCAAAGAAACACTCCTTTTCTAGGGGTAAATCCAGTTCCATAGAAAGTAAGGAAGAAAAAAATTTGAAATGTTTCACAAACATCCAAGAGAATACAAAAAAAAAGATACATTAATGTCTAAACAGATGAAATTTTTGGTTAGCAGATCAAAAGTCAACATGAGCCAAATGATTTTTAAAGGAGAGCTAGGGTGGAGAGATGGCTCCACAGTTAAAAGCGAGTATTGCTCTTGTAGAAGGCCTGAGTTCAGATCTCTTCTTCTCTGTTGGCTCGCCATCACCATTATCTCCTGTTCCAGAAAATGTGGAGCCCTCTTGTGGTCTTTCTGGCATCCACGCACCTGGCATTCACTCTGTACACACAATCGCATGAATAAATGAAGATGGTTAGATAGTAGAATGTTAAAGTCAGGTGCCGAATACGTATGGACTGGACATTGAGAATGTATGTTAAGCCCTATAACTCTCATAATTGTGGCCTAATTATTTCTGTTGTTTTGTATTGTATTTGTTGTTATAAGAGAAAGAGCCATTTGTTAGACTAAAAGGGGGAGCTGTTGGGGGGAAAAGATATACCTTAAACTTAAAAAAAAAAGGAAGTGGATGGGGGAGGTTGAGGGGGAAGAAGGTGGGAGGGTGGGACTGGAGGGGGGAGTAGGGATGCGACACAATTTGCCTGGGACCACTACAATCTCATTTTGGCATTTACAATTGACCAAAAACTGTTCTATTTTTAAGAAAGTGGCTCATGATGAACATGAAGAGTAAAGACTAATAAGAGACAGACAGACAAGTGTCCAAGAAGACAGATGGGTCAACATGTCAACCAACGAAATAGGGATATTAAATGCTGCATATGTCTGAAGTTTGGCCTGCTTAGAGTTGCAATAATTTTATGTAGGTATGGTATTTACATTTATTTCATAACAGTTTAATAGATATTGTTTACATATTTCTCAAGTCCATTTTATTGAACTTGACCTGTCACCAAAAATGCCTTACATTTAAGTACAAATTCATTAAGGAGCAAAACTCTGACCACACGAAAATCCACAGAATCAACTAACCTGAGTGGCCAACCAGGGAGCTTGAATGGGAGTGACCTAGGCCCTCTGCACATATGTAACAGCTGTGCAGCTGGGTCTTCATGTGGGACTCCTAAAGCAGGAGCAGGGGCTCTCTTTGACTTCATTGCTTTCCTTTGGATCCTTATCCGCTAACTGGCTGCCTTATCTAGCCCAGGTAGAAGAAGATGTGCCTAGTCTTACCGCAACTTGATATGCCATTGCTGGTGGATATCCATTAAGGCTGGACCTTTTCTAAAGAAAAACAGAGAAGTGAATGGGGTGGGGGGATGGAGTGGGGAGCTGGGAGGAGAGGAGAGAAGGGAAACCGTGATCAGGATGTAAATATAAACATATAAATAAATACATAGATAAATAAATAAATAAAATCTCTACTTCATGGTAAAAACAAAACAAACAAAAAATACAAACACAACAACAAAACCAAATCTCTGGTTCCATCCAAAGAAAGAAAAAGAAACTCAAATTAATCAGTCTATAGTTCTGTTGGGTTGAAGGAGTCTGTCATATTGCTTTTTATTATCACTTGTCCTAAGACCAAACTTAATTCAATAGCACAAAAGTTGGTCACGTGCCAGCTGGGTAGCATTTACTATACATGGTAGAGTTTATTAAAAAGTAAGACCATGAACAAGGAATTCCCCCAGATTCCTGAACATATCATGTCTTTGGAGACACTGTGGTAAGGGCCTGACCTCTAGCTAAAGAAGCCTAGTTTTATCATCTATAAAATATGGTCAGTGCCTTATTGATTTGCTTTAAGTTTCAAATAAAATAAAATCTGCTATAATGACAGGTATAGGCAACCAAGATACTTGATCATTTTTATTTTGACACAAAACTCACATTTCTAATGTACTGCCTTTAATATCTGACATCTGTCATTGAACATCTTCAAGGCCCCACTATTTCTCTTGACTTTAAGTGTAAATGTGTCTTCATGGTTGTTCTTAGCCCAAAAAGCTGCAAGTAGATAAATGTAAATGTCTCTCTGCCATGAACTCTAGGGTGGAAAGTTGGCTTTGTCACTGTAGCAACTCCAGTGAATAGGTGATGCGTTCATCTGGTACCAACCATCTTTTATCTGCAAGATAGATGGCTTTGTTAAATTGTCACTGGGACAGAAAGTGCTTTAGGTGTCACGTAATAGAAAATGCCTCAATAAATGGCTTTACAGGATAGATACCCATCTGCTATAACAAATTCTGGAGGTAGAGTTTGCAAATTAATCAGGTGACTCAACAATGGTGAGCTCTTCTCTGCTTCTAACTTCCATCCTCCACACAGGTTTCCCCTCAGATGTGCTCTCTGGGCTCCAGACTGACTCCTGCAGCTTTGGGCTTTGTGTGAACCCCTGAGGACAAAGCAGGAAGCAGTGAAGTAAGCAGCCGAGAGCGTTTGTCCTTTCCCTGGATTCTATCACTTACAAGGCTGCTTTTGCTCCAATTTCAGGAGATTTTTTTATTTGATTTTTTCTTTCCTTTTTGTCCTCTGTGTGTTTATGTATGTTGGTCTGTGTGTGTGTGTGTCTGTCTGTCTGTGTGTCTATGTCTATGTCTCTGTGTGCCTGTGTGTGTATATGTGTCTGTGTCTGTGTGTGCCTGTGTCTCTGTGTATGTGTGTGTGTCTGTGTCTCTGTGTGCCTGTGTGTCTACATGTGGTATGTCTGTGTATGTATATATTGTCTGTATCTCTGTGTGTGTTTGTGTGTCTATGTGTGTTTATGTACATGTGTTTGTGTGTGTATGTCTGTCTCTGTGTGTACGTGGGTGTGTTTGCGTGTTTATGTAAATGTGTTTGTGTGTCTGTGTCTATGTGTGTGTCTGTGTGTCTGTGTATATCTGTGTGTGTCTATGTATGTGTGTATGTGTGTGTATATATGTGTGTGTGTCGGTGTGTTTATGTATGTGTGTATGTGTGTATATGTATGTGTATGTGTATGTGTATTTATGTGTATGTATGTATATATGTATCTGTGCATGTATGTATATATATGTGTCTGTGTGTATGTGTGTGTACGTATGTGCATGTGTGTCCATTCAAGATGCCTATGCACTGTCATGATATAAAAAGCTTTGTACTGCCAACACAAATCTCTGAACTCCGTGTCCATATTTGGTTATGTCTCTGTCTCTCTTGCTTTATCTTTCTCTCACTCTCCTGCTCAGTTACTTCTACTCTTTATCTCTTCCCTTTGTATTTATAACAGTTTTATGTTGTCCTAAGTTTTACATTTTACAAAAGTATCCTTATTTCCTTTTCTTCTTTCATTTATGAGATTATAATGTAATTGCATCATTTCTCCCTTTCCTCTCTCCAAAGCCTCCCATATATATCTCTTTGTTTTCTTTCAAATGCTGGCCTCTCTTTTCATTAATTGTTGTGACATGCATATATGAATATACACATGTACTCCTAAATATAACCTGCTCGGTTTGTATAATGTCACTTGTATGTTTTGAGGGCTTACCATTTGGTATTGGGTAGCCCTAAGGAAGACCACCTCTCCTGCTCTCAGCCCTCCTCAGTTGTTCTTTGTGTAGGGCTGAGGCCTTGAGGGCTTTACCTCATCCACTTTGGAGCACCTATAGGTGACCACCTGTTCAGCTCATGTCTAGGCAGCCATGTTGGTAAGTGAGACTTTATGCGTCCATTCGCCTGACTATTTGTCTATTACACAATCAAGATCTATCATTTAAATGACTATGTTGAAGTTGTGAACTCATTTGTTGAAGCAGAAGCTAATTAATCATTCTAACCTTCTAGATAATAATTACCCACTTTCCTTGTTAGATATTATGGACCAGTTTTATTGTATCTGCTCAGTTTCCTGAACTAGTAGCCATTGCTGTTCTAGCTAAGAAGTATTTCCCCCTGCCCCACAGGTTTACCCATCAGCATCTGAAGTCTGTTCCTCTTGGCTCCTTTCCTACATCCTTGGGAGCGTTAATTCATCAATTATGTGTTAAAATGTGTTTTAATCCCCATTCACAAATGTGTGTTTGAACTACTTATTCAACACTAAGTTAATTTCCCTTAGGGCTTTTCAGAAGGATGAGAAAACCATCTTCCAGCCTTCCTGCTTGCTTTTGGCTATATGTCAGCAGAGTTTGTCTTTGAGGCAATTTACCTTTCATTTCAGCTGTCTTTAAGACCTTATCTTTCTGTGTAGGACTCTGAAATTGTATCCTTTAGTTTCGTAAGTGACAGTTTATTAACCTGCTTTGTGGATCATAATAATTCGTTGGGGATTTTAATCTTTAACCATTTCTGGACATTCATAGCCAATACTTTAACAAATACATTTTCTTCTACTTTCTGAAATGTTTACTGCACAGCACTCTCCTTCTAACCTCCTTGACTTTTAATTCATCATTTGTGTTTTTCAATTGTTCAATTCTCCCTGATGTGTTCTGAGAAATGTTCTCCAACCATCTACTCACTATCCTTTATTAAGTTGTAGTGTGTTCTGTTTTAGGACATCAGTTTACTTTTAAACAAAATCTAGTTTATATTCTCTTTTGAGAGAGAGAAAGATTTAAGTACACACATGCTGCTGAATTACTTGTGGTGGTTGGAGGACTTCCTTGGGTATGATGTTTGTCTTCCACCTTGTTTGAGTCACCGCCTTCTCTGTTGTTTTTCTGTTGCATTCACGGGGCTAGTTGGCCTTCAGTCATCTGGGGATTCTCCTGTCTCCACCTCCCATCTCCCTGTAGGAGGGCTGGGATTGCAGACACTCTCGGCAATTCCAGGTTCCAGGATTTGAATTCTGCTCCTTGCACCTGGGCAGTTATACCACCTGAGGCTTCTCTCAGACCTGCTCTTTTTCAAGTGTGCCATTTTTTTCTCACAGTGTCCTGTAATTTTCTTATTGTTTCAACCAACTGCATGTATCGTTCTTTATTCATCTGGGGCCAGTCTGTTTTATATGCTTTCCTAGAACATTCCAGCAGCTGAGATTAGACTTGCGGTGCGTTTCTCTGAAACAGTTTGTCTTTTGCTTTCCGACATGCCTAATGATTATCATCCTAGTAGATCTACTCTTTTTCAAACTTCTTTCTGTTAAGAATCTACACTTTGTGAGAAACCTAGATTTTTTTTTTTTTTTGAATCCTGAGCCACATGAATCATGAGCTGGGGGTGGGGTGGAATCTCAAATATCACCTTTACTTGCAATTACATTTGTACACATCTGTCCTCTCTCTGTACTATTGGGTGACTATCAGTTTTATTTACAGCCCTGTTTTGTGAGTAGTTCCATAGGCCTGGTATTATGAGGGTTTTTTTTTTTTTATTCTCAGTTGAGCCTCCTCTTCTGAGTACAAAGGTCTAAAAGCACCCATGAAAGATACTAAACTGCCAGTCTGTGGGTGAACAGACTCAGAACCAAGAGTAGCCCAAGGCAGCCATGGTAGCTCATGGCCCCAACACTTCTCTGCCACCAGAACAGTACCCAACCCTTTACGCTCAGCCAGACCATAAAGACACATATTTTCAAATATTCATATATTTAAATATATTCATACTTAATATAAATGTACATATTATGTTAATTGTTTTCCTCATAAACAACTTAAGAAGAGGTTTTTTGGCTCACAGTGTGAAGGTACAGCCTGGCAGGAGTCATGAAGCAGGAGCTTGAGTCAGCTGATCACATTGTGTACACAGTCAAGAAGGGGAGAGCACGGAGTATGCATGTTCAGCTCTCTTCTTCCTTTATTCAGTCTGGTACCCAAATTTGTGGAATGGTGCCACACACTTGAAGAATGAGTCTCCCCACCTCAATTAACCTAATCTAGAAGATTCCTTAGAGGCATGCCAGCAGTCTGTTTCCATGGTGACTCTAAATCTCATCAGTTTGCCAATCAATATTATTCATCACACATATATTTAAAACAATATAGCATCAACCAATCATTCAATCAGTCAATTTGTGTACCCGTATGTTATCCATCATTTGATAGCCATAGGTACAACATTTTATATTTGTCTTTATCTTCTGTTTATCACTTCTCCTTTGTGGTGTTGTTTCAGTATGGCTTTTTTTTGAGACAAAATCTAACTCTAATCCAGTCTGGCCTCAAACCCATGATGATCCTCTTGCCACAGCTGCCCAAATGCTACAGGAGTGGACCCAGCCCACATTTCTTTAAGACTGGCATATCTCTTTAATGCTGGGAGACTTTCCTTAGTTATAGAAACTAACTGTAAGATAAAGAGCAAGACCGAGCTTGTGTGTTTATGCATATGTGTGTGTGTGCACATGTACTCATATGTGATTTATACCTTGTATGAATGTAAATATGGAACGCACTCCTTGTATGTCAAAGAGAGTTTTCATGAAGAGCAGATTCCTGAACTAGACAGACAACACTCTGTAAGCAAATGCTCCAGAACCTAAAGAAACACCAATTGTTTGGGTTCTGTGACATGGTCAGTTCTACAGGAAGGAACCTAAGTGAGCCATGAAAAAGTGCCCAAAGTCAAAGACTGGATCATGTAAATCCATTTTACTCCCATGCTAAGAAGTTCGTGTTTTATCCTAAAGACAATTAAGATCCCCTGGGGGATTTCCAACAGAAAAGTGGCACAGTCAGATTTCCTGTGCAGAATGCCAATATGGAGAGCAGATGCAGGAAGACACCATTGCCCTAAGCCACATGTCTGATTCTCCTGTCCATAAAGGACCACATGGGGCACACGATGTCAGAGCAGAGCAGGATCCTGATGCAAAGAAGTGTGCCTAGGTTACCTAACACCGAAGAAGTAAAATCCAAAGGAAGAACTAACCAGGTGAGAAATTGAGCAGAGAGTGTGAAGTTCAAGAAACAGATGATGAATTATGTCCCATGTTGACTAGCATGGTACCAGGAAACCCAGGTCAGCAAGATGTAGAACGGCCAAAATCAATGGGTACCATGAAAGAAGAAAGAAACTTGGTGCTGTCATGGTGTGCTGTGTGGATGATGGTACTGTTTTCAGATCTGTCTGCTTCTCCTAGTCACACAACAAGCACACAGACCCACTGCTTACTGTTAGTGCCTTTCTGATTGGCTCTCTGATCCATTAACATGGTTGAAAATTTATTCTAAAATACTAGCAGCAATTTAAAAAGGCAAAAAAAACCCAATGTATAAATAATGCATCTCATGTTTGACCTATGAGAGATAATTTTTCAATGCACTGTAGCTAGCTGTGTCCCTGTGGCTACAGATAGGCCTATCATGTGAGAGCATGGCCGAAGTATTCCTGCCAGGAGAACCAATCTGGGCAGTCTTGATTCTCCATTGGCTTTGTAAGAGGAGTCTGGCAAACCTCTAGATGCCCAGCAGGTGTTTATCACTCTATTCCTCCTCCAAAGGGAGAAGCAGCATGAAGATGTAGTCTTCCTGTTTTAAAGCAAAAGCCACTTTATACCAAATGATGAGCTGGTGCTAGGCCAGGCAGTGAATGCTGTTGCTGAGTTTTTGTGCTCTTTTGGAAGAGGCAAGCTGTCTTCCCCATCTTGGCAGCAGCATGTGCTAATCCAATTAAGAAGGCGGCATACACCTAACCCTAACTAAATATCTACAGCGCTGTGTGTCTTTTGGCCCTGAAATTTAAATAAAAGTGAAATAATGTGATGCAGGAAAATGAAACAAGCAAGTGATTTTTTTTTTAATGTGGGCTGATCCCTGCTATGCTCAGTTATGCTGTGGCCCATATTTAGGCAAACAGCTTTGTTGAAGTATGCATTGCACATATTATAACTATCAGATATTTGGCTGTAGAAATTATACTGAAGTGTAATGCTGAGAACAGAGAAAGGGGTCAGAACTATAGACCTGAAGATATAATCGACAACCCATTGTCCAGTCAGTTTGGAATCTGCAATGCAATATCTCAGGGAGCTACAATCTAAGACACTTTGCCAAAATTGGAGCATGAAATATTGCTGAATGGGCACAGAATTAAATTCGGAATGCACTGAGTTTGAAATGGAGGAACAACACTACATGTGGAAGCTGAAGAAAAACACACACAGGTAAGCTCATGTCAAAGGCTAGTCAGAGGCTGCCCACGCACAGTGATGATCTGAAGCAATCAGGGAGGTTGGTGTGTGCAGAGGGGAAGCACGTGAGAACAGGCAAGAGGACTGAAAGACTGTCTGTTGGAAGAAACTAAGGAGGCAGCTGGAAGACAGACTGAAAATTAGAGGTGTGGGCACTTATGGTCACTTAATTTTTGACAAAGAAGTTAGAACCATTGGGAAAAGGACAGCATCTTCAACAAATGGTGCTGGTCTTATTGGATGTCAACATGTAAAAGAATGAAATTAGACTCATACTTATCACCTTGCACAAAACTTAAGTCCAAGTGGATCAAAGACCTTAACTTAAGGCCTGACACACTAAATCTATTAGAAGAGAAAGTGGGCAAAACCCTCAAACTCATCAGCACAGGTGGCAACTTCCTGAACAGAACACTAACAGCTCAGGACCTGAGACCAACAATCAATAAATGGGACCTCATGAAACTGAAAAGCTTCTGTAAGACAAAGGACACTGTCATTCGAACAAAAAGGCAACCTACAGATTGGGAAAAAATCTTCACCAACCCCACATCTGACAGAGGGCTAATATTCAAAATTTACAAAGAACTCAAGAAATTAAATGCCAAGAAACCAAATAATCCAATCAAAAAAAAAAATGGAGAACAGAGCTAAACGGAGAATTCACAAAGGAATATTCCCTAATGGCTGAAAGACACTTGAAGAAATGCTCAGCATCCTTAATCATCAGGGAAATGCAACTCAAGACGACTCTGAGATTCCATCTCACACCTGTCAGAATGGCTAAGATCAAAAGCTCAAATGACAGCACATGCTGGAGAGGTTGTGGAGAAAGGAGAACAAACACTCCTCCATTGCTGATGGGAGTCCAAGCTTGTACAACCACTGTGGAAATCAGTCTGGTGATATCTTAGAAAACTTGAAATAGCTCTACCTGAAGACCCAGCCATACCACTTCTGGGTATACATCCAAATGATTCCTCACCAGACCACAAGGATGTTTCCTCATCTATGTTCATATTGGCCTTATTTGTAATAGCTAGAAACTGGAAACAACCCAGATGTCCCTCAGCCGAGGAATGGATAGAAAAACTGTGGTACATCTACACAATGGAATACTACTCAGCCATCAGAAACAACGAAATCATGCAATTTGCAGCCAAATGGATGGAACTAGAGAAACTCATCCTGCGTGAGCTAACCCAGACTCAGAAGGATGCATATGGCATCTATTCACTTATAATCAGATTTTAGCCATATAGTACAGGATAACTATACTACAGCCAATGCACCAAAGGGAACAGGAACATAGACTTTGTTTCCTGTCAGTGAGACACTTTGCCCTAGTGGTGCTGCCTTATAGAACCCCCTTATATGAGGAAGCTCTTGGCCCTCATATGACTGCTGAACTGGGGTGGGGGCCTGACATGTAGGGACAGTCCACTCCAAAGGAGTGGGTTGGAAGGGATAGGGGGTAGAAGGTGGGAAGGCAGGACTGGGAGGGATGGAAAGAGGGTACTGTGATGGAAATGTAACCTGAAGTAATAAACAAACATAGAAAAAAAGAAAACACCAACTTAAAAAAAAAATGAGAGGTGTGAGAAGGGGGAGAGGGAGGGAAGGCATGAGATTTATTTCATCACCTCGACCAAGAAATAAATGAGTGTGGAAGGCCACAGGAATGAAAGTTCTCACAAGTGGAATAATTTACAATAAGGTTGATTAGTTTCTATGAGGGGCTGGTTTTCATAAACAAGAAAAGGAAATGAAGACTGTGGTAGGCTGGCCAAGGAATTTAAAAAGCAGAAGGAACTAGTGAAAAAAAATACATTACAAAGCAAACTAAGAGACCTAGAGGTAAATATACCATAGGAATATGTTCAGAAGAACAAGGAGGTGGGTTAATAAGTTCTTGTTAAGTTAGGATGAAGCTTCGATTGTGTAAGATAAATAAATTCCAGAGATACACTGTTACAACATAATACCCACAACTAATAAAGCATTCTGATACTAAAAAGTTGTTATAATTTATGCTGTGTTCTTAACATACACACACATGCACTCACATACACACACATGCACTCACATACA
>CAJQZJ010000465.1:6576-17518 GCA_907164525.1 Lophiomys imhausi | reverse complement strand
ACATACACACACATGCACTCACATACACACACATGCACTCACATACATACATGCACACATATGAACTCACATTCACCCACACATATGATACAGGAAACTTAGGTAGACACTAGATTAGCATGACTGTCATGGTGGTATCTCATGTACATACATATTTCCAAATTCACTAAATTACGCACATTAAGCCTGGACATGTGGATCAGTGATAGAGCATGTGCTTAGCATGAATAATGTTGTGGGTTCAATATCAGAAACACACACACACACACAAAACACTAAATATATGTTCTGCCAATTTTGATTTCTTTAAAAACACAGTTGTGTTGAATGAATGTGTTTTTTGTTTTGGTCTCAAGTGTGGGATCTGGGGGTGCTTTGCCCACCACTGAAAAACAGACTCATGAGAGGAGCATGAGAAACACCCTCATGGAAGAGTTCATGATGTTTTGCCAGTAGGAAACTGCCACGTGTGGGGAATATCCTGGAAAACATCCTTTGATGGACAGACTCCTTGGAGAGCATGTGATCTTGATCAACAGGAAGTACTTTGGGGGAGGGGGGTGTTGGCCAAGTGGAAAACATCCTTGTGCCGACTCTTAAGAGGGTATAAAGGGAACCTAAAGACAGAGAGGCAATACTTTTTCTTAGCTCTCTGCCTTTCATTGATGCTTTGCTTGGAAAGATTCCAGACAATGCTCTGAGACTTGCTTCCCCTGAGACTTACTGTTGCCTTCGCTGCTGAAGATTTCGGCCAAGGTTGGGCTGAGATTGCAGCACCAAACAGGGGTTCAAGAGCTGCTGCTTCTTCAGCTGTCCCTGCTGATATTCCCCAAAAACTGACGCTGGTTTCCTGTTTGGCTGTGTTCCCATTGCTTCTGGAACCTGCTCCTGTATGTTGTATGGCTGGACTGCTGGAATCCTGACGAATCACCCCAAGGACCTACATCTAAAGAAGTCTACACTCTGTCCCTAGTAACCTTTTTCCCTGTACCTCGGGTTTGAAAGAACAAAAACTCCAGTCTCTCATCCTGGCCTATCCAAGTTCTTACCCACTCCCCTCTGCTGTGAAAAGCTCATAAAACTAAAATAACAAAGGGCTCTCAAAAGGACTTATTTGTTAACTGGGAGTTTCCCTTGCCTCCTGAGGACAAGGTTACCAGAGGACTCTCTGAGTCCATCTTACAAGGCCAATGTGATTCTGTATGTTAAATACACCTCCCTATCTGCCCACCCCCTCCCTTGCCTAGCCCGTAAGAGCCTCAAACGTTCCATGTTCGGGGCCATTCACAAACTCCCTGCATGGAGAGCATAGGATGGGCCTTCCCATGGCTCGGACCCCCAGTTAAAGATCCTTTTGCTTTTGCATTGAGTTGGAGTCTCCTGGCTTGTCTTATGGTTTTGTGAACTGGGCATTACAGGTTGATGGGTTGAAAGCGAGGCAGAGATAGTAATATAACAATAAATAAATAATTTAAAAGTACGCCTTCAAATATGTGCTTATTGTGTAAACTAAATCTCAATAAAAGACTTGAAAAACCAGATGGAATGAGCAAAATTTGGCTGAATTCTGATTTAGGGAAATAGAATATGTAACATAAAAACTTTCATGGACAATTGGATTTGATTTTATACTGTTATTTTACATTACCAATAAATCAGAGGGTTTTTGTTCTAGAGTGCTATGGCTTTGTAACGACAAAAGACAACACACACATGTATAAGAAATTCATATTGATGTGCGTAAGCATGAGCTACTCTTTAAAAAGGAAAATGAGGGTTTAAAAATTAATAGTTGTTCTGTTTCAATGGTGGATAAGTGGACATAATTCCATCACCTTCCTACTTAAATATAAAAATACTTTTTAAGTTAAAAAGAAGTCCAAGTAGGAATGGAAGCTAAAAATGAGGATGCTCATCCTAGTTTGCCATCATTGTGATGAATAGCATGACCAAAAGCAACTTGGAAAGAAAAGAATTTGTCTTACACATCCTGATCACAGTTCATCACTGAGGGAATTCAAGGTAGGAACTCAGGAACACAGGAACCTTGGAAGAATCTACATATAAGCTTGCTCTCTGTGGCTTGCTTAGCTTGCTTTTTCTACAACCCAAGATCACCTGCCCAGCCCAGGGCTGGCACCGTCCTCAGTGGGCTAGACCCTCTCATATTAATCATTAATAGGAAAATGCCATCCAGACTTGCCTACAGACCAATGTGATGGAGGCATTTTCTCCTTCTCCCCAGACAACTCTAGCTTTGCCAAGTTGGCAGAAAACTAACCAGCACAAAGCTCTCACCCACTAGACTATCATGTTAATGAACCACAGATGAGTGACCATAGTTAAAAACTGAGGCCCAATTCTTTTTTCTTTTAATGTTTATTTATTACTTCAGGTTACATCTCCATCACAGTACCCTCTTTCAACCCCTCCCAGTCCAGCCCTCCCACCCTCTACCCCCTATCCCTTCCATCCCACTCCTCCAGAGTGGAGTGTCCCTACATATCAGTCCCCCACCCAAATTCAGCAGTCATATGAGGGCCAAGAGCCTCCTCATACACTGGGGGCCTACAAAGCAGCACCACTAGGGCAAAGTGTCTCATTAACAGGTAACAAAGTCTATGTTCTTGTTCCCTTTGGTGCATTGGCTGTAGTATAGTTATCCTGTACTATATGGCTAAAATACAACTATAAGTGAATAGATGCCATGTTCATTCTTCTGAGTGTGGGTTAGCTCACTCAGAATGAACTTCTCTAGTTCCATGCATTTGGCTGCAAATTGCGTGATCTCATTGTTTCTGATAGTTGAGTAGAATTCCTTTGTGTAGATGTACCACAGGTTTTTTTTTTTTTTTTTTTTTATCCATTCCTCGGTTGAGGGACATCTGGATTGTTTCAAGTTTCTAGCTATTACAAATAAAGCTGCTATGATCATAAGTGAGGAAACGTCCTTGTGGTCTGGTGAGGAATCATTTGGATGTATACCCAGAAGTGGTATGGCTGGGTCTTCAGGTAGAGTTATTTCAAGTTTTCTAAGATATCACCAGACTGATTTCCACAGTGGTTGTACAAGCTTGGACTCCCACCAGCAATGGAGGAGTGTTCCCCTTTCTCCACAACCTCTCCAGCATGTGCTGTCATTTGAATTTTTGATCTTAGCCATTCTGAGAGGTGTGAGATGGAATCTCAGAGTCATCTTGAGTTGCATTTCTCTGATGATTAAGGATGCTGAGCATTTCTTCAAGTGTCTCTCAGCCATTAGGGAATCTTCCTTTGTGAATTCGCTGTGTAGCTCTGTTCTCCTTTTTTTTTGTTTGTTTTTTGTTTTTTGATTGGATTATTTGGTTTCTTGGCATTTAATTTCTTGAGTTCTTTGTAGATTTTGGATATTAGCCCTCTGTCAGATGTGGGGTCCTGAGCTGTTGGTGTTCTCTTCAGGAAGTTGTCACCTGTGCCAATGAGTTCGAGGGTTTTTCCCACTTTTTCTTCTAGTAGATTTAGTGTGACCGGCCTTATGTTAAGGTCTTTGATCCACTTGGACTTAAGTTTTTTACAAGGTGATAAGTATGGGTCTAATTGCGTTCTTTTACAAGTGGACATCCAGTTGGACGAGCACCATTTGTTGAAGATGCTGTCCTTTTTCCATTGTGCGGTTTTGGCTTCTTTGTCAAAAATTAGGTGGTCATAAGTGTGTGGGTCCATTTCTGGGTCTTCAATTCAATTCCATTGATCTACTGGTCTGTTTCTATGCCACTACCATGCTGTTTTTACTACTATTGCTCTGTAGTACAGCTTGAAATCTAGGATGGTGATACCTCCAGAAGTTTTTTTTTATTGTACAGGATTGATTTAGCTATTCTGGGTTTTTTGTTATTCCATTTGAAGTTGAGAATTGCTTTTTCCAGGTGTATAAAGAATTGTGTTGGTATGTAAATAGGAATTGCATTGAATCTGTATATTGCTTTGGCAGGATGGCCATTTTTATTATGTTGATCCTACCTATCCATTAGCATGGGAGATCTTTCCATCTTCTGATGGCCTCTTCAATTTCTTTCTGCAAGGACTTGAAGTTCTATTCATACAGGTCTTTCACTTGCATGGTTAGAGTTACCCCCAGGTATTTTATATTGTTTGTGGCTATTGTGAAGGGTGTTGTTTTCCTAATTTCTTTCTCAGCCCATTTATTTGTTGTATAAAGAAGGGCTTCTGATTTTTTTTAAATTAATTTTGTATGCAGCCACCTTGCAGAAGGTGTTTATCAGCTGTAAGAGTTCTCTGGTGGAATTTTTGGGGTCGCTTATGTATACTATCATATTGTCTGCAAATAGGGATAATTTGACTTCTTCGTTTCCAATTTGTATCCCCTTGATCTCTTTTACTTATCCTATTGCTCTAGCAAGAACTTCAAGTACTATGTTGAAGAGATACAGTGAAAGTGGGCATCCTTGTCTTGTCCCTGAGTTTAGAGGAAATGCTTTAAGTTTCTCTCCATTTAATTTGATGCTGATTACTGACTTGCTGTATATCCTCTCTATTATTTCTAGGTATGGTCCTTGTATGCCCATTTTCTCCAGGACTTTTAGCATGAAGGGGTGTTGGATTTTGTCAAATGATTTTTCAGCATCTAGAGAGATGATCTTGTGATTTTTTTTTCTTTCAGCTTGTTTATTATGGGGAATTACATTGATGGATTGTTGTATGTTGAACCATCCCTGCATTCCTGAGATGAAGCCTACTTGATCATGGTGTATGATAGTTTTGATGTGTTCTTGGATTGGGTTTGTCAGTATTTTATTAAGTATTTTTGTGTCTATGTTCACAAGGGAAATTGGTCTGAAATTCTTTCTTTGTTGGGTCTTTGTGTGGTTTAGGAACCAGGGTGACTATGGCCTCATAGAATGAGTTTGACAGTATTCCTTCTGATTCTATTTTGTGGAAGAGCTTGAAGAGTATTGGTTTTAGCTCTTTTTTGAAGCTCTGGTAGAATTCTGTGCTGAAGCCATCTGGCCCTGGGTTTTTGTTTTTTGTTTTTTTTTTTTTTGTTTTTTTGGTTGGGAGATTTTTAATGACTCTTTCTATTTCCCTAGGGGTTATAGGGATGTTTAATGTATTAAGCTAATCTTGATTTAACTTTGGTAAGTGGAACCTATTAAGAAAATTGTCCATTTTGCTTAGGTTTTCAAATTTGGTGAAGTACAGATTATTAAAGTAGGACCTAAAGATTCTCTAGATTTCCTCAATGTCTGTTGTTTTTTCTCCCTTTTCATTTCTGATTTTGTTGATTTGGTTTTTTTCCCTTTGCCTTTTAGTTATTTTGGCTAATAGCTTGTCTATTTTGTTGATTTTCTCAAAGAACCATCTCTTTCTTTCATTGATTCTTTGTATTGTTCTTTTTGTTTCTAAGTTGTTGATTTCAGCCCTAAGTTTGATGATTTCCTTTCCTCTTGGGAGTGTTTGCTTTTTTTTTTTTTTTTATCTAGTTCTTCCAGTTCTGCTATTAATTCGTTAATATGAGCTGTCACAATTTTCTTTTTGAAGGCACTTAGTGCTATGAACTTTCCTCGTAGCACAGCTTTCATTGTGTCCCATAGGTTTGGGTATGTTGTGTCTTCATTGTCGTTGGATTTTAGGAAGTCTTTGATTTCCTTCTTTATTTCTTCCCTGACCCAGTGGTCATTCAGTAGAGAATAGTTCAGTTTCCAAAATGTGTAGGCCTTCTATTATTTCTGTTGTTATTGAAGTCCAGCTTTATTCCATGGTGGTCTGAGAAGATGCAAGGGGTTATTTCAGTTTTCTTGTATCTATTGAGGCTTGCTTTGGTTCCAACTATATGGTCACTTTTGAAGAAGGTTCCATGAGGTGCTGAAAAGAAGGTGTATCCTTTTGTTTTGGGGTGAAACATTATGTAGATGTCTGTTACATCCATTTGGTTCATGACCTCTGTTAGGCTCATTATTTCTCTGTTTGGTTTCTGTCTCAATGACCTGTCCATTGTTGTGAGTGGGGTGTTGAGGTCTCCTGCTACTAATGTGTGGGGATCAATGTGAGTTTTAAACTTTGAAGAGTTTCTTTTACAAATGTGGATGCCCTTGTATTTAGGGCAAAGATATTCAATATTGAGATGTCATTTTGTTGAATTTTTCCTTTAAAAAGTATGTAGTACCCTTCCCTATGTGTTTTGATTAACTTCAGTTGAAAGTCTATTTTATTTGATATTAGAATGAATACTCCAGCTTACTTCCTGGGCCCATTTGCTTGGAAAACCTTTTCCCAGCCCTTTACTCTGAGGTAGCATCTATCTTTGTTAGTGAGATGCATTTCTTGTATGCAGCAAAATGTTGGGTCTTGTTTATGGATCCATTCTGTAAGCCTGTGTCTTTTTACTGGGGAGTTGAGTCCATTGATGTTGATGGATATTAATGACCAAAAGTTGTTATTTCCTGTTATTTTGATGTAGGTGGTGGTTGTGTGTTTCCTTTGGTTTACCTACAGTGGAGTTTTTGCTTCCTCTGTTTTCTCGGGTATAGTTATCTTCTCTGTGTTGGAATTTTCCTTCTAGGATCTTTTGTAGGGCTGGATTTGTGGGTAGATGCTGTTTAAATTTGATTTTGTCATGGAATATCTTGTTTTCTCCATCTATGTTGATAGAGAGTTTTGCTGGGTGTAGTAGTCTGGCTGGGCACCTATGTTCTCTTAGGGCTTATAGGGCATCTGCCCAGAACCTTCTGGCTTTTAAAGTTTCTGAGAAAAAGTCAGGTGTAATTCTGATGGGTCTGCCATTATATGTTACTTGACCATTTTCTCTTACAGTTTTTAATATTCTTTCTTTGTTCTGTGCATTTGGAGTTTCAATTATTATGTGGCAAGAGGAGTTTCTTTTCTGATCTAATGTGTTTGGAGTTCTGTAAGCCTCTTGGAATTTTATTGGCATCTCTTTCTTTAGATTTGGGAAGTTTTCTCCTATGAATTTGTTGAAGATGTTTCCTGGACCTTGAAGTTGGGATTCTTCTCTTTCCTCTATGCCTATAATTCTTAGGTTCTGTCTTTTCATTGAGTCCTTGAATTCTTGAATGTTGTGGGTGAGAACTTTTTTAGATTTCTCATTTTCTTTAGTTGTTGTACTGATATCTTCAATTGAATCTTCTGTAGGGAGTTAGATTAATATAAATTAGATTTAGTAAAAATCTAGGGTTTCTGATACAGTCTCTTAATTTGGGGCATGAAGATCAACTTGGCTTATCAGCTTGTGGACTAAAAACAGGAAACAGGAAAGACTTAATGGACTAAAAAACAAGGTTGAAGCCAGGTGAAAAAACAGGAAAGACTTAATGGACCAAAACCAAGGTATTTGGCCTGGCATTATTTTCAGCTGCTAAGTGGGTGGAGCCCAAATTAAGCTGAAACAGGTGGAACAAGGAGAGATCCTATTTAAGGACAAGTGGATGGAGCAAAGTAGGCCCCATGCTAGAGAGCTTCGATGCTAGCAAGTCCTCACACTAGAAAGGACAACGAGTAGTTTGTATCCTCTGATGGAGAAAATGCTGGTGAACTGATGGCCAGATCTCTCTGAGGCAGAAAGAAGCTGATGAGCAGAGAAAGCCTCAGCAAGACAGCAAAAGGCCAAGGACTAAACCCTGTGACTCAGCTTTTGCCTAGAGGGGTTTGACCTGTCCGAACAGTGGCCTAAACAAAACTGTGGCCGGCTTTAAAGATTGAGGCAGAGCGGCAGAGTTGCTGATATGAAGGAAATAAGTTGGCCTACAGATGGCTGAGGTCTCCCAGAGAGAAGAAAGCCTCAAGCCTTATTTAAGGTGAAACCGCCATAGCCAATTTACCCTGATGAATCTACATGTGAGATATTCCAGAAGAAAGACTGCTAAGTGCATTAAAGGGTCTACCACAGAGACTGTGTTCCTGATGACTGAGGACCTGCCCAGGAGACTGTATCCTTCTAAAAGGTTATGAAAATAGTTATAATAGTTATCAATAGGTTTAGTGGTTAGGTCATAGGGGTTGTAAGAATTTATAGGGTTAGTAGTTAAGAGAGTGTTTATATTTGTTATAAGTGAATATTGTTACTAATAAATAAATGTTTAATAATTTTTAAAAAGTTGGGTTACAATCTTCCACACCTGAGATTCTGTCTTCCATCTCTTATATCCTATTTTTGATACTCATATCTGTAGTTCCTGTTCTCTTCCCTTGGTTTTCCACCTCCATTACTGTTTCTGCTTGTTTTATAGCTTCCATTTCCAATTTCAAGTCTTGAAAGCTTTTAGACATTTTATACATTTCCTGCTCCAATTTAGATTACTTTGTTTGCCATTCATTCAGATCTTTCATAGCCTTGTCTCTTTCCTACTCATATTTGGCTAAGTTGGCTTGGAGCTCTCTAATGGTGTTCTCCATTGCTTTCATTTATAAAATTGAAGATTCTCTGTATTCTTTCAGAGATTTTGCTTCTTCTTGTAAGGACTCTATCAATTTCCTAACTATACATTTGTCATAATTTTCCTGTGTTTCAGCTGTAGTGGGATGGTCGGGGTTTGCTGTATTGGCATCATTGTATTTTGTTGGAGTCATATTTCCCTGATTTTTGTAAGATTTGTTTTTTCTCTGACCTTTAGCCATCTGGTGGTCCTTAGCTGATTGTTCCTAGAGTCTTCTGGACCTGATGCTAAGGATGGGACTTTGGTGTAGAGGCTGTATAGTCTTGGTGGTCTGTAGCTCAACATAGGCTAGGTGGGGGTCTTGTGTTAGAGGCTGTATTTCAGTGGGCCCCCTGAAGTTCACCCCTTCCAGTAGTGTCCCAACTGGGAGCTCAGGTCGGGGTTAAGGTTGGATGTGTTATTCCAGCCTGCAGAGTCCCCTGCTGCTAGTTTGTCTGGTCCGAGGGTTAGGTCAGCGGTAGTGTTCCCCTCAGGCATCTCCTCCTAGATGGTCCCCAGGGTACCACTGTGCCTCTTGGCCCTAGACACTAAGCCCTTGTAGTCTGAGTCACTCAGGCAGTGCACACAGGCCAAGAACTCGCTGCTCCAGGGGTGGAACTGTAGATGCTGAATATCTGGTTTCCTGCTGGAGGAGCCAGCACTGGCTGAGGGTTCTGATAATAACCCGTCCAAGGTTTGGACTCAGTGGAGTTTCCAGCAACCTTCCAACCTGACCACCTGCTTTTCAGCCCACTCTGATCTCACTGTTTCTGTGGCTGGTCTGGTCTTGATCTGGGTGCCTGAGCTGTCCTGTGGATACTGGTGATTGGGGCCACCCACCTACCAAGGCCCAGAACTCTGCACTGGTTCCGGGAGGCGTAGTCTGCTACAGGAAGTGCATCCCGCTGCTTTGTCTAGCTGCAGTGTTCTTCCTAGTGATTGTAAATCCAATAGAGAGGCCTGTATGTCCAAAACCCTTCTGGCCAAGCCCAAATATGCTTGCATCTTCCAGACTACTGCCCTGCTGGAGATAGACCACTGTCCCTCTGTTGTCCTGCAGCTGAGAATGTGCTGTGGTTCGCAGCCACAATGGCTCTGCTGAGAGTATACCTGTTCCTGTGGCTCCACTGGTGTCAGAATGCCTGCATGCAGTCTGGGAATCCAGGAGGCTGGTGAGTACCCCTGTCTGGGGTTTGGAGCTGCTCGCTGGGTATTTGCATGCCTTGTACCCACGGGTCCTCTCCTGGTGATGATTCTCCTACTTTCCTGGCCTCTGTGACTTCTGTGGTTTCTGCTGGTCAGTCTTTCTGAGTGTCCGATAGTCTCACTCAGGGACTTTTATTAGTCCCTGGGTCGCCCAGTGAAACCCAGTGGGTTCGCGCCTCTCAAATTATTGGGCAGCATCTTATAACTCTGTGGTGTTATAGCTGTTTTCCCTGTGTTCAAAATGTGTTCGTGCAAGCTGCCGCCATCTTGGGGGAGAAGAGCGAGACCCAATTCTTTACACCAAGTAAAGAAATAAAAATTGCTCTCATCTTACGTGGGATCAGTCATTCCAAAAAGCTTAGCAATATTTGATTATCAGTTAAAGAGTTATTTTCTCATCACCAGCCAATTGACTTCCTGTAGTTTGAGGGAATATTTTCTTGGATTTCTAGCTATTTATTTATTATTTGCATAAATTAGACTTAGTAGACTGGCCAGTTAACTCAGTTGGTTAATGTGTGGTGCTAATAAATTATACTTAGTGGACCTATTTCTGAAAAGCTAGTCACTCAGGGCACTATGAAGTGCCTTATCTATGAACACACAACTTATATATGAAATAATTTAAAACAAGTCACTTGTGGCTGCTCCAATCTGGCTCCTAACTTTAAGAGAACATGAAGAAAGTATTTGATCTTAACTATCCCTTAATTTAATCTATCCAATGTATATTGATAAATCATTATTTGCACAAGTGTATTAAATATATGGAAAAGGTATCATTTCAGAACAGAGAAAATATGGATATCTAAGATGTAGAGATGGAATAATGGTCAGCAACTTAAAAAAACAAATATAACTGGCCTTTTCCCTTACTCCTCCATAGGAACAAATTACAGGCGATCAAAACTCTACGCATAACAGAACCAGAGAATTATTTATGACCTTAGAAAGAATAAGAATCCCTAAGATCAAACAAAAAAAATAAACCACCAAGAAAGGATTAAGTAATAAATTTGCCTATGTAGAAAATCAAAAATTCTGCCAAATGGAAAATAAACATAAAAAAATGCCAACCCTTACTCTCTATGTCAGGAGGGTCTGCAAATCAAGAGGCCATGGAAACGAAGTACCCACCAGGAAATAAGCAGAGGATTTAAACAGCAAAAAGTCCTCATAGTGAGAAAATATCCACTCACAGACTGAAAATTTTGAAGTGAAAAGATAACAATCAAATCTAATTTGTAAGATGGGAGAGTTCGATAGCACATAGTGTTAGGGAGAATGAAGAGAAACAGAGGTTCATA
>CAJQZJ010000463.1:23051-35341 GCA_907164525.1 Lophiomys imhausi | reverse complement strand
AGAATTCACAAGAGAGAAATCTCTAATGGCTGATAGACACCTGAAGAAATGCTCAACATCCTTATTCATCAGAAAAATGCAACTCAAGATGACTCTGATATTCCATCTCACACCAGTTAGAATGGCTAAGATCAAAAACTCAAAAGACAGTTCACAGTGGCAATGATGTGGAGATAGGGGAACACTCTTCCAATGCTGGTGGGAGCGTCAACTTGTACAAACACTACGGTAATCAGTTTATGATATCTTGGAAAACTTGGAATAGCTCTACTTCAAGACCCAGCCATACCACTCCTGGGCATGCATCCAGAACATTATACATCAAACCACATGGACATCTCCTCAATTATATTCATAGCATCTTTTTGTAATAGCTAGAGTCTGGAAAGAACCAAGATGTTCCTCATCCAAAGAATGGATTTTAAAAAATCTGTTGTACATTTACTCAATGGAATACAATTTGCAGCCAAATGGATGGAACTAGAAAAGCTCATCCTGAGTAAGATTAGCTAACCCAGGCCCAGAAAGATGCACATGGCTTATATTCACTTATAACTGGATTTTAGCAGTATAGTACAGGATAACTACCCAGCAACCAATAGACAGAAAGGAACAGGAACATTGACTTTGTTACCTGTTAGTGGGACACTTTGCCCTAGTGAATCTACCATGTAAGCCCCCAGTGTAAGAGGAAGAAACTCTTAGCCCTCATATGTCTGATGAACTAAGAGGGGCTAAGATGTGGGGATACCCAACACAGAGGAATAGGATAGATGAAAGAGGCAGCAGAGGGTGGGACTGAGAAGGGTGGTGGGAAGGGGCTGTGAGGAAGATGTAACTTGAAGAAATAAATAAACCTAATTATAAAAAAATGGTAAAAAAAATAAATTCCAGGAAAACACAATTGGAGGAAATTCTTAGAGTAGAGTAATAGAAAAAAAGCTTTTTCAAACAAAGGTCCAAACAAACAAGCTGGTAGCCTTTCTACCTTCCAACAAAAGAGACTTCAAATCCAAATAAATCAAAAGAGAAGTTTAAGGTATAAGAGAAAAGGGAAGATACTTCATATTTTTCAAAGGAAAGTTTCACAAAAATGTTCTTTCTATTCTGAATATGTATGCCCCCAAATACATGAACATCCACATTTGTTAAGGAAACAAACATGAATAAAGCTTAAATTACACATGGACTCTCACACATTGATAGTGGGAGACTTCAATACTCCACCCCCACCAATGGACATATCATCCAGACACAAAAAATAAACTGATGGCTGAAATCGATGAAGTAAAACCGAAGAGAAAAATACAAACAACTAATGAAAAATGGAGTTGGTACTTTGAGAAAATAAAAAAGACAAACTCTTATCCAAACTAACCAAATGACACACAGAGAGAATATTGAAATTAACAAAATCAGAAACATAAAGGGAGACATAACAGACACCAAGGAAATCCATAAACACATACTTTTAAAGCATGGACTTGACAAAATTGGAAAATCTAAAATAAAAGGATAATTTAATTGAGGATACCACTTACCAAAGTTAAATAATGATCAGATAAACAAGGTATAGATCTACAACCCCTCACAAAATAGATACAGTCATTAAAAGTGTCATAATCATTTAAGCTGAGGACAAAAGTTTTTAGCACTGAATTTTATCAAACTTTCAAGAAACAGCTAATGTCAATATTCCTCAAATCATTCCACAAAATTGAAACAGACAGAATATTTTCAAATTTATTTTATGAGGCCACAGTCACACTGACTCCCAAGCCAGACAAAGATTCAACACAGAGAGACAATTACAGACCTATTTTTCTCATGAACATAAATGCCAAAATATTTATAATAAAATACTCTCAAACAAGAACACATCAATGAGATCATCTACCAAGATCAAGTAGGCTTCATCCCGGAGATGCAGGGATGGTTCAACATATGAAAATCAATAATATAATCCAACATGAAAACAAACTGAAAGAAAAAAAAACACATGATCATCTCATTAGACACTCTGACTATCCATCACCCTTCAAGATGAAAATCTCATTGGGATTAAGGATACAAGGGACATATATAATAAAGGAAATTTACAGCAAGCTAATGGCCAACATCAAATTAATGGAGAGACATTCAAAGCAATTTCACTAATATCAGGAACAAGACAAGGTAGTTCATTCTTTCATAGCTATTAAATTTAGTAACTGAAGTTTTATCAGGAGCAATAAGACAAGTGAGGAGCTCAAGTGTACACCAATTAGAAAAGAAGTCAAAGAATCGCATTTGTAGATGACATGGTATTATGCATACACAACTTCCAGAATTATACTGAGGAACTCCTACAGCTGATCATTACTGAAGTGGCTGGATTCAAGATTTACCTTAACAAATCAGTAGCCCTCTTACACACAAATGACAAACTGACTGAGAAACAAAATAGGGAAACACCACATTTCACAATAGCCATAAATAATATTAAGTATCATAGAGTGATAACCTTAATCAAGCTAGTGAAGACTACTATGATAAAAACTTGAAGTCTTTGAAGAAAGAAATTGAAGAAGATATCAGAAGATGGAAAGATCTCCATTCTCATGGAACAGTAGGATTAATATATTAAAAATTGGTCATCCTACTGAAAGTAAATCTGCAGATTAAACACAATCCCTATCAAAATTCCAACACACTTCTTTACAGATCTTTAAAGTACAATACACAGCTCATAAATAGCAAAAATAAAACCCAGGATGGCTAAAAATTCCTGTACAATTAAAGAATATCTAGAGATATCACCATGTATGATTTCAAACTTTACTACAAAGCTATAGTCATAAAAAGTTCATGGTATTGTCATAAAAACAGAGTAGTTGATTAATGTCATTGAATTTAAGACCCTTACATAAATCTGTCCATTATGGAATCCAGATTTTTTATTATTAAGCCAGAAATATATATACATTGGAAAAAAGTATGCATCATCAACAAATGCTGCTGGTTTAACTAGATGTTAGCATGTAGAAGAATCCAAATTGATCCATACCTATCACCTTGAACAAAACTCAAGTCCAGGAAGATCTATGACCTGAACATAAAATTAGATACACTGAACCTTATTGAAAAGAAAGTGAGTATTAATCTTGAACTCATTGGCACAGGAGATAACTTCCTGAACAGAGAACAGATAGCATAGATTCAAAGATCAACAATCAATAAATGGGGCCTCGTGTACCTGAGAAGTTTCTATAACGCAAAGGACAACATCAATAAGACAAACAGTAGCATAGAGAATAGATAAAGATTTTCAACTACCCCGCATCTGACAGTGGGTTAGTATCCAAAATATATACATAAGTCAAGAAACTAGACATCAACAAACCTAATAATCTGAAGAAAAACGGGTTATAGATCTAAACAGACAATTCTCAAAAGAGGAATCTCAAATGGATAAGAAACACATAAAAAATGTTCAATACCCTTAGTCATCAGGGAAAGGAAAATAAGACCTACTTTGAGATTTCATCTTACACTCATCAGAATGGCTAAGATCAAAAACTCAGAAGACAGCACAAGCTGGCCAGGATCCCAAGAAAGGGGAACCATTCTCCACTTTGGGAGGGAGTGCAAATTTGTGCAGCCACTTTGGAAATCAATCTGGTGAAATCTCAGAAAATTAGAATAGTCCTATCTCAAGACCCACCCATACCACTCCTAGGCATATATCCAAAGGATTCTCTACCAAACCACAAGGACATTGACTCAACTAGGTTCATAGTATCTTTATTTCTAATAGCCATAAACTGAAACAACCCGGATGTCCTTCAAACAAAGAATGGATAAACAAAAACAGATACAAAAAATAAAAACAAAAGAAAACCTGTTGTACAGTTATACTATCGAATATTACTCAGCTACTGAAAACAAGGAAATTAGGCAATTTGCAACCAAAACGAATAGAACTAGAAAGGATCATGCTTAGTGAGCTAACACAGATACATAAAGATACACATGATATGCACATACTTATAACTGGATATTAGCTGTATAATACTGGATAATCATCCTACAACTCACAAACCCAAAGAGACAGGAACTTAGCATAATTATCCTATGATAGAACCCAGCCAAGACTGGATTGAAACAGACGCTGAGACACACAGCCAAACAGTAGTTTGAGCTCTAGGAGTCTTGTAAAAGAGAGAGAGGAGAAATATAGGGATTTGGAGGGGACAACAATGCCTCATGAAGAACAACAGAACCAACTGACCTAGGCTCCTAGAAGTTTACCAAACAAAAACAAAACTAATCAGTCAAACAAACAAATGAACAAAAAAGAAAGCAAGCAAGCAAACAAACAAAAAATAAGAAGAAAGAAATCTTATATAGACGGCTCTTCAGCCCACTATATATTAATATGTGATAAACAGCTTGGCCTTCATGCAGATCCCTTAGGAAGTTGAAGAGAGGAGGATGTCTCTGACATGAACTCTATTGTCTGTTTGTGGAACACCTTATTGTAGCTGGACTGTCATGTTAGACCCCAGTGCAAGAGGAAGCCTTTAGCTCTCATATGACTGAAGAACTTGAGTGGGTTGATATGTGAGGGGCTCCCTTCATCCAAGAAGAAGGAGAAGGAGAAGGGGAAGAGGGTGGAAAGGTGGTACCGGGTAGGACGGAGGGAAGGGGCCACAATAAGGATATAACCCAATAAAATAAATAAATTAAGTAAGTTTTGAAAAGATGGGAGTGTATGTTGCTCATGAGATTCTTTTTGTCCTATTGTATTGCTTCATCCAGCCTTGATATGATGAGGACTGTCACCTTCTTGTCTTATTTTATCTTGTTTTCTCCGAAATGGTTATCATCTCTAGAAGGCCTGCTCTTTTCTGGAGAAGAAAGGTAGTGGGTGTGGATCTGGTCATGAGGGGAGATGGAGAGGAGCTAGGAGAAGTAGAGGAAAGGGAAGTTGTTTTTGGAATATAAGAGCAGAATCTACTTTCAATTTAAAAGAAAAAACAAAAAGGAAAAGAGTCAAAAAACAGCATTTTTAATTTTTTTCAACAATTTAAAAGGTATACATCCCTTTTTTTACTACCTTTATACAGAAAGATATAATAGATTTAAAAATTTGGGACTGTAAAATATAAGGTATAGTATAACTTTGTACTAGATATATAATTGTATTATTGCATTTTTGACTAAATATACAAATGTATTTTTGAACTAAATATAAATTTTCTTGATATCCTCTATTATTTCAACTTTGGCTTCAGACTGATATTTCTCCTTTGCTTTGCTGGATTTTTTTGGTATTATATGTTTCTTTTTCAGTGTTATCTGGGGATAATTTGGAACTTTACTATGGGCCTATGCAGAATGGGACAGTTTTGTTCTACATAGTGATACATTTTATAATTTGAGGCTCATACAGCTATGGTAATAATTACAGACTGTCTTGATTAATAAAAATAGGATAATGGTGTTCCTGCTTGCTGCTTTTGTTAATTTGTTTATTGCTGTAGGACTGGGATGAAGTGGTCTTTTTATTACTATACAATGGAAAAGAGAAACAACTGAGTGAAGTAAAACAACTTTCTTCCCATGATGTGGAGTCCATAAATAATTGTAATGTATACCTTTGTTGTCCCCCTTATATAACTTTCATTTAGTGTCCTTTGACACAACATGCTGTTTGTCTCTAAGGATGTTATTCTTCTGTTAGTTGTATGAATAAATTAATTTAATCTAAATTTGAAAAAAATATTATAATGAAAATATACCCACAAAAATATATGTAGAATTTAAAAAGTTGGAGGCTTTGTCCATATGTTGTATAAGAGAGTTTACACTCTGCCAGAAAATATAAAGTATATAAAGGTTCACTGCACATTTATTGATTTTTATTTAATCTGATTGCATAAATGTAAAATGGAATTGTTAAAAGTGCAAGAAAGATAAACATCACAGAAGGGCACGTGACAATAATGTAATTAATGTTCTAAGAAAAACAAAGGGCACTTAATACCACTTTTACATTAATAAGCATAGATGGAAAACAATTGAAATAGTGTTTATCTAAATTTAATTAATAAAAATAGGTATCTTCAAGTGGTGTATTCTCTGAATAATGATAGTGTATCTTCATAAAAGTAAACCAATATAATATATTATTATAATTAACATGTATATTAACAAAATTAGAACTTCATAAGTAACTAAATTTTATATATAAATTTCTAGGAAAAAATCTAAGAAAATACAGTAGTTTTCAGTGAGAAAACATCAAAACTCTATTAATTTTAAGTACATAAACATAAACCTATGTTTATGGATATAGTAATTTACTTTACATCTTTTATCACCAGTTTATAAATTATATTAAATTATTAATTGTACTTGATATTAGTTGCCTTACTTAAAATGATCATTACTTGTGAGTTTAAATGATTCCATGTTGGGAAAGCTTTTATAAGCGCAATAGCACTTTAGGTAAATACAATTTAGCTATTGGTCGTAAAAAATGCATTGGCAATTGAGATGAAAATATAATTCCTCTACTTAAAACATGTTTCTAAGGATGATAAAGATTTTTTTCAGCAGTCCAACATATGTTCTCCTGTACTGAAATAATAAATACTAACAGTGTTAAATTTTTCTTTAAAAATAAATATTAAATTGTAACTTATTTAATTGGTATATTTTGAATTATACCATTTAAATAATGGTGACTGTGAATTAGAATAGGTCTGAATGTACAGATGTCATCAAGAACTTCAGTAAAAATCTTATGAATACTAACTTAATGAAAAAAGCAGTTAATATAGACAACTTAGCAAGTTAATCCTGAAACAAGTTACAGAAGTGATGGGTTTGTCATATATTCCTGTCTACAGCAAGAAGAAATAACTTTCACAAAACAAAAAGGTCAGTTAACTAGCTAATGAGAAATATCCTTGTTGGATAAATGTAAGAATTAAAATGAAGAATTTTGTTTCTTTCAAAATACAGATCATATTTATCTGATATTAAAAGTAACACATGATCTTTTAATTAGGTAAACCAATGAAATATGAAGGACTATAAGTTCATCATTTCCCAACACAGAGCTAAAAGACAAGACTTTTAAGATCTATGTTTCATAAATTTATCTAAAGAGATAGTCTGTCATACCCAATATTTTCCCAATCTTATAGTTTCCTTATCAGTATGTATAACAACATAAATCAATTATATAACTGTAATATTCAACTAAGTGTATAAAATGGATAGATAAACCTTTAAAGATTATTGGTTCATATTATTAATATTAAAGATTGTAAATCTTTTGGTACATTATTTGGGAAAATTTATCAGGTTTTTTAAAGGAATTTTCATAAAATAGGTATTATTTTTAATTGTGAATACAGTTTTAATATAGAACTGTTCAAAAAATAAAGTACCATTATAATATTTGTATATGTTTTCTAGCTTCTCTGAAATTGAAGTGTTAAATAATTTCATAATCTTGAACCTTACAAAAAAATCAAACACATTATGTTAATTTTCATATCTTTAATAAAGTACCTATTTATAACCTCATTACTCTATTTTGAATTACCTTTTAATACAACATCAGTTTTGCTAATTGACATTTGTTTTAATTTTAGTAGCATTATAGTTATGGATTTTATAATATCAAATGAATTTATTAAAACTTCCAGAAATATTGTTGATGGTATATTTGAACAAATATCACAAAACACCGACATCTGACAAGTATGTAAATAATACATATGTTAATTTTATTTGTTTAGTCATTTTACCCTGTATATATACTTGTATATATGCATGAATGCTCAACCATAAGTGGGACATTTTTATCATGTTCTCCACAATAAGATTCAGAAACTATCCTAAAAGAGAAGACAAAAAGAATCTAAAAGTTAAAGGGCAGGTATGATTACTTCTGGACATGATATGGCCTTTTGACTTATGAACTCAAAGCATCTGTAATTCCCTACCGGAAACCTAAACTAGACAAAACCCATAAGTATTACATCATGGAGCAGGATCTCATGAGGTCCCACTGCTAAATGAGGAGATATTGACAGTTGATACCAGCTGGCAGAGGGATAGTCATTTTTCTTTGTGTATATTGCCAATAGTCCGTTGCCCTTCCTCCAATGGATGACTCTATAATCATTCACATACAGGAAGAACTTATTTGATTCAGTGCAATATAAAATTTAAAAATCAAATTGGGGACTGTCCAGGCAGCCAGTTGTCGGTCATTTTTTAGTTTTTGAAGTTGCTGACTCTGTTCTTCCTGTATAATCAGATATATTCATGCTTCTCAGGTCCCTGATGTGGTTGAAGACTAGATAGTTATAGTCTCACAGTTAAATATTAAGTTTTTTGGAATTAAAGGATGTTCTAGGTCTAAGAAGATGTTTTTAAGTCGTTAATGAAAGTTAGGATGGGAAATGAGTTAGGTATAGAACTTTCAACTGATGGAGATAGATGGATAATAGAATATTAATGTCAGTTGCCAAATATGTATGGATTGGCCATTGGGAAAGTATGTTATATCTTATGATTTTCATAAATGTAGCCTCATTATTCAAAAAAAGAATTAAGAGTTCTGGGAGAATGGGAGAGGGCAGGAGGGTGGGCCTAGGTGGGGTAGAGGGAGGAAAATGTGATGGAGATGTAACTTGAAGTAATAAACATTTTTAAAAATTTTTACAATCTATAAAAATCTGACATAAATTTGGAAATTAACATGATTGGGAGAGCTCATTGATGAAAACTGTGGGTAGATATGATCATTATACAAAATATATGTGTAGCCTAGATTTTTTACTGTTGTTGTAATCACCCTGCCTGAAAGTAACATGGAAAGGAAAGGGTTTATTCATCTTCCCCTTATGGTCCCAGTCCATCACTGAGAGGTCAAGGCAGGAACTCAATGTAGGAACTTGAAAGCAACCCAGTTTGCTATTTCATATAGTACAGAGAGCTGACTCCCAGCCAATGAAGTACAGGAGAAACCATGAAGGAACTGTGCTTTCTGGATGGATCTCTAGCTCTCTCAGGCCCATGCTCAGTTGGCTTCCTTGTAAAGCTGAGGATCATCCACCTAGGGAATGTTACCACAGTGGAGAAGCCCACAGATGAAACCATTAAAGATAATTCAGTAATTTAGACTCCCTTTTCAGGTGATTAAAGCTATATTGATTTGGCAGTTATTAATAGTTATAATGACATGTACAAAATTCTCAAATAATAAAGTAAAATAAAATATGTAATATACAGTATCTGAGATTCACCAAAAATTTGAAAAATGATTAGAAAATCCATAATAAAATAGAGGAATGAAAAGATGAAATACTTTTTAAACATCAGCCAACACAAGTAATTATTGAAAAATTACTAAGGCATCAATTGTGATTTTAATATGTACAAATGGATGGGTACCAAGGATTAGATTAGAAAAAAATAAATAAAGACTTATGTTTTAGAATTAGGTTGTATATACTATATTGAAGTTGAATGCTTTTTAATTTTATATATCAATATATATTTACTTCTAAAACATTTACCTGAATTATTAAGAGAATCTAGCAAACATTTTCAGAAAGTATACTTTCCTTTGCTGTTCATGTATAAAATTACATTTGAATTTTTGCCTTTGTCCTCTATTCAATAGTCTGTCTAAAATCACTGGTTAATTGTAAGTGTACTTATTGTTTGTTTCAAGTTTTTCACATTACTAATATAAACAACTTTCCTTCTTTGATTATTATAGCATGTTTTATGTACTTCATCATTTATTATCCTCCATAAGAGCATCCTTACAGTGTTGAATTACTACACACAGAGAAGGGTAACTTTTCTCACAACCATTTTTTTCACTTTCTGTACAAGAAGAAATACTATGTATCCATCAAATCACTTCTCTTTCCAACTTTCTCTGTAAACAACTAAAAATTCTTTTCCAAATTCTCTTTTGCTTTTATATTGAGGATATGTATCTAAATTCAGGAGAACGTATAGGGACAGAATTGATTTAAAACTCTCCAACATCTGGCTTTAAAAATCTGCACCTGCTTACTTTTCCCCTAGATGCTGGAAGTCATAAAGTACATATATCAGATAGAGCACTGAGTAATCTGGAGAAATATCAGACAAAATATGTAGGGTCCGTGTGGAAGGCTTCATGTCGGATTTGAGAATAGGAGAAAAGTGATGAGAATTAATTTTTGTTAAAATATGTACATAGTCTTTGTGTGGCCTAAACGACACAAAGAACCAACCAAGAAAGAGAACTTCAGACCAATCTCCCTCATGAACATAGATGCAAAAATACTTAATAAAATACTAGCAAACCGAATTCAAGAACACATCAAAAGTATCATACACCATGATCAAGTAGGCTTCATCCCAGGGATGCAGGGATGGTTCAACATATGAATGTCTATCAACGTCATTCACCACATAAACAAGATGAAAGAAAAAAACCACATGATAATCTCACTACATGCAGAAAAAGCATTTGACAAAATCCAACACCCCTTCATGCTAAAAGTTCTGGAGAGAACGGGCATACAAGGGCCGTACCTAGAAATTATAAAGGCAATATACAGCAGGCCAGTGGCCAACATCAAAATAAATGAAGAGAAACTTGAAGCATTTCCTCTAAACTCAGGGACAAGACAAGGATGTCCACTTTCATCATATCTCTTCAATATAGTACTTGAAGTTCTTGCTAGAGCAATAAGACAACTAAAGGAGATCAAGGGGATAAACATCAGAAACGAAGAAGTCAAATTATCCCTATTTGCAGATGATATGATAGTATACATCAGCCACCCCAAAAAATTCCACCAGGGAATTCTTACAGCTGATAAACACCTTCAGCAAAGTGGCTGGATACAAAATTAATGCCAAAAAATCAGAAGCCCTTCTTTATACAACAAACAAATGGGCTGAGGAAAAAATAAGGGAAACAACCCCCTTCACAATAGCCGCAAACAACATAAAATACCTGGGGGTAACTCTAACCAAGCAAGTAAAGGACCTGTACAACACGAACTTCAAGCCCTTGAAGAAAGAAATGGAAGAGGCCTTTAGAAGATGGAAAGATCTTCCATGCTCATGGATAGGTAGGATCAACATAATAAAAATGGCCATCCTACCAAAAGCAATATATAGATTCAATGCAATTCCTATCAAAATACCAATACAATTTTTTATAGACTTGGAAAGAGCTAGCCTCAATTTCATATGGAACAACAAAAATCCCAGAATAGTTAAATCAATCCTGTACAATAAAAAAACATCTGGAGGTATTACCATCCCAGATTTCAAGCTGTACTACAGAGCAATAGTTGTAAAAACAGCATGGTATTGGTATAGAAACAGACCAGGAGATCAATGGAATTGAATTGAAGATCCAGAAATACACCCACACACTTATGGCCACCTAATTTTTGACAAAGAAGCCAAAACGGCACAATGGAAGAAGGACAGCATCTTCAACAAATGGTGCTGCTCCAACTGGATGTCCATTTGTAAAAGAATGAAGTTAGATCCATACTTACCACCCTGTACAAAACTTAAGTCCAAGTGGATCAAAGACCTTAACATAAGGCCGGTCACACTAAATCTACTAGAAGAAAAAGTGGGAGGAACCCTCGAACTGATTGGCACTGGCGACAACTTCCTGAACAGAACACCAACAGCTCAGGACTTGAGATCAACAATCAATAAGTGGGACCTCATGAAACTGAAAAGCTTCTGTAAGGCAAAGGACACTGTCGTTCCAACAAAACAGCAGCCTACAGATTGGGAGAAAATCTTCACCAACCCCACATCTGACAGAGGACTAATATGCAAAATCTACAAAGAACTCAAGAAATTAAATGCCAAGAAACCAAATAATCCAATCAAAAAATGGGGGACAGAGTTAATAGAGAATTCACAAAGGAGGAATCCCTAATGGCTGAGAAACACTTGAAGAAATGCTCAACATCCTTAATCATCAGAGAAATGCAACTCAAGACGACTCTGAGATTCCATCTCACACCTGTCAGAATGGCTAAGATCAAAAACTCAAATGACAGCACATGCTGGCGAGGGTGTGGAGAAAGGGGTACCCTACTCCACTGCTGGTGGGAATGCAGGCTTGTGCAACCACTATGGAGGTAAGTCTGGCGATATCTTAAAAAACTTGGTATAGTTCTGCCTCAGGACCCAGCCATACCACTTCTTGGTATACACCAAAATGCCTCTTCACGGAATCATAA
>CAJQZJ010000463.1:0-22951 GCA_907164525.1 Lophiomys imhausi | reverse complement strand
ATACCACTTCTTGGTATACACCAAAATGCCTCTTCACGGAATCATAAGGAAGTTTCCTCATCTATGTTTATAGCAGCCTTATTTGTAATAGCTAGAAACTGGAAACAACCCAGATGTCCATCAACCGAAGAATGGGTCGAAAAACTGTGGTACATCTATACAATGGAATATTATTCATCTATCAGGAACAATGAAATTATGCAATTTGCAGCAAAATGGATGGAACGAGAAAAGCTCTTCCTGAGTGAACTAACCCAGACTCAGAAGGACACACATGGCATCTATTCACTTATAGTAGGATTTTAGCTATATAGTAGAAGGTATCGATACTACAACTAACACACCAAAGGGAACTTAAACATAGACTTCTTATTTTTAATTTTTATTCTTTATTTATTTTTTATATATTAGTTATATTTTTTCTATTTTTTAGTCTTTATCTATTGTATGCTTATTGGTTTGTTTGTTTAGTAGTTCTCTCTCCAGGGCAACGAGACACTTTTCACTGATGGTACTGCTTTGTAGATCTCCAATGAATGAAGAGGCTCTTGGCCCTCATACGACCTCTCAACTGAGATGAGGTACTGTTATATTAGGACACCCCAACCCAGAGAAATGGGATGGAAGGGTTAGGAGGTAAAGAAAAAAATGAAATGTGATGTTTCGGCCTTTTACTACTAATTGTCATAAACTGTTTAGGATAATTAAGAAATGCAAATTAATGGTTATGCAAGCCGGTCATTCAGTTAGGTACTATGACAGCCTATTATAGTTACTTTCTAAGCTAATCAGAAATAAATCGGCAAGAGACAAGCAACATCTGCTTACCCTAGTATAAGAGATAGATAGGGCCTCTTCAAAAATCTCAAGAGATCTGCAGAATATGGCATTCAAAGATGTTTACGTAACTTTAGATTTTTTTATATCAAGACATATCAACTCCTGACAGCACCCCTTATTCTCCTCCAAGTAGAAGATGAGCATCCAAGAATCTCCAGTGGGAGATGACTGAATTAGTCGCAAGCCTATCTCTTGGTAGGGAAAGCCCCTTACCCCAACTGCAGACAGTATGCTGTCCAAAAAGGACAAATCCTGGAAGCAGGTAAGTCGACAGCCTAGCTCTGCCAAGACAGGGTAGGTAAGTCGTTCATAACCCCTGCTCTACAATCAATGTCTGTCAGAGAAATGGGGCCAAAAGACTGAAGATCGAGGCTGTAATGTATGGAGAGAAAATGGGAACTGTCCAGGCAGCCACAGGTATGTCATTTCTTAGTTTGGGAAGCTGCTGGCCCTGTACTTCCTATAAAATCAGATATATTTATCCCTCTCAGGTCTCTGAGGTGGTTGAAGAACAGATAGCTAGAGTCTCATAATTAAATTTTGAGTTGTTTAGGAGTCAAGAGAGTGTTATAGATCTAAGAAGATACTTTTAAAATTGTGTTGCAATTAGTATGAATGTTGAGTCAGATATAGACCTTTAAACTCATGGAGATGTTTAGATAGTAGAATGTTAAAGTCAGGTACCAAACACATATGGACTTGGGAATGTACGTTAAGCCATATAACCCTCATAACTGTGGCCTAATTACCTCTGTTGTACTGTATTGTATTTGTTATTATAAGACAAAGAGCCATTTTTTGGACTGAAAGGGGAAACTGTAGGGGGAAATAAGATATACCTTAAACTTAAAAGAAAGAAAAAGGGAAGAGGATGGGGGGTTGAGTGTGGGTGGGTGGGACTGGAGGGGGAATAGGGAGGGGACTGCGATTGAGATGTAACTTGAAGAAATAAAAAATAAAGGAAAAGAATTAAAAAAAGATAAATATCCATAATAAAAATCATCTATGATTATGCATGGTAGTTTGCACACTTTAAATAATGCAAAGAACTATTATTTTATTAACTCTTATTAAAACTGTCATTTTAATGAACTCTTATTAAAACCCAAACAACTGATTGATTAATGGTGAAACAAGGATTCAGTGACAGTTCAGTCTATGTTGGGGTCAAGCCTAAGAGGCAGAATTGGGATATAACCTTATTTCTGTGAACCTACAGTGTGGGCTACAAGTAGGAGCTCTGGTAGTAGAGGATTTCAGGGCTAGTTCTAATAGCTTATTTATGAGTTTGATAAAGTTGAACCACTGATTTACCCTTTCTGAGTTTTGGTTTCCAGATTTTTTTCAAATGCATACAAACCCTCAGAAGGGCACTGAGAGGGCTAAATATGTAATAGGCAAGGATATAGTCAGTGTGTATGGAAAACGGCTTCCATTGTTCAAGGAAGCACTGTAAATATGTCCAATGTGGATTCGACTTTCAAATAAAATAATGGTTTAAGTAACATTAAACCACTGGAATTGATCTAAGAGCCTTAGTGGGGTGGGGAACTAAGGAAGGAATACAAACTGTCAGACTAGGAAAAAGATCTATTTGTAAATCTGTGAAATATATTTACAATAAATGAACAAAACAGTAAAAAAAATATGTACATAGTATAAAATATGTACTATATAAAGTAATTAAGTTTTTTTAAAGTAAAAATGAATGTTTTAATATATTTCTTATTACAGAAGTCATATGATGCTTCTCACATAGAATATAGTTTTTGAAAATCTTTTTCCCTTATTGCCTGATCATTGCCTTAGAGACTATCTAAACCGATTAATCTTTGCAATGGCTAAATTTAAATTATATTATTTCTAACATCCTTTCTTTGTTTATCACTACTGTTTATGATTCATTGGTTTTAAATGTAATCCATTTATCCTAATTCTATTTTGGAGACAAGTTTTCTCTATATAACAAAACCTGTCCTTGAAGACATACATGGTCTTTGCTACCATTCAGCTGAATGCTGGTATTGGAGATGTGGACCATAATGGCCAATAGCATTGTTTTAATTCTTGAATTGCACATGTAGGTAAGTCAGGTGTTTTCATCTTATGGTATAAATTCTAAATTCTCTTAATTTCATTGAAACTCACAAGTTCAAATATTCCATGTCATCATCATTCTAATCTATGAAGTTTATAATTTTAATAAATTTTCAATAGCCATGAGTTCTGTAATGACAAATAACACATTTAGAGTATTCTTAAAGTTTTATTAAATTGTGATCAGAATATATACTATCTTTACCCCATTATTGCTACAAGATGTGATTAACTGATGTAAATGAAAGTCATGTTCAGACTTTATAAATAACTCTTTTGTGACAAAAATTGTAGTATAGTTTAAATGGTCCCTTAGAGTACACTCTATATTCTACCATATGTATGCTTATGATATTGATATTTAAGAATTTTTCAAAAATAATGATATGACATTTAAAAAAGGAATATTAGTTAGAAATAATCTATTTGAAAGGGGCAGGTAACAGTGACCTCTACAGGAAAGTCTAGGAACAAGAAATTAAGACAGATGGTTAGATTACATCCACAGTCAAGGGTATAGAGAATTGAATGTGTACATAATCATTTGCTTATGTGTTTATCCATAACACATTTATACAGTTCAAGACTACTTAACTACAAAATGGTGCACACACAATGAGTCTACTGTGGTCTTACCACATCAATTAACAATAAAAACAATCCTGCACATACACACCCATAGGCTAACCTGATATAGACAATTACTCAATTAAGTATCTATTCCTCGGTGATTGTAGGTTGAGTCAAGTTGACAGTTAAAAAAGACAACCATCAAAGGTGTCAATACAATTTCTCTTTCTGGACAATGTAGTCTCACAGAACTGTTAAACTCTCTTATTTAATGAAAAAGGAGCCATAGAAAATACAAAATGAATGTATAGGGCAGTGTTTCAATAAAATTTCATTCCCAAATCATGTATCCAGAATGTGGTGATACTTTGTCAACTACTGCTGTAGAGGGAAAAATGTGAAAACATATAAAGTTCTGTTACATGCTGATGGCTTCTTGCTGGGTTAAGTGAAGAATAAAAAAAAATGAAATCATGCTTGCTTAGTAAATTGATGGATGTAGGTTCCCCTCCAAGTTCCATGACTTCATAGTCCCAGCCAGTTGGCTAGGCCTTACAACCACCTCTTTACTAAATCAACATAAATATTAACTACAGTCTAAATATTTGCTGTTGTACACACAGATAACTGTAGCTTCCATTCCTCATCACTTTAACTTCTTTTTGTAACAGAGAGAGACCATTAGAGAGAGCCACAACAAATCAAAATGCAGGAAACAAGTGATTATAAGATACTCAGCCCCTAATGTTGCATATAATACACAGCTCCTGCACCTAAGATTCAGGGAACATTACAAAAGATTGGGAAGAAAGATTCTAAGCATCAGGGTAACAGGAAGTTTGCTATGACATTATGTGTCCTAGAAATGTTAGGGAGGCTGAACTCAAAAACTCTCATCAACATGGCTACCCAAACATGATCTGAACAATGAGAACACTAATAGACATGCTAATGTCAAACAGGCAATTTTCATTGAGTCCTGACCCTAGACAAAGAAATTGATGCAACTTGGAAATCTGATACTGGGAGAGATGATCAGAGGACTCTCCACAATTACCTATTCAGTACCAAATCAATCTTGAAATAATGTACATATAAGTAACATTACATGTTCTGAGCAGAATGTACTTACACATTTAGAAACACATACATGCACATGAATTAAAGAAAAAGAAGTCAATAATTTAAGAGAAAATGGAAAAGTACATGAGAGTGGTTAAAATCTGAAAATGGAAGAATGAAAATTAAGCAATTATAATTTTAATTGTATAAAACAATACTATATAAGAAAGAATTGACATGTTCAGAATCTTTTTCAAACAAAGATGAAAACACAATACTCTTCTAGACTATTAACTGAAATGTTCTTATCTGGGGCTTTAAATATTGATACATGTAAATCATTTCTTTACCTGTTTGAAATATTTATAATATGTGGCTTTTAAGTAACAAGTTAGTTAGCATTTGCATGAGTCACATGAATATATTCTCTCAAAAGTTCCACTGATTTTTTTCTTCAATATCACATGAAATACTTTCAGAGTGTTTTAAACCAAAGTTGAATTATTAGCATAGTGTTTCTTTTTAAGATTAACCATACAATTGACCATCACAGATTCTCTAGAGTTATGACAATTTTGGATAAAGCAACATTATATCCTGAAAGATTGATATGAATTTCAAAATTACAGTTATGAAGTAGCAATGAAAGTCATTTTTATGGTTGGGCATCAACACAACATGAGGAACTATATTAAATGATCACACAGCATTTCAAGTCATCACTAATCAAGTGTTTTCTGAAAGCACCACAAATAAATATAAGGAGATCTGATAGGAAAGCAGTGCTAATTGCCTGCCAGTCTTTATTCTTTAGGGTGATTATGTCTGTCTGTCTGCTGCTGCTGATGCCATTCTTGGAGAATATCAAAATCCAGATTCTTCAGACTCAGCATGGATTAAAGGCCAACAACCCTGTAGAAATCCTCCAGATTATGAATGCTGAACACAGTTCATTAACTGAGTCACTATCAGATCTTTTAGAAACAACCCAGCTAAACACCCTTTATTGGTTTGTAGACATTCTAGTAAATTCACTTTAATAAATAGTTATGTATTATATTGGCTATGGTATTCAAAAATCATTGGATAAGACATTCCTGTACTATGTTTTGTCTGTTTAGTAGGAATGACAACCATGGACTGTTAAGTATCAAATCACCAAGAAAGTATCTGAGAATAGTGAAAATGCAAACAATAGGGGAAGGAAATATCAAGTGGTTTGGGGAACAGTGTCAGTATGTCTCTCAGACAAATGCCTTGAAGCACTGAATGCCATAATTTGTCCCAGGAGTCTCATTTTCAAAAAAAAATCCCACAGATTATGACAAACTAATATCCTGAAAATCTACCTTAATGGAATACAGCTATTTTAGGAAATTAGTATCCCATTAAGATACCCTTTATTGGGTGATACGCTCCTCCTTCATCAACTTGTTAGTAATAAATTGCCATGCCTCTTTTTACCCCTAATCCAACCTTGAGCTACTCCACCTGCAAGAGTCTGTATTATACACTGACATAAGGTGTTCAGTTTTCTCAGTGACAAAAAGACACAGAATAGCAAAATATATAACTATTTACTGGAAGGTGGAATCAAATATTTGATTCAATACCTACTTTACAACTTCCCTGTGCAACCATACTGAGTATGGTTTCTACTTGAAACTTGAAGTTGTTGTTTATTTCTTGTCTCTCCTGCTTCCAGATACTCCTTCTGTTAAGAGAAATACCTAATAAATTAAAACTGATATGTTCAAGACTCTGCCTTTCAAGAATCCCACCTGAAACATCTTTAGTATACTATATTTCTAAAGTCCTCCAGACTACATCAATATATTATAACTAAAAAATATTCTAGAGTTTTGTATGCCTTAAAAATGGATAACATATGGAAGCACATTGTTAATATATATATATGGGTAGAATACCCTACTCAAATTTTTATATTATACATAAATTCATATTAAGTATATAGTTTTGCTTTGTTTTCACTGTTATGTAATGTTTTTCATAAATATATTAAAATGTAGTATACATTTTTATAGAAAACAATATTTTGTTGGAAATATATTGATGACTTCTATTTTTCTAATACAATGTGATGTATATTCTTATATTTATCCCGTTATATAAATATAAAACTTTCCTCCAGTGAAAACACAGAGACGAATGATCATGTCATAATAAGATATTAAACATCTTAAATGCATGATGCAATTCGAAATTATTTTTAAAACTGATTAGAATAATCAAACTCATAAGAATAAGCAAATATTCATTCTTTTACATAATTGGCAGTTCTTAGTATTAGTGTAACTTTAACATCAGAAATATGCCAATTTAGAGTATATGAAACTGTATTTCATAGTTTTAATTCCAATTTCCTTGGTTATTAATGACCTTTTGGTAATTTTATATATTTTTAAATTGTGATATTTCTACATTTATTGTTGCCCAGATGAACTTTATATTGGAGAAATTGGATGTTATTCTGATGTCTTTTTTCCTTTTAATATAACCTGTGTTTTTTTCTCAAATAGCAATCAATACACTTTCTTTGTCATATATAATTAATGATTTAACTGTGATATGTTGTGGGAATTTTGTTTCCTGGTCTTAATATCTCTTTGATGTTCTTGTGTGCTTCTTATATATGTATGTGCATGGCTGTGTTTAATTTCTCATAACTTTCTTCTAAGATCTTATTGAAGACATGATCTATGCCATTAATGTGGAATGTGGGCTACTTCTCTCTCTTCTCTGCCCATAATTTGAAAGTTGGCATTTTTCATAGTATCCTACGTTTCCTATATGCTACTTTCCTGTGTGTGGTGTGTTGTTTGCTTTTGTAAATCTTCATGTTCTTTGCTTATTTGGTCAAAATACTCTATTTTATCTTTCAGTCCTGATATTCTGTCTTCTGCTTCAGTCATTCCACTTTTACATCTTCTCTTGGAGTTTTCTAGTAGGGGTATTGGGATTTTCAGTTCAATCTTCATTCCAGCTTTCATTTGAGTACTCTTCAATGTTTCCATCTCCTTATTGAATTTCATTCTCAAGTCTTGGATCATCAATTCTATCAGCCTTATGCTTGTATTTTCTTGGGCGTCACTCCGTGTTTATTGTCTATAATCATTTCCTTCTTGGTTTCCCTGAGCACCTTCTTTGCTTCTTCTTTAAACTCTTTGAAATGTGCCAGGAGGTTTATGATTGACCTTTTAACTTCTGTGTCCTGGAGTTCATCAATTCTCCTTGCCAAGCATTTCTACAGGACTGATAGACTTTTCAAAGACCATTTTATAGTATTGATATTCTTACAAAAATACATGGGCATATGAAATTTCCCTTGTTCTCAGTTTGTGATTGATAAAGTAGATTGGGGAATATAGAAATTCAGGACAGTATGGGTCTAGAGGTTGAAAGTAACTCAGAGGGAATTAAGGCAGATGGGCACAGGGGACTCGGTCAAAATACAGGATGTGCTTCCTGTTCCAAGCCTAGAATGTGAGAGTACATAGGTCTGGTGTGAAAAGCTGTGCTTTGACAAATAGGTAGGAAGGATAATTGGTCAAGCCTAGAGTTCTTCTGCACTGATGACAAGGAAAGACTGGCAAGGGATTTACACTGGTTGTGGGATCCAAAGATTATATGGTTAGATTGAGGAAAAAGTACTAATCAAATGTTCAGGAGTACTCCCCAGGCTAGACAGTGGAAGAAGATGTGAGCAGACTGGTTATGGAGTTTAGTGGTAGTGGTGATGAAAAGGGTCCTGTGTCTTAATGTAGGTAGGACTGGTACTGTCTGAGGCCCTCTCACACCCTTATCACTCTCAACCCTGCTTTCCCCCAAAGATCCCCACCCTCATTCCATTCCCCACCTTGTCTGTCACCCAGTTTCCTTCTCCATATATTTATGATGTATAAATTTTTCCCATTTTGAGTGAGATTCAAGCTTCTTCCCTTGAACCCTCTGTATTAATTAACTTCTTTGGGTGTGTGGATTGTAGTATAGTTATTCAGTACTATGTGGCTAATATCCATTTACAATGAGTACATACCGTCTGTGTCTTCCATTGTGTTCCATAAGCTTTGATATGCTGTGTTTTCATTTTCATTGAATTTTAGATAGTCTTAAATTTCTTTTTTATTTTTGTGACCAAGTATTCATTGAGTAGAATGTTGTTCAGTTTCCATGACTGTGTAGACTTTTTACTATTTCTGTTGTTGTTGAAGTCCAGCTATAATCCATAGTGGTCCAATAAGATATAAGTGGTTATTTCAATTTTCTTGTGTCAGTTGATATTTGCTTTATGACCAACAATATGGTCAATTTTGAAGAAAGTTCTGTGAGGTGCTAAGAGGAAAGACATTCCTTTGTGTTTGGGTGAAATATTCTGTGGACATCCGTTAGGTCCATTTGATTCATGACATCTGTTAGTTTCTTTATTATTCTATTTTTTTTCTTTCTTGATGACTTGCTCACTGGTGAATGTGGGGTACTGAAGTTTCCCACTATTAATGTGTGAGGATCAATGTGTGATTTTAAGATTTAGTAATGTTTATTTTACAAATGTGTGTGCCCTGTTATTTGTGGCATTGATGTTCAGTATTGAGGTGTCATGTTGATGGCATCTTCTTTTGATGTGTATATAGTATCCTTCCATATCTCTTTTGATCAATTTTCATTGAAAGTCTATTTTATTAGATATTAAGATAGCTACTCCAGCTTGCTTCTTGGATCCATTTGCCTGGAACACCTTTTTCCAGCCTGTAACCTTGAAGTAAAGTCTATCTTTGTTGCTGAGTTGTGTTTCTTGCAACAGAGGATGGATCCTGTTTACCCAATATATTCTATTAGCCTGTGTCTTATTATTTTTAACATTTATTTATTCCTTTATGTTACATCTCCATCACAGTCCCCTCTTTCCATCCCTCCCAGGCACAGCCCCACTTCACACCCCCACCCTACTCTTTCAGACTTTGGTGTGCCTACATTTCAGTCCCCCACCATAGTTCTGCAGTCATATGAGGGTACATCTACACAGCCTGTGTCTTTTATTGGGGAAATTGAGTCCACTGATGTTGTGAGACATTAATGATGATGATACCGTGTTTGTGAATTTCCCCCCTTTTGGTTTTGCTGTGATGGGGTTATTTGTTTCCAGTGTTTCCTTGGTTGTAGTTAGCCTCCTTGGGTTAGAGTTTTCCCTCTAGTATCTTATGTAGGGGTTGATTTTTGTATAGATATTGTTTATTTTTGGAGGGGAATATTTTGTTTTCTCCATCTATACAGATTGAAAGTTTTTCTGAGTATACTAGTTTGGGCTAACATCAGTGTCCTTGTAGGGTCTGCAAGACATCTTCCCACCCTTATGGATTTTAGAGTTTCTGATGACTTCACACAGAGTCCTATAAAGGTGATTTTATTATCCCTGATAAGAGTTTTAGAAACTGCCTGTCTCAGTCCAAACAGTATTAGAAATTAAAGAAATTAGATAGTTGATAGAAAATATATAGTTAGCTGTATGCAGTAAATTTTCTTCCCAAACATTAGGTATCTCATTAGAACACAGGCCTGAGACAGATTTATGAACTCAGGTAATCTTTCCCTCTAGAGAGGAGAAGACCACCCTGCAGGGGCCATAAAAATGGTTAAAGACCATATACAGCCCATGAACACAAGAGATAATGAGGCTACCATGGAATGCCTAAATTTAGTACAAATATTAATGACAAAATACACAAACTGTTTTGTTGTAATACCTTATACCTTGTCAGGTCTGATGTAATATACAGACATCTTAAACTTGTATATAGAAACACAATATTTAACTATTATAATATGTGATTGTTAAGAGCCCTCCTATTGCAATGGCTTTATCTGTCCTTGTGATGAATGTCTATTAACCATGAGTTAATTCTTTCTTTGATGTAGAGATCTCTCTGAGAGTATAAAAGGAATAATCACAATAAACTTGTCATTGCATCCCACATTCATCCATTCTTCTCACGTAAGTGTGTGTGAAAGCTCCTTTGTCCTCATCCCTTTCTTATTATCTTCATATAACTCATAGCTCAGGTAACAGTCTTGGAGCTCCACCATCAACTTCTGAGATAAATTGGTCAAAATGTACTTTAGTCCCTGAACACTCTGTGGGTGGGTTTCTGGCTAGTAGGCCAAGGCACTATCATTAGGTTAGAGAACAAATATCTGTGTTCACAACTTCTGGCGAGGCTATCTAGGAGCCACTGGGGCCAAAGGAAAAGGAATGGCCACTTTAAAACTTTCCCAACCAGTTTGCAGGGAGGCCTGTCTGAGCTGTTGTGATCAGATCACTGTGCCACTTCCCCTTTCTCCTTTCTAACCTAACCAATATTATTGGCTTCCTCTTGCAGTCTCTGAATTTAGAAGGTTTTTAAAAGATAAATATCAGTCTGTGACAGTTATGACTGACTCTCTGACCTCATGTCCGCTTGCGGCATCCTGTGAATGACAAAGGATGCAGCCTTTCGCAATAAGCTTTTCCAAAGAAAGGTAAAAACTTTGTTATCAGATGAACAAAACAATTTTTTTACTCAAATTTTACATGAAACTGTATGTGATCAAAAGAAATTCGATTTTTAAAAAAGATTTCCAGCTAATTTATTTATAGGGGCCGTATAACATTTAAAACCATTCCTCAAAGTCAAGAAGCTAGCTATGGAAAGTATATAGTGTTACTATTATGGAAATATTCCCAATTATATAGAAATATACCTTATGTTTTATGTCTTTTTTAATAATTTATTTTTATTTCTTCAAGTTACATCTCAATCACAATCCCCTCCCTACTCCCTATTCCAGTCCCACACTTCCAACCTCCTTCCCCTCAACCCCCCATCCTCTACCCTTTTTTTTGTTTAAGGTATTTCTTCCCCCCCCACAACAACTCTCCCTTTCAGTCCAACAAATGGTTCTTTCTCTTATAACTATAAATACAATACAAAACAACAGAAATAAATAGGCCACAATCATGAGAGTTATATGGCTTAGCATACATTCCCAATGTCCAGTCCCTATGCATTTGGCACCTGACTTTAACATTCTACTATCTAACCATCTCCATGAGTTTAAAGTTCTATATCTAACTCAGCTTTCATACTAACTTGCCTCACAATTTTAAAAATATCTTCTTAGATCCAGAACATCCTCTTGATTCCTAAACAACTCAAAATTTAACTATGAGACTCTAGCTTTCTATTCTTCATCCACCTCAGAGTCCTGAGAGGGATAAATATATCTGATTATATAGGAAGTGCAGGGCCTGCAGCTTCCAAGACTAAGAAATGACATACCAGTGTCTGACTGGACAGTTCCCTTTTTCTCTCCATACATTACTGCATCAATCTTCAGCCTTCGGCCCTTTTTCTCTGACAGACATTGATTGTAGAGCAGGAATTATGAAGGACTTGCCTATCCTGTCTTGGCAGAGCTAGGCTGTCAACTTACCTGCTTTCAAGTTTTGTCCTTTTTGGACAGCAGTCTGTCTACAGTTGATGCAAGGGGTTTTTCTTGCCAAGAGAAAGGCTTACCTCCAATTCAACCATCTCCCACTGGAGATTCTTCAATGCTCATATTCTACTTGGAGTAGAATAGGGGGTGCTGTCAGGAGCTGACAGATCTCGATATCAAGAAATCTTAAGTTAAGAAAACATCTTTGAATGACATATTCTGCAGATCTCTTGAGGTATTTGAAGATGCCCTATCTATCTCTTATATTAGGTAAGCAAATATTGCTTGTCTCTTAGCAACTTCATTTCTGAGTAGCTTAGAAAATAACTGTGATAGATTGTCATATTAACTAACACAGTGACACGCTTGCATAACTATTAGTTTCCATTTTTTAATTATCCTAAACAATTTATGACAGTTGGTAACCAGAGGCCAAAACTTTACATTTCATTTTTAAGGATTACTAGGTACAATACATTTAAGAAGCATTACTCTTAATTTTGTATCAATATTCAAAGATCAGTACCAACGTTGCCAAATATAATCTTAATTTTGTATCAATATACAAAGATCGATACCTATGTAGCCCAAAACAATCTTAATTTTGCATCAATATACTAGGGTCAATACCATTGTGGCCAAATATAATCTTAATTTTGTATCAATATACAAAGATCAATACTGATGTAGTCCAATACAATATTAATTTTGCATTAATATACAATGATCAATACCAATTTAGCCAAATATAATATTGATTTTGTATCAATATACAAAGGTATAAGGCCATATTCAATAATCTGTCCTTTTTTCTTGATGTTTCCTATACTATGTCTATGTCCCATTTTTTCTCAAGTCTGTTCACTCCTACATAGGAGAGAAAGAAGGATACAGAAAAGAAAAAGAGAGAAGTCCCTGGATCTAACCTCCAAGACCATTTAACAGCTTGTAGTCTCTTCCCCTAAATAACAAAATTTTCTGTTATCCATCAAATAACCAAACGGGGGGGGGGGACAGGAAACGCCCTCCCCACCGTCTGGGGAATAGACGTTGTTCTCTTAAAATGACTTCCTGCTGATTTGGGATGTAGTAAACCTGTTTGGGGCCCAAATAAGAATGGAAAAATTGTTAAAATGTTAATAAAATCATTTGATGTTCAGTCCTTTTGTGCTCAGCTATTTAGATGTCCTAAAAAGTTCGTAGACAGAAGCTGATCTTCAGGGCTTAACTGAAGTTCTCACTGGAGCAGTCTTTGGAGCTGAACGATCTTAGCGATTTTGAGTTGTTTTGGTTGTAGACTTTTGAGGAAACAGCTATTGAGGAAGTCTGCAAGGCTGGATCATCTGGGCCACTCGTCTTCTTTGGTGTCTGATTTGTTTTCTGCTGAGGTTTCCATTGTCTAGTTGTCCCTGGATTCCTTGAATGAATGCTTTAAATCTCCTGAAAGATAAGAACAGAGCCCTTCCCTAATCCTAACTCAGGGACAATTACCTTTTTTTTGGGAGGGGGTCAGGTAATATTTTTCCTGGAGCAAATTTGTTTTTTTTTTGACAATATATAAAGTATTACCTTTCAATCCGGATTAAAGAAGAAATTATTTTGATATTTTGTAGCTAAACAAACCTTTAGTGTATATATTTTGAGATCTCAAAGGACAATTTGTTTGAATTTCAGCATGCCTTTTGTATGAGGTAAAATATAACACTTAAAATCCTTCCTCAAAGTCAAGAAGCTAGCTAAGGAAAGTATACAGTGTGACTAGAAATATTCCCAATTATATAGAAATATACCTTATTTTTATGTCTTACTAGAGAACAATGTCTTAGAACAATAGTTCTAATACACTAGATATAATATGTACAAAGAGAAGACAAATAAAATTCATTTTAAAAGGACATAAATATAAGCAATGATAACTTGTGAACAAAAAATAATTTTAAATATTTCTTTCATAGCATCTACTTAAGGGAAAACCAAATTGGAAAAGTTGGTGTCAGCCGGGCGGTGGTGGCGCACGCCTTTAATCCCAGCACTTGGGAGGCAGAGGCAGGCGGATCACTGTGAGTTCGAGGCCAGCCTGGTCTACAAAGTGAGTCCAGGACAGCCAAGGATACACAGAGAAACCCTGTCTCGAAAAACCAAAAAAAAAAAAAAAAAGTTGGTGTCTAGGTTAGGGAATAAAGAAAGTTATAAGAAGTTATATCACTCATGGAGTGAGATATATTTTCCCATTATATTAGGGTTAAAGTTTACATCATAAAATATTTGACTTGTGTCTTTTTGTGGCCTCCCCCAGATGACTAATATAGAGAAAATAGATGAGCCAGAACCGTGTTATATATGGTTATGTGAAAAAGAAAATTTGAGACATTAGATTTTTCATTCTTTCCTACAGGTATGAAATATACATGGATATTTGTGGAATATGGTATTGGGTTTAGATGGTAACACTGAAGTCCTTTTCTTTTTTTTTTTAGAGTAGTCACTTTAATTATTACATTTATCAACCATGTTCAAGTCATAGTTAAAATAATTATTATAAGAACAAGAGCCTTTCATTGAAGTCCTTTTCTAGAAAGATATTCTATCAATCACATGGCAATTCAATGTTCATATCACTGTTTTAAAAATGTACCCAAACTTTAGCAATTATGGCAATTACAAGTTTTACCCATTCTGAGACATTAGTATTAGCATATTTAGCTAAGAAATTTTATTGTATGTGTATATGCATTATGTGACCATGCATATCTCATAATGGACCAATACAGTCGTTTTTCCTGCTACATTCCCTATATCTAAAACATCTAGGTGCACAGTGAATGCTCAGTAAATATTTACTGAATGAATAATCCACTGCATATTTGAGGTGTTTAATTCTGTCTGCTATTTTTCCTTTGTACTTGATATATTATAAAATATAGTATTTTAGACATATGACAACAATATTTTCATTATCTGGTACATGAGTAAAAATGAAATGCCCTATTTATTTTCAGTGTTTTTCCTTATTTTCATGACTCACCATAATAGAATGTTAAGAATCAATTCAAAGTAATTTGAATTCCAGTATTGGTCATAAATGTATTTATACATCTTTCATAAAATTTCTGCTTCAGATACTATTATTTACATACAAACCTAGTATATATTATTCTTCTTTCCTATTGTTTATTTTACACATCATCCAATCCCCCCATTATTTTTAAATAAATACCAAACTTCATATAGATTACAGATTTTTGTCTTCACAAGAACAAGTATGTATCTACATTTAGTAGGTGTTAGAAGATGAGGTAAGATACTTATCCTTATTTACATACAAATTAATTTCATCACAAGAACTAAGCTTCAATGCATTCAAAATAAAATGAATACATTTTAAAGTAATTTAGTGCATTAAGGCTTGACTGGAGTGTTTGTAATTTTCTACAGTTTTTTGAACCAAATTTATTCTGCATGAGGAGTCAGAGCAGGAATTAGACATTGAACCAATTTCCTTTGTATAAGGATGCAAATAAAATATTCAGTACAGTTAAGATAAACAGAACAATATTCTGTTTGAAGGCTGCTCTAGCTTTATAAACTTCAAAATTATGTTAAAAACATCAATAGAGGTCCAGGAAATTATTACTATAGCATCCTAAAAACATCATTTTACTAATCTGTCGTCACTATTTCTAAATGTATTAATATAATAGAGAAACTTCAGTTTTGTGTCCTTTGGAGTACATTCTGTTCCTATGAAGAATTTAAAAATTTGGAACTTTAGTCCATATGTTGTATGAGAGAGTTTACACTCTACCAGAAAATATAAAGGTATATAAAGTTTCACAGCACATTGATTGATTGTTATTTAACCTGATTGCACAAATATTAAATTGTATTTTTAAAGTACAAGAACAATAATCATCATTGCAGGGCACTTGACAATAATGTTATTAGTGTTCTAAGAAAAACAAAAGACACTTAATATCACTCTTACATTAATAAGCATATATGGGAAACAATTGATTTACTGTTTTTCTAATATAATTTTTAATAAAAATATGTATCTTCAAGTAGAGGATGCTCTGAATAAATGATAGTGTATCTTTATAAAAATAAACCAATATAATACATATTATTATAACCAACAAATATATTAACAAAATTAGAAGAACTTCATCAGTAATTAAATTTTATATATAAATTTCTAGGAAAAAATCTAAGAAAATACAAAAGTTTTCAGTGAGAAGACATCAAAACTCTATTCATTTTAAGTAAACAAAAAAGAACCTATGTTTATGGATATAGTAACTTAGTTTACCTCTTTTCTCACGTTTATATGTTATATTTAATTATTAATTGTACTGGCTCAGTTAGTCTCATAGGATGAAAGCAGGGCTGCATCCACTGGCTCCATGCAGGAGGGGCCCATGAAGGACCTCATCAACGGACCAGTCCTCTATACAGTCCAGGTGACAGAGGGTCAGGCACGGCAGACATCGGATCTGTTCCCCATACACAAAGTTCATCATACAGATCACACACCCTCGGACCTTTTTTTGTTCTGATCCATCTCTTCCAGGGAAGTCCTGAACTCCTTTAGGCAGATGCTGTCTGTATAAGGCCTCCTCTTTGAGCTATTCTAATTTGTTCCTCTTCAGTCTGCCTGAGGTGCTAGTTGAGTCTGGCTGGGTGTTGGATGATAGAAGGGAAGGGGAACTTGCTCCTGTTGGGGCAGCAGCAGCAGTGGCTTCAGAGGCTCCTGAGCTAGCTCAGTCCCCTCCCCACAATTAGCCCAGTTGGACTGAGACTCGTGAAGCAGGGAGAGGTACTCCGAGATCGGGAGGGGGGATGTGAGGCAGTCCCCCCATCTTCCGGAGGCTGATGTGTGTGAGCGTGAGATCTGGGGGAGGAAGAAAGCGGGAACATAGTCTGGTCTCTCTTGCAGGCTCTGTAGTCCTTGGTGTGGCTCCCTCTGCAGAGGCTGCTATTGCCCCTGCCAACAGAAGCTGGAGCACCCCAAGGCCTGGAGCCTCTTCCTCCTGCTCCTCCTCCACCTGAGCTAGGCCAGTGCGAGCTGAACAGGCAGGCAGCGCGGGCCAGAAGGAGGCCAGAGAGGCCTACAGAAAACTGTTCTTGTTGGGTAAATGTAAAAATGAAAACCTGGAATTTTGCTTCTTTCAAAAGACAGATCGTATTTATCTGATATTACAAGTAACGCACGATCTTTTTAATTAGGTAAACCGATAAACTATGAAGGGACTCAAAGATCATCATTTCCCAAAATAGAGCTAAAAAGGACAAGACAAAATTTTAAGATCTTTTTTTCATACTTTTATCTAACGAGATAGTGTGTCATACCCAACCCTTTCCCAAGCTTATAGTTTCCTTATCAGTATGTATAACACTATAAATTAATTTTTTTTAAATACTTTATTTTTTTTCTTCAAGTTACATCTCAGTAACAAACACCTCCCTATTTCCCCTTCCTATCCCGCCCTTCCACCCTCTTCCCCCCAGAAGTTTCCCCTTTCAGTCCAACAGATGGTTCCTTCTCTTATTACAGTAAGTATTATACAAAACAACAGATATAAATATGCCACATTTATGAGAGTTAAATGGCCCAGTATACCTTCCCAATGTCCAGTTTATACATATTTGGCCCCTGACTTTAACATTCTACTATCTAACCATCTCCTTGAGTTTAAAGGTCTATATGTGACTCAACATTCATACTAACTTGCAACACACTTTTAAGAGTATCTTCTTAGATCTATAACACCCTCTTGATTCCAAAACAACTCAAAATTTAACTATGAGACTATAGCTGTCTATTCTTCAACCACCTCAGAGACCTGAGAGGGATAAATATATTTGCTTATATAGGAAGTGCATGGCCTGCAGCTTCCAAAACTAAGAAAGGACATACTAATGACTGCCTGGACAGTTCCCATTTTCTCTCCATACATTCCGGCATCAGTCTTCAGCCTTTGGGTCCTGTTTCTATGACAGACATTTGTTGTAGAGCAGGGATTATGAAGGACTTACCTACCCTGTCTTGGCAGAGTTAGGCTGTCGACTTCCCTGCTACCAAGTTTTGTCCTTTTTGGACAGCAGTCTGTCTGCAGTTGGTGCAAGGGGTTTTTTCATGCCAAGAGATAGGCTTGCCACTAATTCAACCATCTTACAGTGGAGGTTCTTCGATGCTTATCTTCTACTTGGAGTAGAATAGGGGGTGCTGTCAAGCGCTGATATGTCTCGATATCAAAAAAAAATCTTGATTTAAGATAACATCTTTGAATGCCATATTCTGCAGATCTCCTGGGGTTTTTGAAGATGCCCTATCCATCTCTTGTATTTAGATAAGCAAATGTTGCTTGTCTCTTAACAACTTGATTACTGAGTAGCTTAGAGAATATCTGTGATAGACTGTCATAGTAGCTAACAAAGTGACAAGTTTGCATGACTAGGAGTTTGTTTTACTTAACTATCCTAGACCGTTTTAGATGGTTGGTATCAAGAGGTCAGAGCTTCACATTTTATTTTTAAGTATCTCTAGGTATGATACCATTAGGAAGCGTTACCTTTAAATGTGTATCAATATACAAAGATCTATTCAATTGTGGTTAAAAATACTCTTAATTATGTATCAATATACCAAGATCAATGCCTATGTAGCCCAATACAATCTTAATATTACGTCCATATGCAAGGGTCAATACCATTGTGGCCAACTATAATCTTAATTTTGTATCAATATACAAAGATCAATACCGATGTAATCCAATACAATCTTATTTTTGCACAATAAACAATGGTCAATACCACTTTAGCCAAATAAACTACTAATTTTGTATCAATATACAAAGGTATAAGGGCATATTCAATAATCTGCCCCTTCTTCTTGGACCTTCCTGTGCTATGTCTATATCTCATTTTTCTCAAGCCCATGCACTCCTACATAGGAGAGGAAGAAGGATACAGAAAAGGAAAAGTAGGAAGTCCCTGGGGCTAACCTCCAAAACCCATTAAGACAGGACCATTTATCAGGTTGTAGTCTCTTCCCCTAAATATCAGAGTTTTCAGTTATCCTTCAAATAACCAAAAACAAGGGCGGAGAAACACCTTCCCCACCCTCTGGGCATGGGACGTCGCTCTCTTAAAGTGACTTCCTGCTGATTTGGGTCATAGTAGACCTGTTTGGGGCCCGAACCCAAATGGAAAAAATGGTTAAAAATGTTAGTACACTACTTTTATGTTCAGTCCTTCTGTTCTCAGCTGTTTAGATGACCTAAGGGGTTTGTAGGCAGAAGCTGATCTTGCAGGCTTCACTGAGGTTCCTGCCGGGGCATTGTGTAGAGCTGAACGGTCCAAGCGACATTGGATTGCTGTGGTGGTTGCAGGCCCCCGATGGAGACAGCTATTGAGGAAGTCTGCCAGGCAAAATCAACTGGGTCATTCGTCCTCCTTGGTGCCTGATTCTGCTCTCTGCTGAGGTTTCCGCTGTCCAGCTGTCCCTGGATAAATTAATTTTTATAACTCTAGTATTTAACTAAGTTTATAAAAGTGGATAGTTAGTCCATTAAAGAGTATTATTTCATATTATTAAAATTAAAGATTGCAAATCTATCTGTACATTATTTGGGAAATTTTATGGGTTTTTTAGGAATTTTCATAAAATTAGTGTTATTTCTAAGTGTGTGTACAGCTTTGATATAAAACTGTTCAAAAAAATAAAACAAAGTATCATTATAATCTTTGAATATATTTTCTAGCTTCTCTGAAAATGAAGTGTTAAATATTTTTCACACTCTTGATTCTTACAAAAGAGCTCACACACTATATTAATTTCCATGTCTTTAATAGAGTTCCTATTTATAATCTCATTTCACTATTTTGAATTACCTTTTATCACAATACCAGTTTTTCTCATTAACATTTGTTTTAATTTTAGTAGAATTACAGTTATGGATTTGATGAAAACTTGCAGAAATATTGTTGATAGCATATTTGAAGAAATATCACAAAAAAACGACAGCTGACAAGTATGTAAAGTAATACATGTTAATTATCTTTGTTTAGCAATTCTACAATATGTATGTGTATATATACATACTTCTATATAGGCACAAATGCTCAGCCCTAAGTAGGACATTTTTATCATGTTCTGCACAATAACATTCAGGAAATATCTCAAAAGAGAAGTCACGAAGAATCTAAAAGTTAAAAGGTGGGGTCCGATTACTTCTATACATGATATAGCCTTTTGACTTATGATATCACAGCATCTGTAATTCCCTACAGGAAACCTAAACTAGACAAAACCCATAAGTATTACATCATGGAACAGGATCTCATGAGGTCCCACTGCTAAATGAGGAGATACTGACAGTTGATACCAGCTGGCAGGGGGATAGTCATTTTTCTTTGTGTATATTGCCAACATAGTAGGTTGCCCTTCTTCCAATTGATGACTCTATAATCATTCACATAGAGGAAGCACTTATTTGATTCAGTGAAATATAAAATTTAAAAATCAATTTGGAGCCTGTCCAGGCAGCCAGTTGTCTGTCATTTCTTAGTTTTGGAAGCTGCTGGCTCTGCATTTACTGTATAATCAGATATATTAATCTTTCTCAGGCCTCTGATGTGGTTGAAGACTAGATAGTTATAGTCTCACAGTTAAATTTTAAGTTGTTTAGGAATTAAAAGGATGTTCTAAGGTCTAAGAAGATGTTTTTAAGTTGGTAATAAAAGTTAAGATGGGAAATGAGTTAGGTACAGACCTTTAACTCATGGAGATAGATGTATAATAGAATATTAATATCAGTTGCCAAATATGTATGGACTGGCCATTGGGAAAGTATGTTATACCTTATAATTTTCATAATTGTGGCCTAATTATTCAAAAAAGAGTTAGAGTTCTGGAAGAAGGGGGAGACGGCAGGAGGATGGGCCCAGGAGGGGTGGAGGGAGGGAACTGTGATGATGAAGATATAACTTGAAGTAATAAACATTTTTAATTTTTTTTACAATCTATAAAAATCTGACATAAATTTGGAAATTAACATGATTGGGAGAGCTCATTGATGAAAATTGTGGGTAGATATGATCATTATACGAAATATATGGGTAGCCTAGATTTTTTACTGTTGCTGTAATCACCCTGACCAAAAGTAACTAGGAAAGGAAAGGGTTTATTCACCTTCCCCTTATTGTCACAATCCATCACTAAGAGAAGTCAAGGCAGGAACTCAATGAAGGAACATGGAAGCAACCCAGTTTGCTATTTCATATAGTACAGAGAGCTGACTCCCAGCCAATGAAGTACAGCAGAATCCTTGAAGGAACTGTGCTTTCTGGCTGGATCTCTAGCTCTCTCAGGCCCATGCTCAGTTGGCTTCCTTGGAAAGCTGAGGATCATCCACCTAGGGAATGTTACCACAGTGGAGAAGCCCACAGATGAAACCATTAAAGATAATTCAGTAATTTAGACTCCCTTTTCAGGTGATTAAAGCTATATTGATTTGGCAGTTATTAATAGTTATAATGACATGTACAAAATTCTCAAATAATAAAGTAAAATAAAATATGTAATATACAGTATCTGAAGTTCACCAAAAATTTTAAAAATGATTAGAAAATCCATAATAAAATAGAGAAATGAAAAGATGAAACACTTTTTAAACATCAGCCAACGCAAGTAATTATTGAAAAATGACTAGGGCATCAATTGTGATTTTAATATGTACAAATGGATGGGTATCAAGAATTAGATTAGAAAAAAATAAATAAAGAATTATGTCTTAGAATTATGTCGTATATGCTATATTGAAGTTGAATGCTTTTTAATTTTATATATCAATAGATATTTACTTCTAAAATATTTACCTGAATTGTTAAGAGAATCTAGAAAACATTTTCAGAAAGTATAATTTTCCTTTCTGTTCATGTATAAAATTACATTTGAATTTTTGCCTTTGACCTCTATTCAATAGTCTGTCTAAAATCACTGGTTAATTATAAGTGTACTTATGGTTTATTTCAAAATTTTCACATTACTAATATAAACAACTTTCCTTCTTTGATTATTATAGCATGTTTTATGTACTTCATCATTTACTATCCTCCGTAAGAGCATACTTACAGTGTTGAATTACTACACACAGAGATGGGTAACTTTTCTCACAACAGTATTTTTTCACTTTCTGTACAAGGAGAAATACTATGTATCCATCAAATCATTTCTCTTTCCAACTTTTTCTGTAAACAACTAAAAATTCTTTTCCAAATTCTCTTTTGCATTCATGTTGAGGATATGGATCTAAATTCAGGAGAAGGTATAGGGACAGAATTGATTTAAAACTCTCCAACATCTGGCTTTTAAAATCTGCACCCTCTTACTTTTCCCCTAGATGCTGGAAGTCATAAACTACATATATCAGGTAGAGCACTGAGTAATCTGGGGAAATATCAGACAAAATATGTAGGGTCCATGTGGAAGGCTTCAAGTAGGTTTAGAGAATAGGAGAAAAGTGATGAGAATTAAATTTTGTTTAAAATATGTACATAGTATAAAAATATGTAATATATAAAGTAAATAAGTTTCTTTTAAAAGTAAAAATGAATGTTTTAATATATTTCTTATTACAGAAGTCATATGATGCTTCTCACATAGAATATAGTTTTTGAAAATCTTTTTCCCTTATTGCCTGATCATTGCCTTAGAGACTATCTAAACCGATTAATCTTTGCAATGGCTAAATTTAAATTATATTATTTCTAACATCCTTTCTTTGTTTATCACTACTGTTTATGATTCATTGGTTTTAAATGTAATCCATTTATCCTAATTTTATTTTGGAGACAAGTTTTCTCTATATAACAAAACCTGTCCTTGAAG
>CAJQZJ010000462.1:573754-591210 GCA_907164525.1 Lophiomys imhausi | reverse complement strand
AATGGGAACTGTCCAGGCAGTTACTGGTATGTTCTTTCTTAGTTTTGGAAGCTGCAGGCTCTGCACTTCCTATATAAGCAAATATATTTATCCCTCTCAGGTCTCTGAGGTGGTTGAAGAATAGACAGCTAGAGTCTCATAGTTAAATTTTGAACTGTTTAGGAATCAAGAGGGTGTTATAGATCTAAGAAGATACTCTTAAAAGTGTGTTGCAAGATAGTATGAATGTTGAGTCACATATAGACCTTTAAACTCATGGAGTTGGTTAGATAGTAGAATGTTAAAGTCAGGGGCCAAATATGTATAAACTGGACATTGGGAAGGTATACTGGGCCAATTTACTCTCATAAATGTGGCATATTTATATCTATTGTTTTGTATAATACTTACTGTTATAAGAGAAGGAACCATCTGTTGGACTGAAAGGGGAAACTTCTGGGGGGAAGCGGGTGGAAGGGCGGGATAGGAAGGGGGAATAGGGAGGGGTTTGTTACTGAGATGTAACTTGAAGAAAAAAAATAAAGTATTTAAAAAAAACGAGAAAAAAAAAAGAATGGCTAAGATAAAGAGCTCAAATGATAGCGCATGCTGGCGAGGGTGTGGAGAAAGGGGAACCCTACTCCATTGCTGGTGGGAGTGCAGGCTTGTGCAACCACTATGGAGGTCTGTTTGGCGATATCTTAGAAATCTAGGAATAACCTTGCCTCAGGACCCAGCCATACCACTTCTGGGTATACACCCAAAGGACCTCTCATGGAGACATAGGGAAGTCTCCTCATCTATGTTCATAGCAGCCTTATTTGTAATAGCTAGAAATTGGAAACAACCCAGATGTCCCTCAACTGAAGAATGGATTAAAAAATCGTGGTACATCTATACAATGGAATATTACTCAGCTATAAGAAACAATGAAATCATGCAATTTGCAACCAAATGGATGTATCTAGAGGAGCTCATCCTGAGTGAGCTATCCTAGTCTCAGAAGGATGCACATGGCATCTATTCACTTATAGTAGGATTTTAACTATATCGTACAGGATATCTGTACTACAACCAACATACCAAAAGGAACATGGACATAAATTTTTTTTTATCTTTTTCTTTTTCCTTCTTTTTTTCTTTTTTCTTTTTCCTTTTCCCTTCTCTTTTTCCTCTCTTTTTTTGTTGATATTCTTTGTTTTTGTGGGTTTGTGTGTTTGTTGGTCTTTTTTTAGTATTCCCCCAGTAGCAAGGAGACACCTTTCACTGGCAGTACTGCCTCATAGGCCCCCAGTGAACGAAGAGGCTCTTGGCCCTCATATGACTCCTGATCTGTGGTGAGAGACTGTTAGGCAGGGACACTCCACCCCAGAGGAACAAGACGGAAGGGTCAGGGGGTAGAGCATGGGAGGGTGGGGCTGGGAAGTGGGAAAAGAGGACAATATGATAAGGATATAACCTGAAGCAACAAACAAATAAATTTATTAACTAAAAAAAAAAAAAAAAAGGCAGGGGGCAGGGCTGAAACCCTGTGAATGGAATAGAAGATACAGCCATTCGGCCTGGTTTTGCAGACCTCCAGATGTAGAGAAGACGTGGAGCTAAGGTAAAATACAAGAGAATTGTGGTATTGGCCCATGCCTTTGACTTCAGCGGAGACGAGGGGAACACTGTAGAGTTGGTGGTCTTATGTATTCTGGAGTCATACGGAGCGGGGTGGTGATGGTGCATACTCTTGATCCCACCATTCAAGAAGAGTACACCCTTGGTCCCAGCTCCCAGCACACTGGAGACAGAAACGGGCAGATCCCAGAGCTCAGGGTCAGCCTGATGCAGGGCAAACTCTAAATAGAGAAAGACTTCTTTTTGAACTCTTGCTGGCAGGAGCGACTCAGCAGTTTTTAGTCAACTCTGCTAAACTCTTCTCCAAGCTGATTCAAACTGGCTTCTTTTGGCTTCTGACTGAATTTCTTTGTCTGATCTCAAACTAATTCTGGTAATATGTTTTAATCTGGTTCCTTCTCATTCTCTGGCTTATTCTGTCTTTACCTACATGTAGCTTGTTCTCTTTGCAGCCTGTCACTGTAAAGCTGTCTGAGGAAGAAGCTTTCAGTAAAAACAAAACAAAATCTCTCTCAAATAACCTCTTTCCTGTACTGTTCTTGTGAGAGATAGGCATGTCTTATCTGTGACTCATTCTGACAAATCTTTCTCTGATTTGTCACTTTGTCTACCCCTCTTTTAGTGTCACTTTCGAATATAGCTACTTCCTTCTGTAAACTAATATTAGCCTTCATTATTTGAATGACTGGTGTGTGCTAAGGGCATATCTGTATTTTAGCCAGATCATACTACAATCAAGAGCATGTCTACATCCAGTTGGATCACATAGACCTAGAACATCTTTGGATTTGATCCCTTGCCAGAGCAGTCATGTTTTTGGATTAAAATTCTTCTACACAAAACTGCAGCTTACAGAATGGGAATGATTTTTTTCAACTCCATATCAGATAGAGGTCTAATATCCAAAATATATAAAGAACTCAAGAAAGTAAATATTAAAAAAAGAGAAATAATCTAGTTAACACCAGGGTACAGATTCAAACAGAATTCTCAACAGCCTTAGCCCTCAGGGATATGAAAATCAAAACTATTTTGAGATTACATCTAACACCTGCCAGAATGGCTAAGATAAAAACACAAATGACAGCTCATGCCAGCAACATTGTGGAGCAAAGGAAACAGTCCTCCATTGTTCGTGATAGTAAAAACTTGTATAGCCATTATGAAAATAAATATTGTGGTTCTTCAGAAAATTCAGAATCAATCTATGATCCAGTTATACCATTCTTGGGCATATTTCCAAAATATTCTACTACAATGACACTTTACCAACCATGTTCAATGCAGATATATTTGTAATACCCAGTATCTGAAAACAATGTAGATGTTCCCCAATAGAAGAACGGATAAGCAAAATATGGTACATTTACATAATGAGGATATTAAAGATATGGTATCATGAATTTTTCAGATAAATGTATGGAACTAGAAAAAAATCATCCAGAGTGAGATAACCTAAACTCAGAAAGAAAAATATGGTATGTATTCACTTATAGGTAGATATTTACCATAAGGTAAATGATAACCAAGCTACAACTCATAGATCCAGAGAATTTAGGTAAATAAGAGGTCTAGGGAGGAGTGCATATGTCTCTTAGAGAAGAGGAAATAGAATAAATTTTAAGGGTGTGCTCTGGGTGTGTATGTTTAGACCAGAAGGGTTGAGGTGGGGTACTTGGACTGGGGGGAGAGAGTGTTGGGCGAAACAGGGGCATCTTTAGGGTTGTGTGAAAACCTAGCACAGTGAGTACTTCCTAAAATCTATGAAGGTGTTCCAATTGATAACTCCTAGTAATGAGGGATATGAAGTCCCAACTGGCCATCCCTTATAGCCCGAGAAATTTTCCAGAGTGTGTTTGGTTTGTATTCAATTGAGTTGTTGGACCAACAAGGTCCCCCCCAAACTATCCAAGTTGATTCTAAGACAAAAGTTTGATGTCAGAAAACTGACAATGGGAAATCAGGGGCTGTTTATCAAGACTAAGAGCCACACAACTCACTGAACATGAATAAGCTGAGCTGTTGCCTTCATGGAGACTTCTCCCAATAGTCTAGTCTCTTTGGTGTTAGAAGGTACCAAAAGGGAAACATGGACACCAACTTATCAATAAAACGTTTGACCTACAATCTGCCCGAGGGAAGTTAGAGAATACTCTTTGACAATACTGGTCGGTGTTTCTTAGTCTTCTTTAAATGTGATATAGTGATAGGGTGATGCAGTTAATTTTGTGTCCATTTAGCTGGACCATCATGCTAAGGTATTTTTGTAATACTATTCTGTATGTTTATGTGTGAGTATTGTAAGATGAGATTAGCATTTAAATCTTGATTTCAAACAAATCATAATTTCTGAGGGGTCAAGATGGCAGTGATCAAGTCAGATACCCTCTGATCCTCAGGAAGACCGATTGGACAACTGCAATGATATACTCCTACTAAAAGGCATTTTGTGAGGTGCAAGCCTATCTGGGCTTGCCCAACAAAGCCAGGGACAATAAAGAACTTGGTACTGGAAATATAGACACTGGAGGATCTGAGTCACCAGACATGGACATGGAGCGCTTCCCACCAGGAGATTGCAACCCCTGACACAATGGAAGAGACAGCATATCGGATCCTTTCAGGACCCCAGCTGACAGTTTCAACCTCCAAACAGAGGACTTCCTCAGTTTCCTGTACCTGCAGTGTCTGTGCAGGTGTTTGGACACCCAGGAGAATACCAGCAGAGACACTAAGTAAGGTAAGACAGAATATCTCCCTGGGATATTCAGTATGGTGGCATCCTGCTGACTGATAACTGCAGGATCCAGCTGGCAGGTGCTGAGCTTCCCTGAGCCAAAGTGAACTGAGGGAAGGATATAGAATACAAATTAGAACTCCCTGCTGTCTTATAGGAAGTACAGGGCCTGCAGCTTCCCAAACTAAGAAATGACATACCAGTGGCTGCCTGGACAGTTCCCATTTTCTCTCCATACATTACAGCATCGATCTTCAGTCATTTGGCCCCATTTCTCTGACAGACATTGATTGTAGAGCAGGGGTTATGAAGGACTTGCCTACCCTGTCTTGGCAGAGCTAGGCTATCGACTTACCTGCTTCCAGGTTTTGTCCTTTTTGGACAGCGTTCTGTCTACAGTTGGAGCAAAGGGCTTTTCCTACCAAGAGATAGGCTTGTGACTAATTCAATCATCTCCCACTGGAGATTCTTCAATGCTCATCTTCTACTTGGGGTAGAATAGGGGGTGCTGTCAGGAGTTGATATGTCTCAATATAAAAAAATCTAAAGTTACAAAAACATCTTTGAATGTCATATTCTGCAGATCTCTTGAGGTTTTTGAAGAGGCCCTATCTATCTCTTATATTAGGGTAAGCAGATGTTGCTTGTCTCTTAGCAGCTTTATTTCTGATTAGCTTAGAAAATAACTATAATAGGCTGTCATAGTACCTAACAAAATGACCGGCTTGCATAACTATTAGTTTGCATTTCTTAATTATCCTAAACAGTTTATGACAATTAGTAGTAAAAGGCCAAAACATCACATTTCATTTTTTTTCTTTACCTGCTAACCCTTCCATCCCATTTCTATATTTCTATGGGGTGGGGTGTCCTTATATAACAATCCCTCATCTCATTTGAGAGGTCGTATGAGGGCCAAGAGCCTCCTCATTCATTGGGGGTCTATGAGGCAGTACCACCAGTGAAAAGTGTCTCATTGCCCAGGAGAGAGAACTAAAAAACAAACAAGCAAATAAACAGACAAATAGATAAAAAAGACTAAAAAATAGAAAAATATATAAAAATTAAATTAAAAAATAAAAATAAAAAATAAAAAGTCTATGTCCAAGTTCCCCTTGGTGTGTTAGTTTTAGTATCGATACCTTCTACTATATAGCTAAAATCCTACTATAATGAAAAGATGCCATATGCATCCTTCTGAGTCTGGGTTAGTTCACTCAGGATGAGCTTTTCTAGTTCCATCCATTTGGCTGCAAATTGCATAATTTCATTGTTCCTGATAGCTGAATAATATTCCATTGTGTAGATGTACCACAGTTTTTTAACCCATTCTTCGGTTGAGGGACATCTTGGTTGTTTCCCGTTTCTAGCTATTACAAATAAGGCTGCTATAAACATAGATGAGGAAACTTCCTTATGATTCCGTGAAGAGGCATTTGGGTGTATACCCAGAAGTGGTATGGCTGGGTCCTGAGGCAAAGCTATTCCAATTTTTCTAAGATATCGCCAGACTGACCTCCATAGTGGTTGCACAAGCCTGCACTCCCACCAGCAATGGAGTAGGGTACCCCTTTCTCCACACCCTTGCCAGCATGTGCTGTCATTTGAGTTTTGATCTTAGCCATTCTGACAGGTGTGAGATGGAATCCCAGAGTCGTCTTGAGTTGCATTTCTCTGATGATTAAGGATGTTGAGCATTTCTTCAAGTGTCTCTCAGCCATTAGGGATTCCTCCTTTGTGAATCCTCTCAGATCTCTGAGATGGTTGAAGAACAGATAGCTAGAGTCTCATAATTAAATTTTGAGTTGTTTAGGAGTCAAGAGAGTGTTATAGATCTAAGAAGATACTTTTAAAATTGTGTTGCAAGTTAGTATGAATGTTGAGTTAGATATAGAACTTTAAACTCATGGAGATGGTTAGATAGTAGAATGTTAAAGTCAGGTGCCAAATACATGTGGACTGGACATTGGGAATGTACACTAAGCCATATAACCCTCATAACTGTGGCCTAATTACCTCTGTTGTTTTGTATTGTATTTATTATTATAAGAGAAAGAGCCATTTGTTGGACTGAAAGGGGAAACTGTAGGGGGAAATAAGGTATAACTTAAACTTAAAAAAACAAAAGGGAAGAGGATGGGGGGTTGAGGGTGGGAGGGTGGGACTGCAATTGAGATGTAACTTGAAGAAATAAAAAATAAAGGAAAAAAAAAAAGAACTCCCTGCTGCCCCCTCGCCTGACTACAGGGGTCTGGTGGAAGCCCCTGCCAACCAAGGTAGGCTGCTCTGGAACACTGCAATTCAAGCAGGAAAAGGTGGCTGAAACTCACTGAGTGAACTCCATATTGGAACTCTCTGCCCATGCTCACTTCAGCAGGGCACTCAGTCTACAATCTCAGTCTAGTGCATCTAGATCTCCACCCAGAGCAGTGAAATGGTCCTGGACTAGGGCATGCTACCCAAGGGGACAGGTGGCACCCAACCACAGAACTTCTGACAGAGAGGCACAGGCTGATCCTGGGACCTCCCTAAGTATAGCTTGGGAGGCCATACCCACAGTCCTCACACCCTAGCTATAGGGAATCTGTTAGAAGCCCTTCTGACCCAGAGAGGCTACACTGGAACACAGCACCGCTGACAGGGAAAAAGCCACTGAGATCCCCCTGAGTCCAAGTGCTGGAGACGCCTTATGAACTCACTGCCCACACCCACTTTGGGAGGGCTCTCAGTCTATTGCCTCAGTTTACAGCATAATAGATCTCAGTCTGGAGCAGTAAAGCAGCTCTGAACTATTGCATGCTACCCGAGCAGGTGTGCTGCACTGACCCAAAGTAGTTCTGACTGAGAGGCACAAGATGATCTTGAAACCCCCCAGAAAAGAGCATGGAAGGACCACAACCACAGCCCTGACACCCTAGCTACAGGGAAACTGCCAGAAGCCACATCAGCACAGGCAGGGTACACTGGAACACAGTGATTCTATCTGGGAAAAAGCAGCTGAGGATCCCTGAATCCAAGCACTGTGAACTGGGTGCAAATTCCATATCAGAATTCCCTGACTGTACCTGCCTTGCCCCTCAGCTGAATACACAGGCTACAACACAGAGAGCTCTGACTAGGGAGCAGTGAAGCAACCCCTAACCATAGCTCATTGCCTGTATGATGTGGGCTGTACCAGATCACAGTGCATCTGACTATAAGGTGCACATCAAACCTGAGAACCCTCTGAGAGTAACTTGGGAAGACCACAGTCACAGTCCCAACGCATAAGCTGCAGGGGAGCTGCAACTCCAGAATACAGTCTGTGGCCTGACAATAGGAACCAACATCGCTAAGAAGAGCAGTTGGATCTCAGGAACCTGCAGGCAGGAATATCACATCCCACAACAACCTCTGACCCGAGTTCCCAATTGGGAGACAACAGGAAGGGGTGAGCTCTGGAAGACACACTGGGAAGCAGCCTCCACACAAGGCCCTAACCAGCCTGTGGAGAGCTACAGATCACCACGTTATACAGCCTCTACACCAAAGCTCCCTTCTTGGCACCAAGCACACAAGGCACCAGGAACAGCTAAGAACAACCAGATGGCTAAAGGCCAGTGAAAGAACAGAAGTGACAAAAGTCAGGGAAATATGACTCCAACAAAATTCAGGTATGCTAGTACAGCAAGCTCTGACCATACCACCACAGCTGAAACACATGAAAATGATGGTAAATCTATAATTTTGAAAGTGATAGAGTCCTTACAAGAAGAAATTAAATCTCTAAAAGAATTTAAAGAATCCTCAATTTTACAAATGAAAGCAATGGAGAACAACATAACCAATGTGAATGGGAAGCAAGCCAACATGAAGCAAGCCAACATAACTCAAAATGAATGGGAAAGAGACAAGGCTGTGAAAGATTTGAAAGATTTGCAGACAAAGACAAGCAAATTGGAGCAGGAAATGTATAAAACAAGTAAAATTGTTCAAGACTTGATATTAGAAGTGGAAGCAACAAAGAAAACACAAGCATCCACAATCCTGGAGGTGGAAAAACAGGAAAAGAGAACAGAAACTACAGACATGAGCATTAAAAATAGGATACAAGAGATAGAAGACAGAATCTCAGGCATGGAAGATTAGATTGAAAAAATCAGTACAAAAACCAAAGACAACAAGAAATCTAAAAATGTTCTCACCCATAACATCCAAGAACTCAATGACTCAATGAAAAGACAGAACCTAAGAATTATAGGCATAGAGGAAAGAGAAGACTCCCAACTCCAATGTACAGGAAACATCTTTAACAAGATCATAGAAGAAAACTTCCCAAACCTAAAGAAAGAGATGCCAATAAAATTCTAAGAGGTATACAGAACACCAAACAGATTAGACCAGAAAAGAAATTCCTCCTTCCATATATTAATTGAAACTCCAAATGTACAGAACAAAGAAAAAAATATTAAAGGCTATAAGAGAAGGGATCAAGTAACATAATGGCAGACCCATCAGAATTATACCTGACTTCTCCTCAGAAACTTTAAAAGCCAGAAAGGCCTGGGCAGACATCCTAAAAGCCCTAAGAGAACATAGGTGCCCAGCCAGAGTACTATACCCAGCAAAACTCTCTATCAAAATGGATGGAGAAAACAAGATATTCCATGACAAAATCAAATTTAAACAGTATCCACAAGCAAATCCAGCCCTACAGAAGATCCTAGAAGGAAAATTCCAACCCAGAGAAGATAACTATACCCAAGAAAACAGAGGAAGCAAAAAAATGCCATTGCAGCTAAATCAAAACCAAAACAAAATAACAACAACAACAACAACAAAACCCACAACAACCACCTACATCAAAATAACAGGAAATAACAACATTTGGTCATTAATATCCATCAACATATATGGACTCAACCCCCCAATAAAAAGACACAGGCTTACAGAATGGATCCTTAAACAAACATAGATACTACCTCAGAGTAAAGGGCTAGGAAAAGGTTTTCTAAGCAAATGGGCCCAGGAAGCAAGCTGGAGTAGCCATCCTAATATCAAATAAAATGGACTTTCAACTGAAGATAATCATAAAGATAGGGAAGGGCATTACATACTCATTAAAGGAAAAAATCATCAAGATGACATCTCAATACTGAATATCTATGCCCCAAATACAAGGGCACCCACATTTGTAAAAGAAACTCTTCCAAAGTTTAAACCACATGTTGATCCCCACACATTTGTAGTGGGAGAATTCAACACCCCACTCACAACAATTGATAGGACTTTGAGACAGAAACCAAACAGAAAAATAATGAGCCTAACAGAGGTCATGAACCAAATAGAACTAACAGATATCTACAGAATGTTTCATCCAAACACAAAAGAATACACCTTCTATTCAGCACCACATGGAACCTCCTACAAAATCGACCATATAGTTGGACAGAAAACAAGCCACTACAGATACAAGAAAATTGAAATAACCCCTTGTATCTTATCAGACCACCATGGATTAAAGCTGGACTTCAGCAACAACAGAAATAACAGAAAGCCTACACATCATGAAAACTGAACAACTCTCTACTGAATGACTTCTGGGTCAGGGAAGAAATAAAGAAGGAAATCAAAGACTTCTTAAAATCCAATGAAAATGAAGGCACAAGATACACAAACTATTGGGACACAATGGAAGCAGTGCTACGAGGAAAGTTCATAGTACTACGTGCCTTTAAGAAGAAAATTGTGACAGCTCATATTAGCAATTTAACAGCTGAACTGGAAGAACTGGAAAGAAGAAGCAAACACTCCCAAGAGGAGCAGAAGGAAGGATATCATCAAACTTAGGGCTGAAATTAGCAACTTAGAAAAAAAAAAAGAACAATACAAAGAATCAACAAAACCAAGAGTTTGTTCTTTGAGCAAATGAACAAAATAGACAAACTCTTAGCCAAATTAACTAAAAGACAGAGGGAAAAAACCCAAATCAACAAAATCAGAAACGAAAAGGGAGAAATAACAAAAGACATTGAGGAAATCCAGAGAATCTTTAGATCCTACTTTAAAAATCTGTACTCCACCAAATTTGAAAACTTAATCCCAATGGACAATTTTCTTGATAGATTCCACCTACCAAAGTTAAATCAAGATCAGTTTAACAGATTAAACAGTTCTGTAACCACTAAGGAAATAGAAACAGTCATTAAAAATCTCCCAACCTGTGCTGTCATTTGAGTTTTGACCTTTGCCATTCTGCCAGGTGTAAGATGGAATCTCAGAGTCATCTCAAGTTGCATTTCTCTGATGATTAAGGATGCTGAGCATTTCTTCAAGCATCTCTCAGCCATTAGGGATTCCTCCTGTGTGAATTCTGTGTTTAGCTCTGTTCCCCATTTTTGATTGGATTATTTGTTTCCTTGGCATTTAATTTCTTGAGTTCTTTGTAAATTCAAGGGGAACACTCCTCCATTGCTGGTGGGAATGCAAGTGTGTACAACCACTATGCAAATCAGTCTGGCGATATCTTAGGAAACTTGGAATAGCTCTACCTCAAGACCCAGCCATACCACTTCTGGGTATACATTCAAATGATTCTTCACCAAATCACAAGGAAGTTTCCTTATCTATATTCATAGTAGTCATATTTGTAATAGCTAGAAACTGTACACAACCCAAACATCCCTCAACCGAGGAATGTATAAAAAAAACAAAAACAAAACAAAACAAAACAAAAAAAACTGTGGTACATCTACACAATGGAATACTACTTAGCCATCAGAAACAACGAAGTCATGCAATTTGCAGCCAAATGGATGGAACTAGAGAAGCTCATCCTGAGTGAGCTAACTCAGACTCAAAAAGATGCACATGGCATCTATTCACTTATAGTTGGATTTTAGCCATATAGTACAGGATAACTATACTACAGCCAATGCACCAAAGGGAACAGGAACATAGACTTTGTTTCCTATCAATGAGAGACTTTGTCCTAGTGGTGCCGCCTTGTAGGCCCCCAGTGTAAGAGGAGGCTCTAGGCCCTCATATGACTGCTGAACTTGGGCAGAAGACTGTTATGTAGGGACACTCCACTCCAGAGGAGTGGGATGGAAGGGATGGGGGTAGAGGGTTGGAGGGCAGGACTGGGAGGAATGGAAAGAGGACACTGTGATGGAGATGTAACCTGAAGTAATAAATAAATATTTTCAAAAATCTCCCAACCAAAAAAAAGCACAGGGCAAGAACGTTTCAGCACAGAATGCTATCAGACCTTCAAAGAAGAGCTAATACCAATACTTTTCAAACTCTTCCACAAAATGGAATCAGAAGGAACACTGCCACACTTATTCCAGGAAGTCACAATCACCCTGATTCCTTAACCACACAAAGACCCAGCAAACAAATAGAACTTCAGACCAATTTCCCTAATGAGCATAGAAACAAAATTACTTAATAAAGTACTGGCAAACCGAATCCAAGAACACATCAAAAGTATCATACACATCATCAAGTAGGCACCATCCCAGGAAAGCAGAAAGCGTTCAACACACAAAAATCCATCAACATAATTCACCATATAAACAAGCTGAAAGAAAAAAAAAAACACATGATCATCCTGCTAGATGCTGAAAAAGTTTTTGACAAAATCCAACACCCCTTTATGCTGAAAGTCCTGGAGATAACTGGCATACAAGGACCATAACAAAAAATAATAAAGGTGATATACAGCAAACCAGTAGCCAGCATCAAATTAAATGGAGGACAACTTAAAGCATTTCCTCTAAACTCAGGGACAAGGCAAGGATGCCCACTTTCACCATATCTCTTCAACATAATGCTTGAAGTTTGTGCTAGAGCAATAAGACAACTAAAGGAGATTAAAGAAATACCAACTGGAAATGAAGAAGTCAAATTATCCTTATTTGCAGATAATATGACAGTATACATAAGTGGCCCCAAAAATTCCACCAGAGAACTCCTACAACTGATTATCACCTTCAGCAAGGTGGCTGGATACAAAATTAGTTTTAAAAAATTGTAAGCCCTTCTTTATACAAAAAAAATAAATGGGCTGAGAAAGAAATTAGTGAAAAAACAACCTTTACAATAGCCACAAACAATATAAAATACCTGGGGGTAACTCTAACCAAGCAATTGAAAGACCTGTATGACAGGAACTTCAAGTCCTTGAAGAAAAAAATTGAAGAGGCCATCAGAAGATGGAAAGATCTCCCATGCCCATGGATAGGTAGGATATACATAATAAAAATGGCCATCCTACCAAAAGCAATATATAGATTCAATGCAATTCCTATCAAAATACCAACACAGTTCTTTATAGACCTCGAAAAAAGAATTCTCAACCTTATATGGAATAACAAAAAAAAAAAACCAGAATAGCTAAATCATCCCTGTACAATAATAATAATAAAAAAAAAAACATCTGGACATATCACCATCCCAGATTTCAAGCTATACTACAGAGCAATAGTAATAAAAACAGCATGGTACTGGTGTAAAAACAGAGCAGTAGATCAAGGGAATCGAATTGAAGAACCAGAAATGAACCCACACACCTATGGTCACTTAATGTTTGTCAAAGAAGCCGAAACCTTACAATGGAAAAAAGACAGCATCTTCAACAAATGATGCTGATCTAACTGGATGTCAACATGTAAAATAATGTAATTAGACCCATACTTATCAACTTACACAAAACTTAAGACTAAATGGATCAAAGAGTTTAACATAAAGTCTGACACACTAAATCAAATAGAAGAGAAAGTGGGGAAAAGCCTCAAACTCATTGGCACAGGTGACAACTTCCTGAACAGTACACCAATAGCTCAGGCTCTAAGACCAACAATCAATAAATGGGACCTTATGAAACTGAAAAGCTTCTGTAAGGCAAAAGACATTGTCATTCGAACAAAATGGCAACCTACAGACTGGGAAAAGATCTTTACCAACCCCACTTCCAATAGAGGGCTAATATCCATAATTTATAAAGAACTCAAGAAATTCAACACCAAGAAACCAAATAATCCAGTCAAAAAATGGGGAAAAGAGCTAAACCGAGAATTCATAAAGGAGGAATCACTAATGGCTGAGAGACACTTGAAGAAGTGTTCAGCATCCTTAATCATCAGAGAAATGCAACTCAAGATGACCCTGAGATTCCATCTCATACCTGTCAGAATGGCTAAGATCAAAAACTCAAATGATAGCACATGCTGGCAAGGTTGTGGAGAAAGGGGAACACTCCTCCATTGCTCGTGAGAGTGCAAGCTTGTACAACCACTATGCAAATTAGTCTGGCTGGCAATATCTTAGACACCATGGAATAGCCCTACCTGAAGACCCAGCCATACCACTTCTGGGTATCCACCCAAATGATTCCTCATCAAACCACAAGGACATATCTCATCTATGTTTATAGCAACCTTACTTGTAATAGCTAGAAACTGGAAACAACCCAGATGTCCCTCAACTGACGAATGGATAAAAATATTGTGGTACATTTACATAATGGAATACTACACAGCTATCAGAAACAAGGAAATCATACAATTCAGAACCAAATGGATGGAACTAGAAATGTTCATCCTGAGTGAGCTAACCCAAATCAGAAAGATTCATATGGCATGTACTCACTTATAATTGGATTTTAGCCATATAGTACAGGGTAACTATCCTACAACCAACATACCAAAAAGACCAGGAACATAGGTTTTGTTTCCTATTAATGGGACAGTTTGCCCTAGGTGTGCTGCCATATAAGCCCCCAGTGCAAGAGGAAGTTCTTAGCCCTCATATGACTGTTGAACTGAGAGGGGCTGATATATAGGGACACTCCACGTCAGAGGAGTGGGATGGGGAGGAGAGGGAGGAGAGGGTGGGAGGGTGGAACTGGGAGGGGTGAAAGGAGGTCACTGTGATGGAGATGTAACTTGAAGCAATAAATAAACAACAAAAAAATCATAATTTCTTTTACAAAGTGGATGCTAATCCATATCCAACAAGTTGAAGATCTGACTAGAACAAATTCTAACATCCTTTTCAAATGAGAACAAATGCTGCCAATGGGTGATCTTTTGATCTTAAAATGCAAAATTGATTCTTTCCTGGATGTACAAGATGATGGCTTACCTGGAAACTTTTAGAAGTAATATTATTTATGATCATGTGGACCAATTCCTTTGAAGAAGTATTCCTCTCTATATATGCTCATTTCAGTACTGTTTTTCTGAGGAACACATATAATAAATGAGTTTTTGCTTATGATTTAATTTTACATGAAATCTTACCCAATCAATACTTGATAAAGTATCAGAAGTAAGCTAACAGTTGCACAACCAGAAACCACAGGTTAAGAATGTATCACTCTGATGTCAGAATTCATAACTTTTCTAAGTAACAAAATCTTCAAAGTTAGTATCCACATATGAGAAGTACCTTTTTTATGTTTGTTTTTTGTTTTGTTTTGTTTTGTTTTCTGGACCTTGGGTACCTCATATTGCATAAAATGCAGTTGGTTTAAAAGTTTCTTTATAATTTGTCTTGTTTTGCATAAAACACTGCAAAAGTTCATGAACCTTTCAGAAGAACAAAACATACTATAAAATAGAGTCATGATGTAGGTTTCTCTTTCTACATAAATTATTGCCTTTGTTCAGTCATTTGATAATTACATACTATTTGAGCTGATGTTGTGTACCTGTAAGTCAGGGAAGAAGTAAGATATTTAAATATGTGAAACTCTCTCACAATGTACTATTTATTTTGTTAAAGGTGATAAGAAGACTAGATAGAGATGTTGCATGTTTTGGTATGAAGAAGTGAAAATCTTCTGTTATTGGGTATTTCACAAAACTTTCAGTTAAACTAAGCATTTCTGTGAGATGTTGAGTGACACTGGTACTCACATTCTGATATGACTCACCAAGATCATACAAGCCATAGTTAATTACACAGTTAAATTTTACAAAAAAATGCTTATTAATTTACATATGAATCCCTATCATTTACCACTGGTAGTCTATTGTTATAGATCTGTATTGTTAAGATATATAAGTCATCTTTTAAAAATAAAAATTAGTGTATTTTTTCTGTATCTCTATTACTTAGTAGAATATATAGTACTTAGTTAATATTTATGGCTAAGTCTTCAAAGTAACCAAAGTAGTTATCCATGAATAAAACTTACAAACAAAGCCTTGCCAACAGGACACTAGATAAAAGAGTCAAACATATTGACTGTTAAGTACAAAGCATTGTTCTAAGCACTTTGTAAGAGCAATTCACTTTATTTGGAAAACAAACAAAATAATTAAGAGATAGCCTATATTTGAAAGCAGTAGAGCATGAAGAATTTAAATATCTCACCTCAAATCCACAGTGTATATATTAGAATGAAGGAGTAGATCTCAGGCAATGACAGTAAATTCAGGAAAGCTTCATTAATTTAGAAAAATAAAATTCATGGTAGGCCTCTTTAGTGTTTGAGGCCTAGGTCATTAATTCATTAGTACCCCTTTCTGTAGCTTTGGGGCTCTTTCAAAGTTAGATGGTAGAAGCCAAAGAGAAGTATACTCTAACAACTACTTTTCAGGTTCAGGTAATAATATCTTGCAAAATATTTACTACTGAAATTAAAGTATGTGATTCTAGAAAAAGCACATTAACTGGCTGTACTATTTATTTGAATAATGTCTCCTCTGACATCTAGGAAAGAGTTTGTGAAACTCAGTAATTATTTTTACTGGATAGTTGTATAATTTTCATTCTTTTGAATTAGATGTGGATAACTTTTGAAACATAATATTGTTATTGATTCTTTGGGAATTTCACATCATGCACCTTGATCATACTCATTTCCAATCCTTCCATGTGTGTCCTACAACACTTGTGACCTCCTCCCTCCTCAAAAAATAAGAATAATAATTTTTGAAATAGAAAAATAAACAAAGTCCAATTTTTATTATCTACATACTCACTGGAGCATGTTCAAACTCTCAGTGAGTGGCCTGCCTCTTGAATAGAACTAAGTCATTCTCATCCTGCAACCTACCAGAAGCCATCAATTATGAAGAGCTAATTTCAACATCCTAAATATGCTTTTTAAGAGTTCCATTTGATGGCTTCCTGTTTAGGCTGTTACTTTGGAGGGAGAAAGTAGGGAGTAGGGGTTGTCACAGAAGCCTTCCCTGTCATTCTTTCTCAGCTGCAATTATTGCTGTCACTGAAAAAGTAGCTTCCTTGCTCTTTACTGTCACCAGAAACATGAATCATAGGCTTCCACATGGTTTCCGGAGACAGCACAGACCACAAACACTGGCCTAGCAAGGTCCTCAGAGTCAGACCAGGCCATAAACATCACCACGGTCTCAGGTGGTAGCCCATGCCACCCACACCAACGTGGCCACGCCCTGTACCGCCATGGCCCATAGACATCAACATGGCTTCAGGTGGTAGCCCAGACTAAGGATAATCTGCATGGCTTTCGGTGGTAACATGGAACACGGACATCAACACAGACCCCCACTACAATAGGCCCAGACATAGACCTCAATGGCAGCATGGACCTGGACATCACTATGGCAGTGCAGGCTACTCTATGTCTGGGCACCTTTCAAGGGCAATATAAGTCATACAACCATGATATGTCGATCATTCAGCATGCTAGGTTCCTCTACTATCCCTCCAGAAAGAGAGTTAACTTTTCCTATTGTGAATGGTAGAATCATTATCAGAACACCATGTGAACATAACCATAGTTTAGCTTTTCTCCACCATTGCATAGAAGTACCACAAAATAATAAAGACTAAGCCTCAATTTATATTTACTTCAAAAAAGTACCATTCTTTGGATTTGTACACAGGCTCCACAATCAGCTAGCTAGAGATATAATCCTTGCAAGTTTATTTAATTTTATTTTATCTCACTGACTTTGTTAGTAGCATGGTGATAATAAAAGTGTTTGTTTCATGTTTTTATTATTTCCAAATACAGTAAAATAATTTGGACAGTTTCACATTTACATAAATGCATGAGTTAATCCTAAGTACTATTTTCATAGGCATTACTACTATTATCTCATCTCATCTCATCTCATCTTATCTCATCTCATCTTATCTC
>CAJQZJ010000462.1:546437-564826 GCA_907164525.1 Lophiomys imhausi | reverse complement strand
TATATATATATATATATATATATATATATATATATATATATATATATGTGTGTTATAAGGGATATATAAAGAAAGTTCAGTGGTTAATGACAAATAGCTTTAAATATTTAAAAAAATATTTTATTAGAATATTTCAGAATTATTTCCAGATCCATCCTGCAGGCCCAGTGCAGCCCATATATCTGGTCATATATACAGTAGAATAGATTACAACAGAGAGTACTCCAGTCTGGTCTGATGAGTTAACTTCACTGTACCCTTATATCAGCCTCTTCGATTCTAAGACCTACCTTGACTTCGGCAACCAGAATTCTAGCGTGGACAAATGAGTCCAGCCGCACCTTTTCTAACTTCCAGGTTCATGCCAGGAGGCACATCCTGTGATCCAGTCCACCCTGATGTTTACATCAGACATATAACCAACAAAAATGTCCACCTGAAGAAGTCTCATTTCAAAAACATTATGTTAATGTCACTACAGTATCTTTACAACAGAATCCACCAGTAATGGAAACGTTATCCAATGAGACTTACTCAGATGAACCCCAGGACAAAAAACTTAAAAGAAAAAGTATAATAAATGTCATCCAAGAATCCATAAGGCTTAAAGAAGTTATAAATAAATAGTCTAATGAATGTAAAAATAATGAATTCAAAGAGAACATTACTGATATTCAAGAATATAAACAGAAGGCTGAATGGAATGATAAAAGCAATTGTAAAAATATCTTTTATTCACCAGATGAAATTGTCATCTCAAGGAATTACTGCTGAATAAGCTCACATGTTATACTTCTTTAGAAGTCTGGCTGGTTCAACTCAGCTGGTTGGGATAAAAACTCATTTCTAACATGAGTTTTCTCCTAGCATCTCCTAACATATTCAGATTCTGAACTCAGAAATGAACTGCACTCAACTGCATAAATTCAAGTGACCTTAACTGTACTAAACTGAACTGCACAAAACTGCCTGTACTATACTGTACTGTACTGAACTCAACTATACCATACTGTCTTGTCTACTGAACACTATGCTGAACTCTACTGTATTGCCTTCTCTATTCTCTCTATTGTACTGCTCTTAAGTAGCTTCTGTTTCCTGTCTGTTCTGATGAGAGTTGAGCATATCCTGTCTCTGACACATTCTGTAAAATCATTCTTTGTCTGATTCATCACTTTTTCTGCTCCTCAATTAACCATCACTTTCAAACATGGGTGCTTCCTTGTACAAACTAACTTAACTTTCATCATTTGGGATTAAATGTATGTATTAAGAGTGTGTGTGTATCCTAGCCAGGAGAATTAAAGGTGTGTGGTGTGTCTGCATTCCAGCCAGATCACACAGCCCTAGAAGGTTTTTGGATGTGATCCCTGGATTAAAATTCCTATACAAACAAATATATGAATGGAAACCAAATTCAGAAAAGAGAAATATTGAGAAGAACTCAAGCTGAAATGAAGATAGTGTTTGGAAAACTCAAAAACACAATTAGAAAACTCAGGGAATAGCCTTATAAGTAGAATAAATTAAGTGGAAGATAGAATATAAATATTAAAAGATAACATAGAGGAATTACATTATATAAGCAAATAATATGAGAAAGAAAAAAATTGGAAAATATTATACAGGAAAAGCCAGGAAAGATTACATCTTCAAATTACAAGCATAAAGAAATGAGAAGAAATCTATGCAAATGACAGAGACCAGATCTTCATCCAGTTCACAGAAGAAAACTTTCCCAAACTAATGAAATACACACCCATATAGATTCACAAAGCACACAAAACACCAAATAGGCAGGAAACTAAAGAGGAAACAGTATTGTCTCATAACTTTATTATAGCAGCATATGTAATTATCAGATTCTTGATATGGACTGGCTATGAAACGAATAGGTCAATGTTAAATCTAAACTATAGATTCTATAGCATTTATTCAAATATTAAATCATCCAATATAATTAGAATATTCAGAAACAAAAGTAGAAATTTACAATTCCATGACACACAATTTTCTGAGATAGTGAAATTGAAAATGAGAAGTAATAGTAAAGAGAATAATGTGAAAATAAATTCAAGTTAACATATAGAAGAAATATCCAGCCATGCTTATTTTGACACTTTATTGGTTTAAATTATCTTTGTTCAATTATAAAATACCAGAAGTTAGTATAGGACTGAAAAACAGTTGCCACAACTATTCCTTAGATTAATAAGATACCCATGGTGTTCCTTGAATACTTATTTATCTAAATACTTGAAAAATGAGGACTAGGATGCAGCTGTTTACTTCCACTATGTTGTAGTCAATGACTACAGAATAGTAAGTATAGAATCTCCTTCAGTGCTGCTTCAAATCACATCTAAGTAGAAAGCAGTAAGAGTACACATGTTCACCTGGAAAATAACATTGAAACAGATGATATGATTATCAGGACCAGACCTCGTAGCCTGAGTGAAGGAAGCATGGACTGTGAATTTCTTCATCTAATGTCTTTATCATTGAAAGAACAGAAATGTTTGGATATTGTTATTACTATTGTGTTGCTACCTAATGAGTGTAGCAGGAAGTTGATATAAAATTACTTGTATCATAACATAATAACTCTAATAAAATTCAAAATCATTTCACACAGAAAATTAATTTCCCAAACATTTTAATATTTTTCTTCTTGATAAAGGATATAATAATCAATGAAGGCACTTAACTCTTAAACACTCCACTTTTTCATTATAGAAATGTTGACTTTCATAAGAAGATTTGGAACAATCCAGAATTATATAACCAAATAGAGTCAAATAATTATTTCATCCTGAAGTATAATAACACAAACAATGATTCATTCTTGATATTGTTTCTATCCTTTTGTCCTGGATTCATTTTCATCAACAATATTACATTTTATGAAAGATAATCCCTGAATTGGAGAAATTGAGATAGAGCTTCCTGGGTATGTTTGTTGTTAGATTGGGATGCTTTTATCTGACTACAGTTCCTACCTAGGGCAATCAAGACTGACTTGTGGTGAATGTTTGCTAAGACCTTGTTATCTTGGGTATTATTTGGTTTTTAGACCATTCTGACTTCTGCTTCCAGGCTTCTTGGAACTTTCTAGTTGATAATAACTGAAAATTTATGAGGGATCCATGTCAAGAATTTCATGTAAGTGCTCTTAAATCTCCTTTCACTCCCAGATTCACAGTATTTCAAGCCTTGATAGAATGAAGAGTTGCTTTAACTTCTGTTGTAGGTAGGTTGTTTCTTTTATAGTTCTATCTGTGGGAGCTAGTAGCATTCTCAACTCTCAATACTCACACTTATGGAGGTGATGGTAGATTTTCTTTCTCCTCTTCTAACACACTGATTGTAGTTAAGTCCTTAATCCCTATTAGAATATCAAATTATGGACTGTTGTAATTTTCCCATTCACTGATTTTTGCTGTATATTATTACCACTCTTCTAAAAGTCTTATAATAGTTCACAGGAAACTATATCTGAAATTTATCTTATTCTCTATTCACACCTCATGAGAAAGTCTATATTCCTTCCAGTACTCCTCACTGCAGGAACTACTTTTCTAGCTTTACAAGCTTGGAACTTTATTTACTAAATATCTCTCTAATTTGGGTATTTTTTTTTCCTACAGCAAGCACATTGCTAAAAGGATTATCATATATTACTATAATTTGTCTTTCTGTTTCCATTCTGCATCTTTTTGTTAACTTTTTACAAATTAGTCTAAACAATGATTGTCATGCCTATTTCTTAAAGTCAGTTCACTCATTCTTGCATAAAACTCCTTCAAGTTGACCCTTTGCATACATGTAAACTGACTTATATCTACATTTTTTAACTTGTCTCCCAGGTCATTATTCCAGTATTTGCACTATTGTCACACTAGATTGTCAATTCTTCAATGGTGCCATTATTTATTATGCCACATACTAGATTTGCAACATTCATAAATCTCTTCATCTCCAATTCCTCAGTATCTAGTTGTCACTCAAATCTAATTTCAAGAAGATGTACTTTACTTTCCAGACTTTCCCAAACCCACTTTTTATGTTTTCTAGCTCTTTATAATTTGGTATTTAACAGCTATTTTTGTGATCATTTGATAAATATGACTTCTTGGTTATTGGGATAGAATGTTTAATAAAAAATTCAAGCCAGAACATACTAGAAAAAAATTGATGTTTTCTCATAGAAATTGGTCTCATATGAACTGCAAAGAACTCACGCCGATTTCTATTAACATATATGAATGTTCTTTCAGGAACAGATGTGAAGACAAAATGCATGCCTGTGTGAATTCATATTTGGCTCCAGTAGAAAAATTGCTACCCACCAAATGATCTGGCCTAGAGATAAGTACTCTATTGTAACTTTCCAAACCCCAGTGGCCAGGAATTGTGGGAAAATGTTTAATTTCTATCATAAGTTTTGTACAGCTCTAAAGAAAATTCTCCTTCCATTTGGAATGCAAAATTGAATCAAAATCAATATTGTTTAATGTTTTTGCTCATGTTGATTTTTCCTTTTTTAATGTTTAATTATTACTGCAAGTTACATCTCCATCAGAGTTCCTTTCCTCCAAGCCTCATGGCTCCACCCTCCCACCCTCTCCCCCTTCTCCCAGAACTCATAATTCTTTTTTTGAATAATTAGGCTACAATTATGAAAATTATAAGGTATAACATACATTCCCAATGTCCAATCCATACATATTTGGCAACTGATATTAATATTCTATTATCTATCTATCTCCATGAGTTTAAAGTTCTATACCTAACTCAGTTTCCATCCTAACTTGCATTACCAACTTAAAAACATCTTCTTAGACCTAGAACATTCTTTTAATTCCCAAACAACTTAAAATATAACTGTGAGAATATAACCATTTAGTCTTCAATCACATCTGAGACATGAGAAGTATGAATATATCTGATTATACAGGAAGTGCAGAGCCAGTAGATTCCACAACTAAGAAATGACAGATAATTGGCTACCTGGACAGTCCCCAGTTTCTCTCCATACATTAGAGCATCTATCTTCAGCCTCTTGACCCAGTATCTCTGACAGACATTAATTGCAAAGCAAGAATTATGAAAGACTTGCCTACCCTGTCTTGACAGAGCTAGGCTGTCAACTTACCTGCTTCCAAGTTTTGTCCTTTTCAGACAGCATTCTGTCTACAGTTGAAGCAAGGTAATTTTCTTGCCCAGTGACAGGCTTGCCACTAATGTAACCATCTCCAAATGGAGATTCTTCAATGCTCATCCTCTACTTGGAGTAGAATAGGGACTGCTGTCAGGAGCTGATATGTCTCAATATAAAAAAAAAACTTAAGATAATAAATCTGTGAATGCCAAGTTCTACAGATCTTTTGAGGTTTTTGAAGGCCACCCACCTCTCTGTCTCCATGTATTTGGATAAGCAAATGTTGCTTGTCTCTTATCAACTTGATTTCCAGTTAACATCTGTGATAAACTATACTAGTACCTAACCAAATGACATGTTTGAATGGCTATTAGTTTGCATCTCTTAATTATTCAAAACAGTTTGTGGCAGTTGCTATCAATGGGCCAAAACTTCACATTGCATTTTTAAGCCTTACCTAGCTACAATACCTTAAAAATGGTTGAACTTAACTTTGAATCAATATACAAAGATCAATACTGATGTAGCCAAATATAATCTTAATTTTGTATCAGTATAAAAAGATAGATACTAATGTAGCCAAATATAATTTTAATTTTGTATCAATATACAAAGATATAAGAGCATATTCAATAAACTGTCCCTTTCTCTTTATTATTCCTATATTATGTCTATATCCCATTTTTATTTTTTTAAGTCTTATACCCTCTACATAAGAGAGAAGGAAGGATAGAGAAAAGGAAAAGAGAGAAATCCTTGGGTCTAACCTTCAAAACCTACTTAACAAGACTGTGGGTACCTGGGAAATGAAGGGTTGTGAGAAATGCTATGCATGGCCTGCCCATAAAGTTGCCTTTCAAGTTGTTCAAAATCTCTTGACAAAGCTGAACTAGCTGGATATGAACCTCATGAAGACCTTCAGCCATGGATCCTGCCCAGCATTGCTCTGCTTATGTCCATGGTTGTTCAGAGTGGACAGCTATTGCAATGGGTTCATGCTGCTTTGGCAGGTATGCCCAGGGTGTATGCCTCATTGGATCAGGTGGCTGATTTAATGATGAAGGCTAGGAACACCATGATGCACCATTAAGGGTGTGACCCAGACAAATTTGTAGTTCCTTATCAATTGGCAGACTTTGAATTAGGTCAAAGAAACAATGACAGACTAGCCCTGTCCCTTGAGAGATTCCTCGGAAAGTTAGACTGCCATTATGCGTTATATAAATGGGTTACTTCCTTTAAAAACTTCGATTGGAGGACCCCTCAATTATTTAAATTTAAGCCAATTAGGGGGGCCCTCAATGTGTTTACAGATGGGGGTAGATAAGGGGCAGCTGTAGTCATATTTCAGGATGGTGACTCAAAGACATATATACAACCCTATGAGGGCTCAGCTCAATTTAAAGAACTGTTTGTAGTTGTCATAGCTTTGTCTAAGGTCCCCCAACCCATGAACCTGTTCTCTGACAGCCAATATGTGCTAAATTTGCTTCCTGGGCTGCCCCAATCCTATATAAAGTTGGATAGTAATCCTGTCACTCCTTTAATGATTCAAGCACAAGCATTACTTCTTGACAGGGTAAATGTTATATATGTACATGATCTCAGAGGCCATCAAGGGCTACCTGTCCTGATGTCCTTAGGAAATCATCTTGCTGATGAGGAAGCTTCATCTAGGGATCAGGCTGCTACTCTACAGGAGGCATATAGTCTTTGTGATCTAACTCACATTAACTGGAGAGGGCTTCACAAAAGACTTCCTCGGATCCCAATTGGAGTTTTAAAAAAGATTGTTCATACTTGTAAATCCTGCCTACCTTTTCTACAAGTCCCTCCTTTACAACCAATGGGAGTAAATCCCGAGGCTTAAAACCTGATATATTATGGCAAACTGATGTGACACACTATCTTCACTTTGGAAAGCTTAAATACATACTTGTCGCTATTGATACTTTCTCTCAGGCCTGTTGAGCCACTGCCCTTGTGGGCAAAAAGGCTAAACATGCACAAAGCCATTTTTTACAATGTTTTGCCACATTAGGCCTACCTCATCAGGTAAAAACAGATAATGGACTATGCTTTGTTAGCAGGACCCTTCAAGACTTTTTTCACCAATGGCAGATTAAAACATAATATAGGAATTCTTTATAATCCTTAGGGACAGGCAATCATTGAGAGACATCACCAAAACCTAAAGACCCAACTACAAAAACAAAAAAAGGGGAATGAGTCCTCATCATCAGCTTGGGTTGGCATTATTTAATTTAATTATTTTAAAAATTTTCAAAAAATGAGACTCTTTCACGTTTCCAAAAACATTGGTCAACTCAAGATCATAAAATAGGCATACCAGTAAAATGGAAAGATGCTCCCACAGGATTATGGAGAGGACCTGACCCACTTATGACCATGGGACAAGGGTTTGGGTGTGTGTTCCCAATAGGAGAACCGAGCCCTATATGGATACCTACAAGGAGCCTTAAATTTTTCTCACAGGGTGAGAGGTCCCTTGCACCCGATGACACCACCACAATGGCTGAAACAAATGATCAATAAGGAGAGAAAGGCTTTCTGGTGGCTTCAAAACCACACGGTCAGATTAGGCCAAAGTTCCCACAAGAGGGAAAGAAGAGAAAGAAGACCAATTAACACCTAATGCAAGGAGCTCCAGGACTGAAAAAGAGCTCCTGGGAAACTATTTTCCCATGTTGTCTTCCAGATGCTGGTGTGCCTGGTTTGGCTGTTGATTGGAGGGTTACAAATCCCACAGGCAGGAATGGAATATCTGGCTATCATCTCCAACCTGCAAATGCTGACTCTGCCTCTGCTGGGACCATATCTGCTGTGGCTCTGACACAAACCACTACTATGTCTCAAACCCTCCAGATGGTCATCCATGATGTCTCTAGGATACAATAACAACAACTTGCCCTGGCTAATCATCTTACCAGGCTACAAGAGATCAACCTTTTAGTAGAACAGCTTCATAGACTCACCTTGTTGAAACATCATCTCAGTAATTCTCAATACATACATATGTGTCAGACCACTTATGGAGTAAATGCTACTGCTATGATTGCTAATTTGTCTACATATATGAAGGGACCTTAAAATGATAAGTATTTACAATTGTCAAGCTTGCTGCTAAATGAAAATTTAATGATAGTAGGGTTCTGATTATCCCTACTACCACCTTCTTTCAAGATATCTAGAGTCAATTGACTCCATGGTTTTGATCTCCTAAACTGACATTGATGGGGTTGTTTACACTTTCATAGCTATTAATAGTTTTGGGTCTATATTGATACTGGAGGTACTGCCAACAAAGTGTGCAACTAAGTCACAAGCTGGTGATGCTTGCTCAGGTGATTAAGGAGGTTCTCCCTAATGGGGTCCCCCACAACCCTTGGATTAACATGGCCCTTAACGAGGTCCTGCGATACCTTTGAGGGGTGATGAGCACTCATAAATGATGATGAGCACCCAGTCCCTCCCTGCTCTCTTGCTTTGCCGCTGATGAGCAATGGACAAGAGGCTGGTCTCTCCCCCTTCTGATCTCGCTGTTGTTTAAATAAATAAAATAGGGGGAGATGTGGGGATCTAGGAAATGGAGGCTTATGAGAAATGTCTCCTTTCTGGGAAAATGAAAGCTAACTAGTGGTAGATGATATTTAACATTCTAAGAAGGTGACAGCCAGAAGATGCCTGCCAGGGTGGAGTTGAAGCCTGATCGAGGGTATAGCTGGCTGGGTGAGCAAGACTTCTGCACTTGTGGTCAGTGCATGATCACCATGTTATCAGGCTTGTGCTATATGGTGAGATGGGATGACCTTTAATGTGATTTGTCCATGTGGAAATCCCTCATTTGGTTCTGTATATAAGCCAGAGAACAAAACATTAAAATAGGAAATGCTTATATATCACCCCTGTCTCATCTGATTGTCTCCACCAATTGATGGGAGGCTGATGGATTGGGCAGACAGCACACTCACCTTTCCCTTAGAACCCTATTGTGTGGTGACTGCTGTGTCAGGGGTTGCCACACAAGACAAGAAACCAAATACTCCAATCAAAAAAAAAAATGGGAAACAGAGCTAAACAGAGAATTTACAAAAGAGGAATCCCTAATGGCTGAGAGATAGTTGAAGAAATGCTCAGCATCCTTAATCATCAGAGAAATGCAACTCAAGAGGACTCTGAGATTCCATCTCACACCTGTTAGAATGGCTAAGATCAAAAACTCAAATGACAGCACATGCTGGTGAGGTTGTGGAAGAAAAGGGAACACTCCTCCATTGCTGGTGGGAGTGCAAACTTGTACAACCACTATGGAAATCAGTCTGGCAATATCTTAGAAAACTTGGAATAGCTCTACTTCAAGACCCAGCCATATTGCTTCTGGGTATATATCCAAAGGATTCCCCACCAAACCACCAAGGACATTTCCTCATCTATGTTCATAGCAGCCTTATTTGTAATAGATAGAAAGTGGAAACAACCCACTTGTCCCTCAACTGAGGAATGCATAAAAAACTGTGGTACGTCTACACAATGGAATACTACTCAGCCTTCAGAAACAACTAAATCATACAATTTGCAGCCAAATGGATGGAACTAGAGAAGCTCATCCTGAGTGAGCTAACCCAGACTCAGAAAGATGCACATGACATCTATTACTTATAGTCGTATTTTAGCCATATAGTACAGTATAATTTATATTAAAACCAATGTACCAAAGGTAACATGAACATAGACATTTTTTTCCTGTCAATGAGATACTTTTCCCTAGTGGTGCTGCCTTGTAGGCCCCCAGTGTATGAGGAGGCTCTTGGCCCTCACATGACTGCTGAACTGGGAAGGAGACTGATATGTAGGGACACTCCACTCCAGAGGAGTAGGATAGAAGGGAGAGGGGGTAGAAGGTAGGAGGATGGGACTGGAGCGGTGGAAAGAGGGCACTGTGATAGAGATGTAACTTGAAGCAATAAATAAACATTTAAAAAAACTAAAAACTATAAAAAAATAAATATGGTGATGAAAGAAACAAATAAGTGATATAAAATTAAAAAACAAAAACTTATACCAATTGCCCTAAATAACAACAAACATCTATGACCCATAAAATGACCAAAGGGAGGTGGAAGAAAAAAATCACCCACCCCACCTTCTGGGAATGGGACATTGCTCTCTTAAAATTACTTCCTGTTGATTTGGGATATACAAAACCTGTTTGGGGCCCAAATAAGAATGGAAAAATGGTTAAGCAAGTTAATAGTAACATTTGATGTTCAGTCCTTTTGTACTCAGCTATTGAGATGTCCTAAGAAGTTTGTAGTCAGAGGCTGAACCTCAAGCTTTTAGTGAAGTCCTGGTTGGAACAATCTGTGGGGCTGAATCATTTTAGCAAACCATTTTGAGTTGTTGTGGTTATAGATTTTTGAGGAAAGAGCTATTGAGGAGGTCAGCGAGGCTGGATCATCTGGGCTACTTGTTTTCTTTGGTGTCTTGTCCCTTTTCTTCAGAGGTTTCACTTGTCCAGTTGTCCCTGGACTCCTTGGATGGATGCTTTTAATTTCCTGGAAAGATAGGAACAGATCCCTATCCTAATTCTAACTCTATGGCACTACTTTTTTTTTAACTCTTTTTTTTTATTGAAAAAAAATTATTTTGTGAATTTCACATCATGCACCTTGTTCCCTCCCTTCTCCCAACTTCCCCCAGACCCACCCTCCATCCTTACAATTTGTTCCAGCATAAAAAAAATAACAGCTCATTGCGGAAGCTACAGTGTATCTCAGTATGTCCCACAATATTCCCCTTTGTCCACACATTCTGTTTGCAAATGTTTATTATAATGACTTCTTGGTCTAGTATGAGGCCCCTGGTTTCTGCTACTCCATCAGTACTGGTACTCCTCTCAGATATGCCGTAGCTGTCCTGTGTCATGAAGATCCTCTAGTCCTGGGTTGTGGAACTGACCTCTTCTTGTACTCCAGCAGTTAATCCATGGGGTAGATGTTGTGGTGGGCTAACTCAAAGCCCTGGATCTGGACCTGAAACCCCTGCTTGCATGGCCAGTTCTGCTATAGAAAGGTGCAGGCAGGGTCTGCTCTCCTGAGTGCTCCAGCGTATGAGGGGCAGGGAGAGCTCTCCTGCTCTTGTGACCCCATCTGGGGTCAGATCTCCTGTCAGCCAATGGTGGTCAGAGCAAAAGGGAGGGGAGTGCTTTTTTTTTGCAGGTAATATCTTTCCTAGAGCAAATTGGGTTTTTGACAATATGAAAAGTATTATCATTCAATTCAGATTTTTTAAAAAAATCTTTTGATATTTTGGAACTAAACATACGTTTAAGTGTATATATTTTAAGATCACAAATGACAATTCACTTTGAGTTTCAGGATGCCTTTTGCAAGTAACTTTTAAAATTAAATAATTGCAAATCCTATATGCCTGCCTCTGCCTTCAAAGTATTGGGATCAAAGGCATGTGCCTCAAAATTGTTGGGATTAAAGGTATGCACCCCTACCCCTGGATCTATGTTTTTCTCTATTTGGAGCTTACTCTGTGTCAGGCTGGCCTTGAACTCAGAAATCTGCATGTTTCTGTCTCCAGTGTGTTAGGATTAAAGGCATATGCCTCTCAAGTGATGTGATTAAAAGTGTGCACCATCACCATCTTGTTCTTTATAACTCTAGAATTTAAAAGACAACTAACTCTAAAGTGATCCTCCTGTCTCTGCTGGAGTTAAAGGCATAGGCTACCACTGCCTTTCTCAAATATTTTACCTTAGCTCCAAATTACATCAGCTCTTAGCGTTTTCGAAAACCAGGTTGAACTGTAGTAACCCTTAATTTACTTACAACTTTTTAAGCAACTTAATTGCCTTTTTAAAGTCACACAACAAAAATATCCTTTATATATAGGAAGAAAACTTATAAGCTGATATCCAAGAGTATGTGCGCTATGTGGCACCGTGCAGTCTAACTTTCTAACCTGAAATTAAGACCTGTTTTCCTTTAATGTCAGTAGGACAAGTATGCATTTGGTAAATTATCATTTGAGAATGTTATATTTGATTGTTATTATAATTTAAGCTTAGTTGCTTGCCCCTTTTTAAAATTTGTTTTTTCAAGTTACCTCTCAAACTTAATTTCCTCCCTCCTCCCTCCTCCCACCCATTCCATCACTCCTTCCCTCTTTCCCTTCTTCCCTCCCTCTACCCTCCCTCCCTCTTTCCCTTCTTCCCTCCCTCAATATTCCCCTTCTCAGTACTCTCCTTCTCCTCAGATGAGATGGGCCCTCACATATCATAAGCCCTCAGTTCATCATTCATGTGAGGGCCAAGAGCTTTCTCTTGTACTAGGGCTTGATATGACACCCCATTTAGGATAAGGTGTTCCACTGACATGTAACAGGTTTCCTGACTCACTGCTGGGTCAAGATTTTCCTAGGATAGTTATGGTAGATTCCTAGCTGTTTGGGTCTGTGGGTTGTAGGATGGTTGTCCTGTGATATATGGTTAATATCCACTTATAATAGAAAACATACCATGTTTATCTTTCTGGGACTGAGTCAGCTCACTTAGGATGTGGTTTTCTAGATCCATCCATTTGGTTTTGAATTACATGATTTCCTTGTTTCTGATAGCTGGGTAGTATTCCATTGTGTAAATGTACCACAAGTTTTGTTTGTTTGTTTGTTTGTTTATTCATTCTTCAGTTGAAGGACAACTAGGTTGTTTCCAGTTTCTGGCTATTACAAATAAAGCTGCTATGAACATTGTTGTTGCAATGTCCTTGTGGTTTGGTGAAGAATCTCTTAGATATATGCCCAGGAGGAATATGGCTGGGTCTTGAGGTAGAACTATTTCCAATTTTCGAAGGTACCTCCAGATTCATTGCCAAAGTGGTTGTACAAGTTTGCAAGCACACCAGCATTTGGGGAGTGTTCCCCTTTCTCCACATCCTCCCCAGCTTGGGGTATCATTTGAGTTTTTGATCTTAGCCATTCTGATGGGTGTGACTTAGAATCTCAGAGTCATTTTGAGTTGCATTTCCCTGATGACCAAAGATATTGAACATTTCTTCAAGTGTCTCTCACCCTTTAGAGATATCTCAATTTAGCTCCATACCCCATTTTTGATTGGGTTATTTGATTTTTTAGTGTTTATTTTCTGGAGTTCTTATATATTTTGGATATTAGCCCTCTGTCAGATGTCAGGTTGGTGAAGATCTTTTCCCAGTCTGTAGGCTGTAGGTTTGTTCTAAGGACAGTGTCCTTTGCCTTACAGAAACTTTTCAATTTCATAAGGTCCCATTTATTGATTGTTTCAGAGTCTGAGCTATTGGTTCAGGAAGTTGCTACCCATGCCAATGAGTTCTAGACTTTTCCACATTTTCTCTTCTGTTAATTTTAGTGTGTTCAGATTTATGTTGAGTTCTTTGATCCACTTAGACTTAAGTTTTTGTGTAAGGTGATAAATATGGGTCTATTCACATTCTCCTACATGTTGACATTCAGTTAGACAAGCACCACATGTTGAAGATGCTGTCCCTATCCTTTTTCCATTGTATGGTTTTGGCTTCTTTGTCAAAGATAAATTGACCATATGTGTGTTGGCTTATTTCTGGGTCTTCAATTTGATTCCACTGATAACTGCTCTGTTTCTATACCAGTACCTTGCTGTTTTTATTACTCTTGCTCTGTAGTACAGCTTGAAATCAGGGATGGTAATACCTCCCCATGTTCTGTTATTGTATATTATTGATTTAGATATTCTGGGTTTTTTGTTTTTTCCATATGAAGTTGAGAATTGCTGTTTCATGGTCTGTAAAGAATTGTGTTGATATTTTGATAGGAATTACATTGAATCTGTATATTGCTTTTGGTAGGATGGCCATTTTTATTATGTTGACCCTACCTATCCAAGAACAAGGGAGATCTTTCCATCTTCTGATGGCCTCTTCAATTTCTTTCTTCAGGGACTTGAAGTTCTTGTCATACAGGTCTTTCACTTGTTTGGTTAGGTTACCTCCATGTATTTTATATTATTTGTGGCTATTGTGAAGGGTGTTGATTCCCTTATTTCTTTCTCAGCCCATTTATCTTTTAGTGTAGAGAAGGGATTCTGATTTTTTTAAAATTAATTTTGTATACAACCACCTTGATGAAGGTGGAGTTCTCTGGTGGAATTTTTGGGGTCACTTATGTATACTATCATATCATCTGCAAATAGGGATACTTTGACTTCTTCCTTTCCAATTTGTATCCCCTTGATCTCCTTTAGTTGTCTTATTGATCTAGCTAAAACTTCAAGAACTATGTTGAAGAGATACGGAGAGAGATGGGTACCCTTGCCTTGTCCCACATTTTAGTGGAAATGCTTTAAGTTTCTCTCTGTTTAGTTTGATGTTGACTATTGGCTTGTTGTAAATTGCCTTTATTATGTTTAAATATGGTCCTTGTATGCCTGCTCTCTACAAGACTTTTAGCAGGAAGGGGTGCTGGATTTTCTCAAATGCTTTTTCAGCAACCAATGAGATGATCACCTTTTTTTTTCTTTCTTTCAGCTTGTTTATGTGGTGGATTACATTGATGAATTATGTTAAGCTATCTCTGCATCCCTGGGGTGAAGCCTACTTGATCATGGTATATAATACTTTTGATATGATCTTGGATCCAGTTTGCAAGTATTTTATTGAATATTTTTACATCCATGTTCATAAGGGAAATTGGTCTGAAAATTTCCTTCCCCGTTGGGTCTTTGTATGGTTTAGGTATCAGGGTGACTATGGCCTCATAGAATGAATTTGGCAGTGTACTTTCTGTTTCTATGTTGTGGAAGATTTTGGAGAATATCGGTGTTAGCTCTTCTTTGAAAATATGGTAGACATCTATGCTGAAACCATTTGGCCCTGGGCTTTTTTTGTTGGAAGACCTCTAATGTCTTCTTTTTCCTTAAGGGTTATAGGACTGTTTAATTTGTTTACCTGTTCTTGATTTAACCTTGGTGGGTGGACTCTATCAAGCAAATTGTCCATTTTGCTTATGTTTTCCAATTTTGTTGAGTATAAGTATTTGAAGGAGGACCTAAGGATTCTTTGGATTTCCTCAATGTCTGTTGTTATTTCCCCCTTTTCATTTCTGATTTTGTTGATTTGGGTATTTTCCCTCTGCCTTTTAGTAGTTTGGCTAAGAATTTGTCTATTTTATTGATTTTCTCAAAGAACCAACTCTTGGTTTTGTCAATTCTTTGTATTGTTCTTTTTGTTTCTAAGTAATTGGTTTTAGCTCTGAGTTTGATAATTTCCTACCATCTGCTCCTCTTGGGAGCATTTGCTTCTTTTTTTTCTAGCTCTTTCAAGTGGGCTTTTAGGTTGCTATTATGAGAACTCTCCAATTTCTTTTTGAAGACACTGCTATAAACTTTCCTCTTAGCACTGCTTTCAATGTTTCCCATAAGTTTGGATATGTTGTGCCATCATTTTCATTGAATTCTCAAAAGACTTTAATTTCTTTTTTTTTTAATTTCTTCTCTGACTCAGAAGTTATTGAGTAGAGAGTTGTTCAGTGTTCATGTGATTGCAGGCTTTCTGTTGTTTTTGTTGTTGTTGATGTCTAACTTTATTTCATGATGGTCTGATAAATTACAAGGGGTAATTTCAAATTTTTGTATCTCTTGAGGCTTGCTTTGTGACTGACTATATGGTCAGTTTTGCAGAAGGTTCCATGAGGTGCTGAGAAGAAAGCATATTTTTTTTGTTTTGGGGTGAAATGTTCTGTGGATATCAGTTAGGTCCCTTTGATTCCTGGCATCTGTCAGGTTCCTTATTTCTCTGTTTGGTTTCTGCATTATTGATCTGTCCAGTAGTGAGAGTGGTGTATTGAATTCTCCCACTATTAATCTGTGGGGTTTGATGTGGGATTTGAGCTTTAGGAGTGTTTCTTTAACAAATGTGGTTGCCCTTAGGGGCATAGATGTTTAGTATTGAGATGCCATCTTGGTGGGTTTTTCCTTGATGACTATGAAGTGTCTTTCCTCGTCTCTTTTGATTAATGTTGGTTGAAAGTCTATATCAATGGATACTAGAATGGCTACTCAAGCTTGCTTCTTGGGTCCCATTTTCTTGGTGTATCTTTTTCCAGCCCTTTACTTGGAGATAATGCTTATCTTTTCTGCTGACATGTTTTTCTTGTAAACAGTAGAATGTGGGATTCTGTTTTCACAGCCATTTTGCTAGCCTGTGTCTTTTTATTGGGGAATTGAGTCCATTGATGTTGAGCAATATTAATGAACAGTGATTGTTACTTCCTGCCATCTTGATGTTGATGGAAATAGTGCGTGAGTGAGCTTCCATTCTTTTGGTTTTCCTGCCATGGAGTTATTTGTTTCATGTGTTTTCTTGTGTGTAGTTACCCTCTTTTGGTTTAAGTTTTCCTTCTAACATCATCTGTAGAGCTGGATTTGTGCATAGACATTGTTTGAATTTAGTTTTGTTTTCTACATCAATGTTGGTTGATAATTTTGCTGGAAATAATAGTCTAGCCTGGCATTTGTGGTTTATTAGGGTCTGTAAGACTTCTATCCAGGCCCTTCTGACTTTGAGTGTCTCTGATGAAAAGTCAGGGGTAATTCTGATAGGTTTGCCATCATATGTTACTTGGCCCTTTTCCCTAGCAGCTTTTAATATTCTTTCTTTGTTCTGTACATTTAGTGTTTTGATTATTATGTGGCAGGAGGATTTTCTTTTCTGCTCTAATCTATTTGGAGTTCTGTAGGCTTCTTGTACAGTTTAGGTATCTCATTCTTTGGGTTTGGGAAATTCTTTTCAATGATTTTGTTAAAGATATTTTCTGGTCCTTGGAGCTGGGAATTTTCTCTTTCTTCTACTCCTATTATTCTGAGATTTCATCTTTTCATAGTGTCTTTGATTTCCTGAAGATTTTGTGTCAGGACTTTTTTGGATTTTACATTTTCTTCGAGAGATGTATCAATTTCTTCAATTTTATCCTCTGTGGCTGATATTCTTTCTTTCATCTCTTGTAGTCTGTTGATGAGACTGTGTTTGTAGTTCCTTTTCTTTTCCTAAGGTTTTCCAGTTCCATGGATATCTGGGCTTGCACTTTCTTTATTGCTTCAACTTCCCTTTTCAGGTCTTCCATTCCTTTAAGAGCTTTATTCATTTCCATCACCTCTTTTGCAGTATTTTGTTGTTGCTATCTGAGGTATTTTATTTCCTCCCTTACACCTTCTATTATTAATATTAGCATAGGATTAAATTTGTTTCCCTTTGGTTCATTTGTGTTAATATTTCCAAGGTTTTTTGTAACATCATAGCCAGGTTCCGGATATGTCATATTGCTTTGTTTTTTGTTTATTTGGTTGGTTTTTTGATCATGTTCTTGTGCTGTCCTTTAGTCATCTGGTTGACCCTGATGTTGTGTGGTTGTTTCTGATGCCAGTTGGCCTTGGTGATCAGGAAAATCCCCTGTTCTGGGGGATATGTGAACCTGAGTTCCTGGTGTCCACCTCTGGATGGTGGGCAGGTTCCATTAATAGACTGATTCTCAAAGAGTGAATGCTGCTCTCCTCAACTGGTTGTGACCCAATTGGACTTATATAAAGGGGATTGGAGTGGGGAGCTAGTTATGCTGCGAGGACCTGAGAGCTAATGCGTCTCCTCAGAAAGGCAGGTAGAGTTGTGGTTGGGCCTGTGTTCTCCCCTCCCTGACACAGTCATTCTCCTTCAGCAGCTAGGCTGACTATACAGGCAGGGAGCTCCACCCAAGATGGGTGCTAGTGTAGGTATGCCTGTTGCTGACTGCCTCAAAAGCTCAGGTGCTTGGTGAATGACCTGCCCCAATGTTTGTGGTGAACACAGTTGCCTGCTCTGTTTACAGTCAGTCTCCTGGTTGCTTTGTTGCAGCTGGGTTTGGTCTCTGCCACTCAGCTAAAGTGCACACTGTGCTGCCATGTTGGGAACTCCGAAAAGAAAATTTTACTTACCTTCACTCTTGTGGTTCAGCTGTTTTTCCTGGTTAGGTCTGCAGGGATGCTGGATCTCAGACAGACAGATGGGGCCACTGATCTGTGGCTAGAGCTGTGGGCTGGATCTGCTATTAGGCTAGGTCCACTGTGGCACATGCTCTAATTTGTGTTTTACATTCTAAGCTGATAACATATAATGTGAAACACATTAACTAAGTGACAGATGTTAGACAAAAAAAA
>CAJQZJ010000462.1:501620-536437 GCA_907164525.1 Lophiomys imhausi | reverse complement strand
AGAAAATGGGAACTGTCCAGGCAGTTATTGGTATGTTCTTTCTTAGTTTTGGAAGCTGCAGGCTCTGCACTTCCTATATAAGCAAATATATTTATCCCTCTCAGGTCTCTGAGGTGGTTGAAGAATAGACAGATAGAATCTTATAGTTAAATTTTGAACTGTTTAGGAATCAAGAGGGTGTTATAGATCTAAGAAGATACTCTTAAAAGTGTGTTGCAAGATAGTATGAATGTTGAGTCACATATAGACCTTTAAACTCATGGAGGTGGGTAGATAGTAGAATGTTAAAGTCAGGGGCCAAATAGGTATAAACTGAACATTGGGAAGGTATACTGGGCCAATTTACTCTCATAAATGTGGCATATTTATATCTATTGTTTTGTATAATACTTACTGTTATAAGAGAAGGAACCAGCTTTTGGACTGAAAGGGGAAACCTCTGGAGGGAAGAGGGTGGAAGGGCGGGTTAGGAAGGGGGAATAGGGAGGGGTTTGTTACTGAGATGTAACTTGAAGAAAAAAAAATAAAGTATTAAAAAAAAGGATGTGTTTGAGAAGAATGCAGCAAGCAAGAGAGCAGACTGATAAGGCCTTATCTAAGTCTGTCAGATGTAAAAGATTTTAACAAATGAGAGACAAAGTGGACTTTCATTCTACATTTGCTGGCAAAGTTGGCAAGTTCTCCAGTTAAGTTGGGTAGAGAAGGAAACATGGCAGTTCAGGCTGAGCATCATGCTGGCTTTCTAGAACAGAACGCATCTACTGGGAGCCTTCAGGAACAAGTGCCCAGCCTTTCGAATCTGCAGTAGCTGCAGCTGTAAAGTGAGGGAAATTAAGGCTTATAGGACACACGGTGAGTTCTACATAAATTAGAAGTCCCTTTTTAAAAAAAGTAACTTTCTTCTGTAGCAGCTTATATAGTCGTACCATGAAAGCCAAGAGTGGCTCAGCTAAGTAATTTTCAAACTACTCAGGACTCTCGTTCCATCCAATCTCAGAGCACTGATGACCCTCCTGGTTCTGACTGCAGCTGGGAAGCCCAGTTGCGGTGCGCTACTGTGCAGGGAGAAAGCAGAGCAGGGCTAAGAGAAACTGCCAGCAGGGACTCAGACAGGCTCGTGGGCACATAACTTAAAATGTCACCAGCAGGGTTTTGGTCATAACTGACTGTGTTCACAGCAGTCCCGGGGAAAGCTATCTCTGGAGGAGAAAAACATTCACTTCCTCGTGACTGTCCTACATTTCAGTTAATCAAGATGCGAAGGGCCACGTGATGTTGAGGCAAAACTACATGTCTGAGAGTTCTCAGTTCTGAGTTCAATCAAAAGTAGTGTCATTTGATAAAATATTGAAAGTTATATAAATAGTAAACACAAACTCTGTCAGAGAGAAAAAGAATCATTAAAAAAACTGAATCTACAAATAGCACGAGAGGCTTTTACTAACACAGAGACAGAGAAAAGACAAGCACACACAGGTTGTTAATAGTAACAGCACTCAAAGATTGAAGAAGGAGGATCAAAAGTTCAAGGCCAGCCTGAGATACACAGTGAGACCCGGTCCCCCAAACGCAAACAAAACCCAGAGAGAAATCGGAAGGCATGCTCTCAGCACTTCACAAGGCTGAGGCAGATACAACGGGACCACACTGGGAGCTTCCGGGAAGCTGTTGGGCCTTCGGGAAGAGTTCAACTATGACGTCACAGCATCCCAGGAGGGAGTGCCTCACCTGTTCAGTGCGAATGCGTAATGAAACTTCACGTGGTGATGCGAGGCCAGATCAAAGGTTGGGAGTTTCTCTAAAGTTTCCACCAGCTTCACAATGGAGTCGTAGTCCTTGCAACAAAAAGAATAGCACAGAATTAAACTCTGAGGAGAAACCTCCAGCAAGACAGCCAGGCATCTGAGCCTGAGAAAGGGATCGGATGCAAAGTTAGGATTGCTGAGGGACACAGAAGGCATCTGTGACAACCCCCTCCCCCCAAAAACAAAGTCTAGACAAGAAGCCATTGAAGGGAAATTCTAAAAATTGTGATACGGATGTGAGCTCTTCAGAGTTGATGGCTTCTCTTCTGGAAGGGATGGGAGTGGGGAAGAACTCAGTTTTCTTTAAAGGGCTGGCCACTGGGAGTTTGACCATGCTCCAGTGAGTATACGGGCAACACAAAATGGACTTAGTATGTATTTCTTGTTCTTTTTTTGGAGGGGAGGGGGTCACAAGGGTGGGGAGTGCATCCAGGAGAACTGGGAATTGAGTGTGATCAGGGTGCATTATATAAAATTCCCAAATAATCAATAAAAGTATTCTGTTGGAAAAAAAATTAAAATAAATTGTAAAACTCATTTTCTTCCCTTGTACAATGGGCCCATGATGAGTTAACTATATAATAAAAATAATCATAACAATCTATGTCTCTTTGCTGTTTTTTCATGTTCAACTAAAATTTGACTACTTTATATTATGTACTAAACCAAACGATATGCTGTGGTACCAAATCACAATATTCCATAAAATGTTATCTCATTTACACAATATCTACCTATATAGTCTCTAATCAGATATATTGGAGGGCCTCAAAAAAGCAATAAAGAATAGGAGGAATATTTGGCTATCAGTTGGAAGGAAGTATGGAATAATTAAATCATAGTTATACAGTAAGAGTAATACTGTCTATACGTGGTATCAAGATTACCTGGCCTTACTTTGGATAAGAAGAAATGTAATAATTTCACTTAGAACATATAGCATCATTTTTGGGAAACTAATTTTCTTTTCTATCATTTATTTTTCTGTAGTTGTTGCAATAGAATCTGTTATGTTATGTCAGATAATATCCTAGAATTTTCAAATTTATATTATGATTGTGTTCTTTAAAGGATACTGAAAACCTTGATAAACATTTTGAGTGTTACATAATGTCACTACTTTTAATAGTATAACCACGGAAAGTCATTCATTAGAGTTAGATACAAGCTTGTTAAATCTCGGTTTAATCCCTGGTTTCAAGCTATACTACAGGCAATAGTAATACAAACTACATGGTATTGGCATAAAAAACAACAGATTGATCGATGGAATCGAATTGAATACCCAGAAATAAACTCACACAACTACAGACACTTGATTTTTGATGAAGAAGCCAAACCCTTATGATGGAAAAAAGAAAAACATCTTCTACAAATGGTACTGGTCCAATTGGGTGTCTGCATCTAAAAATGCAAATAGATCCATCTGAACAAAACTAAAGTTCAAGTGGATCAAAGACTTCAACATAAAACCAACTACACTAAATCAATATAAAATCAGCTGCACTAAAGTAGAGAATTTAGTGAATAGCCTTGAACGCATTGGTACAGAAGACAACTTCTTAAGTGGAACACCAACAATTCAGGCACTAAGATCAAAAATTAATAATGGGACCTCATGAAGCTGAAAAGCTTCTGTAAGACAAAATACACTGTCAATAGGACAAAACATCAGCCTACAGATTAGAAAAAGATCTTCACCAACAGTATATTCAACAGAAGGCTAATATCCAAGCTGTATAAAGAACTCAATAAATTAAACACCAACAAACCAAATAATCCAATTAAAAAATGGGGTACAGAGCTATGGTAAGAATTCACTACAGAGGAATCTAATGGCTGAGAAGCACTTAAAGAAGTGATCAATGTCTTAGTCATCAGGGAAATAAAAATCAAAACAACTCTGAGATTCCATCTTATACCCATCTGAATGGGTAAGAAAAAACTAAAGTGTCAGCACGTGCTAGTCAATATGTGGAGCAAGGGAAGCACTCCTCCATTGTTGGTGAGAGTACTAACTAGTGCAACCACTGTGGAAATCAATCTGGCGATTTCGCCGAAAATTGGAAATAGTTTTATTTCAAGACCCATCTATACCACCCCTGGGCCTATACCTAAAAGATGTTCTACCATACCTAAAGGATACTTGCTAAACTATGTTCATAGCAACTTTAGTGGTAATAGCCAGAAACTGGAAACAATCCAGATGACCCTCAACACAAGAATGGATAAAGAAAATGTGGTGCATTTAAACATTGGAGTACTACTCAGCTATTAAAAAAAAGGAAACCATGCAACCAAATGAACTAAAAAAGTTCATCTTGTTTGAGCTAACCTAGACCCAGAAAGACATGGATGGAATGTGCTGACTTATAAGTGGAAATTACCCATAAAGTAAAAGATAACCATGCTACAATCCACAGACCTAAAGAGCCAAGTAACAAAGTGCGCCCAAGGGTGAATTCTTGAATCTCATTGAGAAGGGTAAATAAAATAGACACCTGAAGTAGATGGAAGGAGGTAAATGGGTGGGAGAAGGGGTGGAAAGTGGAACAGGGATGGATATCAGGTGTGAGGAGAGATAGGGAGGGTGGAGACAAAGAATAGAAATTGGTGGGGGGGCATCTCTGGGATGGGAGAGGCTCCTGGGAGTCTATGGGTGTGGCTCTCGCTGAGAGTCCTAGCATTTGGAGATTAGGATCCTGAAGTGGTCACTTCCTACAGCCAGGCAGGACTTCCAGTGGAGGGAGGGGGACACCAATCCATCCACAAAACCTTTGACCCAAAATTTGTTCTGCCTAGATGTTTAGGAATAAAAATTGAAAGACTGAGTAAATAGTCAACCAGTGATTGGCCCAAGTTGAGACTCACCCCATGGGAGAGAGCCAACCCTTGACACTATTAATGATACTCTGCTATGCTTGCATACAAGAGCATACCATAACTGTCTTCTGAGATGCTTCGTTCAGCAGTTGATGGAAACAGATGCAGAGACCCACAGCCAAACATTAGGTGGTGCTAGGTGGGTCTTGTGGAAGAGATGGGGGAATGATGGAGGCAGCTGCAGGGGTCAAGAACACCACAAAAAGACCTACAGTGTAAACTAGTCTGGATTCATGGGGGCTTACAGTGACTGAGCCATGAACCAAAGAGCATAATGGGCTGGACCTAGGCCTGCCACATATATGCAGCAGAAGTGTAGCTTTCTCTTCATGTGGGTACCCTAACAATTGGAGCAGGGACTATCTCTAACTCTGTTGCCTCCATTTGGATCCTTTTCCCTTAGCCAGTCTGCCTTGCTTGGCCTCAGAGGAAGAGGATACACCTAGTCCTGTTGTGACATGATGTACCAGAGTGGGTTGGTACCCATGAGGAGCCTTCCGTTCTCTGAGGAAAAGGGGAAGGAGGAATTGGGGGAGGGCAGTGTGATGATGGGACTTGGAGGAAAGGAGGGAGAGGGAACTGGGAGGAGAGAAGGACTGCAATTAGAGTGTGAAGTGAATAAATTAATTAATTAATGAAAAAATAGTGTGACCATGGGAAGTCATTCATTAGAGTTAGACAGAAACTTGTTAAATCTCAGTTTAATTGATGATGTATAGCAAAATGTTGAGAAACTGTTCTGGATGAGGAGGACAATATGTTTTCAAACCCAGATTTTGGCTTTGATATGAAAAAGAAATTGGAATGACAAAATACTTTTAAAATATTGCAATATTAAAATGATATTTCAAGAATATAAATGAAATGAAAGATAATGAGAACTTGAACACTGCAAATTTTTGTAATATAATTCATGTATGGGTCACATTTCTTTATGAACACACTTCATGATTAAGTGATTACTTAAATATTTGAAGTAATATCTCTACTCAATAAATTGAAGTTTTACAACTATATCACTTGCCTTACCAAGTCTTAGTGTAATAATAGATCCAACTCTATGTACTTGAGGTAGCATATTTCAAGATTTGTTTTTATTTTATGTGTATTAATGTTTGCTTGCATGTATATCTATGTACCATCTGCTTGCCATGTGTCCATGAAGGACAGAAGAGTAGTTAAAATCCCCTGAAACTAAAGTTACAGATACTCGTGAGTTGTCACATGGGTGCTGGGAATCAAATCTGGATCCAATGGGTAATATTTTTTTGTTATTTTGAGACAGGGTTTCTATGTGTAATAGAACCCAGGCTGTACTGAACTCCCTTTGTAGACCAGGGTAGCCTCCAACTCAAAGAGATCTCCCTGCCTCTCCCTCCCAAGTGCTGGGATTAAAGGTGTGTGCCACCATGCCTGACTGTTTCTTAAAGTCAAGATCAATAGACATTTTTTTTTTTTTTAGAAAACAGAGTCGTGAATTATTGTGACTGTGCATATCTCTTTTATTAGTACAATTATTCTGTATTTTAAATATATTACAAAACAAAGGCAGCAAATTAGAAGAGGATTGTCAAGCTATGCTGAAGATGAATTTTTGTCAGTGGTCCTTCAGAATCTAAAATAAATGTTAGTCCTTGGTCTACCCCCTCATATCTCCTGGTTACCTTCGTTGCTATCAAATTTCTGTCTGGTTATTGATCTCTTAAATGTCACCTGACCCCAAATCTCCCACAGCTTTGGGGTATGTAAAGATAAATTGTAACTCCATGCTAAATTTTCTTCTCAGTTGTTATATTAGACTGTTCGTTAAATCAACTTTCAGGAGATTAAAAATCCACTGAAGAATTTTTACTTCTGTATGGAAGTTTCAAATTTGAGAGGCTAATAACAATAAAAATAATAGTAGTTTTGGTTTTTCCCTAATATAGATTTGCATATATTAGCATTTTAACACATAAGCAAATGTGATATAAGATATATTTATTTGTGTTTTATAGATGGAATACGTAGTAGCTTAGCCAGCATAAGGTGACAAGGCTAGATAATATGAATTCAGCTTCTGGGTCCTTCTAGGCAGCTCCATTACATTGTAGCAAATAAAATATTACCATTAAATCTGAAACAAAACAATTAATATCAACAATTATTTCTCATGTGACTTATATACACACCCCATGAGTCCTTCAATTTAATGGACCAGATTATTAACAAGTCTTAACTTTAGTGTGAAAATATGACTAAATTTCTACTTGTACTTTTTGATGAATACAATCTCCTACCAAAAAATAAAAATAAAAACAAGTTAAACAATACAACTTTCTCAAAAAAAAAAATAAGTTCATTTCACCCCAACAGAGATTTAACTATATATTTGCAATGAATTAAACAATGCCTAAAAAAATTTCACCCATTTTCCATGGAAAAATCTAGAGCTCCATGTTAAAATTGTGTACATATGCTGGCAATACTTAAATATATATTTATATGACTACAAAAGAAAAATGGGCTGTAGGTAGCATTTATGTACATTTAGAGAAAGAGGTTTAAGGTGAAAGCAAAGGATAATCCTCAAAACTGAAAATTTCACATTTAAAATTTTCCCTTCAATTCTTGGATTCTTCCACAATTTTGGTGTTGGCCTCTACTTGCATGTTAATAGTATTTTTCTTATTAAAGCCACTTCTCAGCAATATCTATAAATATGCCTAGGGCTTAGCAAGCATATGAGACTTGTAGACTCAGATTTTTCCCAATATTACCTTTGATGTATTGCAGTTGGTTATTCTTTGCCATGTAAAATTGTCTTATTCAGTATAGAATAAATGTGCCAATGTGCTTGCTGTTAGAGTCAAACTAGGCCCCTGTCATACAAATTGTGAAAATCAAAAATATCTCAAGACACTGCCAAATATTACTCAATGGACAAAACTGTCCTTGCTTTTTACACCACTGCCTTGGGGGGAAATCACTAAGCTATCTACATTTATTAAGTTACTTCTCCAACAAATTGATTCTTACTTCCAGGAGAGTAACTGATAATATATAATTCAATGCTGGATAATGTTTGAAATTTTTGGCATATGATTAAATGATGGAAACTTTTCCACTCAGTGGAGCAGAGTGTAGCTATTAACTTTTGTTTTAAATGCAGCCATAAATATTGATTTGAGCATTTATTCAATATTTTCATACATGGAAGCACACAATGAATCAATAAGTATACAAGTTATGTTTCTGCCTGCACAAGCACATTTCCATTCATGACTGCTTATGTGTGATCCAATAACAATCATTTAATATATTAAAACATGTAGAATCATTTCATTTTCCCTGTATCCTTTTCTCTGACAAAACTTCCCTCAGGTTCAATTGTGGCAAGGATAGAGCAGGGAGTCCTTGGAAAACTCATTCAGCTGCTTAGCCCAACAGCATAAATTTGATCTTGTAATTAGTATTCAACTCAGCATCTTGGACAGAAACCAGTGTTACAGCCAAGAGGCGGTTTAAATCACATAAATCATAGATCAATGACAGAACTTGAAGCACTGGATAGATTACAAAAGTAACGCTTTAGTTAAAAATAGATTAACTGTTTCCTTGCAGGAATTCTTTAATCTCCCACTCCTAAATATATGAAACAAATAAAATTAGACCTGATTAATTTGTAGCATAAACATATAATGTTGAAATGCCCCCCCCCCACACACACACACATACACAGACAGTTACAGTGTTGTTTGGGAAATGCAGAAATGTGTGCACAAGCTCCTCATGAAAATAATTCATGTGTCTAAGTCTTTATTGTTGGGTGATTTTTTAAGGCCACAGAATTCATTGTTATGAGTAACAAATGTGCATTAGTGATGTGAGAGCTGTTTTAACTTATATTATGAACATCAGATTTTTTATTTTAAAGACGAATTGAAAAATATGTTTTTGTATCTCAACTATGTCTATATTTCCATGGAAAATCCTGTAATGACAAATATCATGTACATTGTGATGTTATAATAAATAAAAACTAAGGAATACTGAAAATTGAATTGTTTTTGAGCTTCATAAAAAGTCACCTAATTATCAAATAATTTCATTTACTTTTTTCTTCTTATTCTTCTTTTAGAATCCGGAACTACTAAAAATTAGAAGCTTGACTTTTTATGTAATAAATGCATACATCTTTAAATATTAATGTAGTATTATCATACCTTTAGTAAAATCTGTAATTCAAATTTTAGTTTTATTAAACATTGCATTTCAGAGATCTTACCTTTCTAATTTACACTAGAATTACTTTTTACTTCTAACCCTCCAAAATGTGTCTACAATAAGAAATAAAGTGTTTTCTAATATAATATCAGACAGCTGAAAATATCAAATTGGTAAAATTCAGAGAAAGTTCATACACATAACCTTGCCATTAAAGATGCACTTTCTTCAACTAATTAAATGAATTTTTAGGTTAAACTTTCTCCAACTCTAATTTAATGTAATGAATAAACTAAAATTATGCCACTGAATTTTACCAATGTTGCAGGAAAGAAAATTATTTTACAGTTTGCACAATTTTCAAGTTAATACCAATATATTAAAATTATTTATTAAACTCACACATCATGAAGTAAAAGTTATGCCTTTTCACTCATGTTTTATATTTATGAAATAACTTTGTTCATTTTAATGAACAAAATGAAAATTCAAATCATGATTACAATATTAAAGAAGACTAAGCACCATCTTCATCTTATAACTTTTTCTGTATGTATTTTTAAAATCGTGGAACTCAAGGAAAGAGCTCAGTTTTAGAGTGTAGCTAATAATATGCATATAGAAATAAAATGTGTGAAAATAACGATTAATTATGGTATTATGTACTATTTACTACCTCATATGGGAACATTATATTAAATTTATTTCTGTTAGTTTACAAAAATAAAAAAAAATTGTGTAAGTCAGAATGAATTTCTGATCTTGTGGTCAAACTATATAAACATACAGTTACCTAATAAGAATCAAATACACATTTTACTGTGAAATTGTTTATGTGACATTTCAGTATAAAGTCTCTGAGCCTATGTGTAGTTATCTTTATCAAAACTATCAGTTTCCTCATGGTATCTATTGTAAATAAAAAATATCAACAATTGTCCAAAAGTACAATAATGTATAATAGATTCGTTTTATTAGATAGTGATTGCTACATCACTATCTATACATTTAAGAAATATTTAATATGCACAGAGCACTCAATTGTGGTCAACACTTCAGTTACAATTTGCAAAACCTTCTTTTGATAGCTGTTTTAGATATCAATGTCTCCAGGCATTAGCCATTTAAGTAGTTTTAGAGGATAATGTAACCAACAGACACTAAAATTTGAAAGAAAAAAATTTCTAATATACAAATTACACTAAAATATTTTTAAATTCTCACAATGGAATAAAATGGAATGATTTCAGGGTGTGAACAAGCAATCAATTTGTCAATTGAAATATTTCTTTTTAATTATTTAGGGAAGATATTCTAAATTGAGCTTATATCTTCTGTGCAGTTTACAAGAATGAAAAAGATGCCACTCTGCACTGCCTTTAGTATTCACCTGATGAAACATGAGACATTAAGTGAATGAAGCAGTAAATACAGCCATAAAATCTTGTCATTTTATTTAGTGATGCCATTATGTCAACTTCTAAGTCAAATTTTGTATCAAAATATTAAAATAGCTGATGTAGCATTGGTAAAGTTTGTAATGGAGTTTCAGATTCACAAATTTGTACACATTTTAAGAAGTCTGGATAACAAATGCTTTATAAGGAAAAAATGAGAAAAAAGAGTTTGGGAAACCCTACTAGATCTGTTGCAAGCCAATGGAATTTTTAAATACCACCTAATGCAAAGTACACTGTGTAGCTAGTCAGAAGATTAAAAGCTTTTCAAGTTGCTATCTTGGGATATTTCTTTCAAGGAAATTGCTACAAAGTCTTGTTTTAGTACTTTCCCCTACTGTGCTTCCCACTGTGTTTTTTTAATAAGGAAAGTTATCCATCCATAGAGGTGTATCCTGTCCTCCATGCTTCACTGTTTAGCAGCAGCAGGCAGATACAGTAGACACTCGTGTGTTTGACTCTTTAATTTTCACTCCAAAATGTTGATGCCTGCTTTGCTGATTGATGCATGTAGCCTCATGGTTATTTAATTATGATTGGGCACAGATTTCCTCCTCCCCATAGCCTCCCCTATTTTCAATCACCATCAGCCAAAACAATACACAATTTGAAGTATCTTCTGTATAAAAAAGGTAATAGATGTGTAATGTAATCTCAATTTTAAAAAGATAACCTATCTGGTTCAAATTGTTAAAAAAAATAGTCAGATTCAACTCCATGGCAGCCAAATATTTTAATATATCAAAAGTAGACATCAGAAACTACTTTTGAAATGACCAACAAATACAAGATCATTGTATAGCTTATCAAAATTTGCTCTCATGCCATAAAAAATCAGACTATAAGATTGAAATTATTGAGAACAGTGATTGATTTTAGTATACAGATTTATTAAACATAAAAATGTAACTTCTTGTATTATGAAAAAGAAATAAAAAGATACACACTATATTTTACTCACAATATGAACAAATAAATTCATACAAAGAATTGTTGAAGTTTTTAGTGCTATACTTGCTAGATAACACCTTTGGCTTTAGCTACTCATCAATACATTTATTCTATCCTTAGAAATACTTTACAACAATTAATTTTTGTTTTATTTTTATTCCTAGGAATTGAACCTAGAATTTCATACATACTAGGCAAGTGCTCTAGAACTTAGTCCTATACACATTACATTTTTAATACATTCTGAAGTCTGTGTCCTTTACAAATTTGTGTGTTATTTTTCAAGGCCCAAGTAGGGACATAGGATCAAGGCAAGCACTCTTGCAACAAATTTTTTCCTACTACAAATACTAGGAACAGGTACTGTGTATTTATATTTGTTCTGTATTTTTCAGAATTGAGAACATAGTATTTATAAGAAACATGTTATAAGAACTATTTAAGATTCACTCAAAATGTAAAAAATTCATCATTTCTCTCAATTATTTACAGAATATTCCTGCTTTCCCATATAGAATATACACAGGAGATTATACATTGGCCCATCAACTCAACAGAGAAAAAAATCTTCCTCATTATAAGAAGCGTTATTTTATGATTTATGTTTTGGTTTTCATGGTTAATGCTGGCAGGTATTTTAAAGGGACATTTAAATGATTCTTAATTTCACCAATACTAATGAAATATAATATGCCAATGTATCAAAATAAACTAAATAGCAAGGTTTTTATTATAGTGATTGAATTTCAAATGCAATGAAATTAAAATTGGTAGATAAAAATGAGACTGCATGAAAACTGCTGATATATTGTCATGGTATTGGCTTATACTGCATCCATCACAACAAAATGGAGGTTACTTTTAATACTGTTATCTTACATACACAGAGATGAATGCTAATGTATTTGTACAGAGAAATATCAAGTTTCAGATTTGAAGCACCTAGAATTATATACAGTATGCAGAGAGTTGCAAATTCAGAAAAGAATAGAAAGCTTAATATCAGAACACGGGAATCTCTCAAAAGGTCATTACTTTAAGTTATTCATTGAAAGGCTGGTCACTGGTCAAATATTTAAGAAATATAGACACAAAACCCATTTTCATTGAAAGAAATATACATGATTGTCAGAGACAAGTCATTCTCCTACACCATGAACCTGAACATTGATCTTTTCTTTCTAATAAACATTCACTCAATATTTTCTGACCTACCTTAGAAAATGAGGAAAAGTTGGTGTGGTGGTGCATGCCTTTAATCCTGGCACTCGAGATACAGAGGCAAGTGTATCTCTGTGAGTTCAGGGACATCTTGATCTACAAAGCAATTCCAGGACAGCTAATACTGGTATACGATGAAATTGTCCCTCTAAAAACCAAAACAAAAAAAAAATCTCTTCCATTATTTTAAAAATTAAAATTTAATTACCAAATTAAATTTGGTAATTAGTTTGGTAAACTAGATTGGTGATGAGAGAAGAGAGTCACACACACACACACACACACACACACACACACACACACACCACACCACACACACCAGAGAGAGAGAGAGAGAGAGAGAGAGAGAGAGAGAGAGAAGAGACTCAAATCAATGAATGAATGGGTAACTATGAATGTCTTATTTAAGGTAATCTCAAGCAGAATCCATACTACCATCTCTGTCTACCTCATGATGGAGACTCTAACTTGCATTACTATAGTGCCTTCTGCTTTCTTACAAACCAGAGATTCTGTCACTAATGTATTTACTTCTTTTCATTTTATGTATTTAGTTTTTGCACATAGGGAAGTTCCTGTGTTTGCACACAGATTGTGTGAAGTAAAGAATATAGTTAACTTAATTCATTATAACACCAAAAATAAATGTGGAAATAAGCCATTTTAATGTAATAACGTCCAATATAAAACTAGAAAATCCAATAGAGAAATATAGGTAGAGAAATAAGAAGAAATGTACTCATACACAGATATACATAAATACAGATACACATGCGCACACACACACACGCAGAGAGAGAAAGAGAGAGAGAGAGAGAGAGAGAGAGAGAGAGAGAGACAGAGAGACAGAGGTAAATCTTGACTTATACAATATCTCATTTTCTTCCAAACAGCAATGTCATGCATGAGTCCAGGACTGCAAATATTTGGTTCCTAGATGTGTCTTTAATACATATCCCTCAACAGAGATGAAATTAATCTTACTCCTTTTTCTTTACTCCTAATATTCTATTGTTTTTGGTGAAACATTGAGATTGAATTGATATTTAGAATATCATGAAATGTTAAATGTTAAATATTATTGTTGAGTTAGATAAATAATTAATCTGAAATTATCTTTCTACTTTAAATATTGTTCTACAAAAAATATCTCCATGTATGGTGAAGACAATTACTAGAGTAACTCAGAAAAGCAAGACATTGAGTCAAAATTGAGTCATTTTACTTGTTCAAGTCATTAACACTGCTTAACTGCAATAATAGCCATCTTTAATCTTACAACTGTATCAGCTCAGTCAGACTGTCCTACGAATTTACCAACCACTCATTTGGTCTCCCCCATTTACTAAATGGTACTGAATGGTTTATTGTGTGTGTCAAGTTAAAAAAAATAGTGATGAGATTTTCTACACAAAGTAATACAGTAAAATGCAATGGAATCTTGTTTAAAACTTTTTGAGTTTAAAATCCAGCTATTAACACTTTAGTGCTTAATGAGTTTGCATGGATTGCTTGTTCTCCGTGTGTCTCTATTTTCATAGAAAATAAAGATGATAATAATTTTATCTCTTTATAACATGCCATGAGGATTATATAAGTAAGCTGTTTTAAGTTACCTCGGCTTAAGGATTGCCAAATAATAAATGCTAATAATGGTTTGCTACTATAAGTTTTTTCATCTACATGTATGACCAACAAATCAAATATTACATTCAGTAAACTTTCCAATATAAAAATTGAAACATGAAAATAAAAGAAATAAAATCTAAAGAGTAGAATAAGAAGTATTCATATGAGAGTATAAAGCCACAATAAGATGAGAAAGTTGTCCATGTCAGCATTTGAATCAAAGTAGCAAAACTGCATATGGCTTCAAAAGACTAACTGGAAAACAATAACAAAAGGCGGAAGTTGGAAAAGTTTTACTGGCAATATCCCAAAGTGTGTGGAATGTCTTGCTTATTATGATAAATATGGTTTCAATTTCCACAGAATAATAAATTTTCACTTTCTATGTGTATCTTCCCCTATCTCCATACCTAGTCATCTAATTTATGTTTTTATTTCCTCAATTAATTATTGAATACCTACTTTTTTCTAGGTACTCTTCTTTTATCATGTACATAGTCACACCTATTTATTTCTGCTCTCTTTCAGTTTTAAACTTCCTCCAATCTGGTTTCTGTCAACCTTAATCCAAAGGAAATGATGTTGACAGGTCAGTAACAACTCGCCCCTAGAGCCATTGAATTTGTAACTGTTATCAAGGTACTTAATCTCCTGTAGAATTCCAGCACAATGAACATCTCCAGTCTTCTTAAGTCACTCTCCTCTCCTTTTTTTTCTTTATATGGCATTATACTTTTATTTTCTTAATTAACTCTTCAACATACACATTTTTCTAGGGACTCTTCTTTTGTCATGTATATTGCCATACCTATTTGTTTTTACTCTCTGGTTTCTTCTCACCTTTTGGGCTCCATCTTTCTCCTTTGTTTACTTTGACTGACACATAAAAATGTATAAATTTATGAGGTACTGTGAAATATTTTAATAATAATTGAAAAACCCTTAAAGCAAGCCCAAAGCTTCAAGGAATCTGCCACTCATGGGATTCTCAGAAAGAAGCTAATCCCCATTCTATACCTAGAGGTTCCTTCAAAAGCAAAAGACCTATACCATTCTACAGTTCTAAGAAAACTGCTTCTCTAGAAAAGCTGATTGTTTTCTCATTCTGCCCCTGATGAGATCCTACCTCCCCTCTTCTCTACAACTGGCTACAACAAAAGTATCCAAATCATGTAGTTTTCATTTTCAGCCCACTCCTACCTCTCAGACTCTCAGATCAGTCAAGTTCTGCTCTTTTGTGGAAGTTGAGGATGTTTTCCTCTGCCCATTAATTCTCATATGTTTTTTCTTACAGATAAACACACACACAAAAATAAACATATATATATATATACATACATACATATATTGTGTAATGTTCAGATCATAGTAAACATATTTATTCTAAACATGTATGGCAGAAATGGGTGGGAGGGTAGAACTGGGAGGAGAGGAAGGAGTTGGGGTGTAAAATAATCAAATAAATAAATCATTGAGAAAAAAATAAGTTAATGGAATAGTGATATCCAGAGACTGAGGAGAGCAGGAAAGGACAGCTTGGTCAATAAGTTCAATGTTACAGTTAGAAAGAAAAAATGAATCAATGAATCTTTGTGTTCTGTTTCCTAGTATTATCAACATTATATATATTCATAATATATTAATATTTTTAGAAAGCTAAGAGAAAATTTTGAATGTTTTAACTTCAAAGGCACAATGCATGTTTAGAAGTTAGATATTCCCTGCTCAAGTTGTTAGGGGATCCACTTGATGACTGAACAGCTCATCAGCTTCATAAGTGTAGTGGACATAGGACCAGTCTATGCATATTCTTTTGTTGGTGGTTGAGTATTACCTCCCACCCCCTTGCCAAAATTAACTGGTTATGTAGGTCTTCTTGTGGTGTGCTTGACCCCTCCAGCTCCCTCAAACCTTCTCCTAACTCTTTTACAAGACTCCCGGAGTTTCGCCTAATGTTTGGCTCTGGGTCCCTGCATCTGTTTCCATCATCTCTCAGATGGCAGATATGTTAGGTTCCTGTCCAGTTCCCTGTCTCCATCCACTTCTGATATCTATTTCCTCTACTTAGAGGGATTCAAACATCATCCCTTGACCCCTCCTTGTTACTTAGTTTCTTTGGGTCTATGGATTGTAGCATTGTTATTCTGTATTTAATGGCAAATATCCACTTGTGAGTGAGTACATACCATGTGTGTCTTTCTGGTTGGTATTACCTCACTCAGGATGATCTTTTCTGGTTCCAACCATTTGCCTGAAAATTTCTTGATGTCCCTGTTTCTAATAACTGAGTAGTATTCCATTGTGTATTTATTGGCCATAAGGTATTCAATTTTCTGCAATGACCTATTTCACTTTATCTAGTATCTTCTAATTCCATACATGTTGACAAAATTATTTCATTATTTTATAGTTAAATATTCTTTCATCAAACTCTCACCAATTTCTCCATTCAGTAATTGTAACTTTGCCAGAATTTATTTAATTGTTATATTTAATGGCATAAAGATAATTTTGTGGTTATAATTATATTAGTAGCTAATATTCATAGAGCAATACTATGTTGTACTTGGTAAATGACGAAGCAAATTACAATTGTGTTATTTTATAACAACTTGTGGGATAGGTGTTGTTAATTACATCCTCACATTATAAAAAGAAAGGAGTTACTTCTTACACCTAGAAGATGTTCAGTAATTATACCTCAATATAGTTTTGTGGAGTCTGAAGACATTATCGTGCACTTGACATTGTCTTTTACATTTGATATCTAAAATATAAAACAAAATTTTAGCTACAAGTTTTTGCTTACAGTGAATCTAAAAACTTTAATGAGCCAAAATAACTTTTTCAATATCTTTACATGAGTTCTCATACCATGACTTAGGTTAAGAGAAGGGCCCTAAAAATAAGGAGCAACATATTGTGGATCATATTGTGAATATGGTATCAAAATATCTAGTTCATTTAAGTGTTTAAAGATTTATCTTTATTTTTTTGTTTAGTTTTGGTTTTGTTTTTTGAGATTGGCTTTCTCTGTGTAACAGTACAGGCTGTCCTGGAATTTGCTTTGTAGACCAGGCTGGCCTTCCTGTCTTCTTAGTGCTGGGATTAAAGGCATGCACCACCACTCCCAGCTTTATTTTGATCTTTAAATTGTGTGTGTATGTGTGTGTATTGTGGGGTAGAATTCACAGAAGTGATGATGAGGCCAGAAGTAGGCATCAGAAGCACTAGAACTAGAATTATGGTCAGTTGTGAGCTGCCTGACATGAGTGCTGAGGACTGAACTCAGGTCCTCTGCTAGAGCAGTATGAGCTCTTAAGCATGGAGCCATCTCTCCAGCCTCTCAAAGTGTTTTATCAGCAGTCCACAGATACAAATTCCCAAGTTGAAATTAATACAAATGCTCCTGTGGATGTGACTGTAGTTTTAGAAACAATAGAACTCAATAGCTGACGTTAAAGTGGTCCTGGAAAATTGAGGGCATATGGCCACTATACCTATGCAACGAAAGCACAAATAAGACAAAATTGAGCAGATGTTTTAGCACTGTGCAGACACATGCTTCATTTGTAAAGATTTTATGCATGTTTGAGGAAAACACAGTATAGCTGTGTTTTTAAATTGTTCTGTTCTGTCTGTTCAGAAGAGTTTAAAATATTCAGAACAACAAAAGACCAGAGCCCCCTCTGAGAAGCAGTAGAGTTCTGAGAGGAAGCCAAATTGAAAAATGTAGATTTTTGTTAAAGTGATCCCTTATGATGTTAATGGCCCATGAAGAAAAGGAAATGCTCCCTGGTGTTAATGGAAAGGAAAAGTCCTAAAGTAGCTAGCTCTCCCAAATTTAATGAGAAGATTTGCTATGTTTTTTGAACAGGAGTACAGAATACTGTGTTTCTAAATTTCCAGACACTAAAGCCTGCCAATTTGATTTAGCACAATCTACATTTTGAGATAGCCAAGTGATTCTTCTGTCAGAAAATTCCATCTAATGGTTTGCACTCCTAGTTGAAATAATTATAAAAATTTATCATGGTTTCTTTAATAAACAACTCTAAAATTAAATATACCTCCTTTATGAAGGGTTCATATATTAATAATCATTCCATTTCTTTTCATAAATTAGAAATAACTCCATCTTCCCTTGATCCAGAAATATATCATAAGCAGTTTTAAAATATAGATGTGCATTTAGTTAATTATATTATAATCTTTTTTGTATAAGTTTATGAGTGCTTTATGTGCAATAGTAAACCTTGTCTAGAAGATGCTCAACTAATTACTGCTGAATTAATGAATGAGTACTATAACCACAATGCAACTGTACTTCAGAAAAGTACTTCATAGTTTTCCATATTATTCTCCTGGATGAGAGGGAGAAGCCAAGTTTTACATTAAATTGAGTTTGCATATTGCTAAATAATTACATGAAAAGAATGAGTTAATGAACCCATACCAACCTGCAAGGAATACGATGTTGAATTACTCATGGGTATATAATTTAAAGAAATACACTAGTGGATTATTCATCAACTTAGTAGATGATATATTCCTAAGAAATAAAATAGGAAATGATTCAACTATATCTATAACTCCTGATTATATACCCAAAGGCATGTAAGTCAGCATACAATAAAGATCCCAGAACACCCATGTTTACTGGCATTTACCATACCTATTATGGAATCAACTTATGTCCAATCAACAGTCAAATGGATTAAACAAACCTAGGTACCACCAACAGACAAATGGGTCAAGAAAGTGTGTGTGTATGATTTTTTAAAGCAATAAGCAGAGTTAGAGTCATATCATTTTCAGGAAAGTATATGGAGCTGGAAATTATATTAAGAAAAGTAAACCAGACCCAGAATGACAAATATCAGATATTTTCTTACATATGCAGAATAATATATTTAAATTACAAGTAGAAAATAAACTACTGAGGAAGAGGAAGAGAACCAGTAAAAGATGTTCAAAATTGCTTAGTCTTTTCACACCATCGTAGTTATATGAAATTGCCTGTTGATTAAATATTTTGATTAGGCTACATCCTTCATGATTTCTGGATTCATTACTTTTAAATTAACAATATTGTAATGTATAATCCTGTAAACTCTCAGACACATATATTTTCCAAAATTTCATTTGCATTATAGATATATCATGTACTATTATTATATAGAGAAAATGGAGAAAAATGTTTTCTTATGCAAAATATCATTGTAGTAGTTCAGAAAGTAAAAACTGAAAAACATAAGTGTTGTCAGCATTTGTAATATTACTCAAAATGATATGATGGTAAACATAAAACCTATTATTTTACATTGGAAAAATAAATATTAAACTGCAACGTACAGACCATTGCATATTTTATACATGTTTTCTTTCTAGCTCTCTCTCTTTTTGTCTGTCTTTTCTCTCTCTTGTTTTTTTTAAAAACATAAATTTAATTGCAGTCAATCTTAAACCTAGAAGCCCCCAATTGCTTGTTTTTAATTTGAGAAAAAATATAAGTGTTTCTTGTCCTTTGCCTACCCCTTGTGGCAAATTAATCAGCCACTGGTAGTCAAGATACATTTCATCATCCATTTTAAGGACCTTCAACTTATGGAATTAGCACTTTGGACTTTTGCCAAGGAGAAACCAATCTCCAAGAAAATAAAAGAAGACAAAAAGTTGGAGAGTAGGCTTTAAATTTTGCTAATGTCCCAAGATAGTACAACATCTGACCTTCTAATGACCCCACTGAGGACGGACTCTTGTAAGTGAAGGCATCTACTAGCCACACATTTTTGCTACACTCACATTTCTTATTTGAGCACGGTGAAGAAATGTCTTTATTGTTAATGTTGTTTTTCCAGATCTACATTTCAGATAATACTCATCCTTCTACTTGATCAGTTCTACACAGAGAAATTTGAAGCAGGAAGCTGGTGAGCTCATTTTCCAGTTCAGAAATTCTTAAAAGAAATTAGCCCCTCATTGGGTAGGTACTTTACTGTAAATTAATTTTAGATGCTGTAAGAAATGACCTCAGATATTACCCTGTTTCTTTTGACAGCATTGTTGATGTTTGAAGTTATTTGCAAATTTCACCAGTTCATTGAGAAGAGTTTTCTAGTAGAATTCCTAAAAAGATCCCCACTCCAACAAATATTGTCCTTAGCTCTCCAAGAAACCTAAAAATTCCTTTAGTAGAATAAAATTTGGGGCATTCTCATGCATTAAACCATTACCGACTTTTTAAATTATATATTTTATTGTCTTAAAGCATTTTTCTCAAAATTTTTAAAAATTTTAAGCTGATTTCTAAATGTTAGTTTGTAACATATCAGTCCTTTTTCAGAAACTAAAAACTATTTAATACATACATATATTTTTATTTTCTAATGCAATTAAAATGTAATTGTAAGGAAAAATGTATGGGAAAGTCATGTAATGTGATGATAGTAACATAACCATTTAATCTGTGTCTGGGAGTTACCAAATGTAAGTTTTATTTCCAAATTGTGGAAATAAAATATGTACAAAATTGTGGAAAAAATATGAACAAATTAAGTAACATTCTTCTTTTTTTAATTATGTTCTTTTTAAAAATTATGTTTATTTATTACTTCAAGTTACATCTCCCTAACAGCCCCCTCCCTCCACCTTTCTTGGTCCCACCCTCCCACCCTCTACCCCCTCTCCCACTTTTCCTATTCCTCCAATGTGAGATGCCATCACATCTTGGCCCTTTCAGTTCATCAGTCATATGAGGACTAAGAGCTTCCTCTTACACTGGGGGCCTACATGCTAACTCCACTAGGGCAAAATGTCCTACTAACAGGTAACAAAGTCCATGTATCATTCCTCTTCTTCAAAAATAAAATTTTCAACTATTATTCTTGTCAACCAAATAGCAAATACCTAATTTTACCACAAGGGAAACTTGATGAACACAACCAGTGGAGTGAAAAAACAACAGCCTCTATCAGAAATATTATCAAGGTCAAGCTCTCATGGTAAGGTCTCTTCACATACAAAACCTAAAATGAAGAAGAGGAAAGCAGATAATTGTATAGCATCTTTTCATCTGAAAATATATTCACAAATTTTATACTTAGTTTTCATCATTACAGTCTTTTGAGAAGAGAGTCATTGCTTTGTTGAGAAAGGGATATTTACTATATTCTTAGCAGACTGAAGTAAGTCCAAGTATCCAAGTAAGTCCTCCAAGAACTGTGAGCTCTCAGTTCTAAAAAGGAATAAACACTTTGCACACTCTAAAATTTTATATAGGAATAAAATTTTGTTTTTGATAAAATTTGTTTGAACAAGAAAGATGAAAGTAAAGTTGACTCAAGTCACAAGCATTTATTTTAAATTCAACAAATAACTGATACTGAAGTTCCCCTATGATTTTGTGTATAATTGCTTTAAGTCATGACCATTCTGTATACATATAAAAGTTTCCCAAGTTAATAGGATTTGAAACTTCTTTCTTTTTTAATCTATCATTCACAGTAATTCTGTGAAAGATATATTATTTGCTTTATTATGTAGGCTAAAGAGCAAACAGAGATTCTGTGATTTTATTTAAGCATATTTGCATTTAAGAGTTAAATTAGTGAAGAATCATAAATTATGAAAACACCTATTAGAGCATAATAGATAATTGCTTATCAGATAAGACCTGCGTGTCCTGTTTTTAATTCTATTTTGAGTCACCCATAGCTCCTTAGAACTGATCTACATTATAACTACTTACCGTAAAACAAGCAGAAACTACTCTTAGATTTGTTCTTAATCTTAGCTAAAATTCTGTTCTGTAAAAGGTATAGTTTTAACACCAAATACTCCAAATAATGCATTTTCCTTAAGAATGAGATGGTTTTGTTTTTTAAACAATATTTTCTTCACATAAACAAAAAGTAATTTGCAGAGATGTGTTAGAAACAATTTTTAGTCTGAGAAATTTTATGTTCAACTGTTTTTGGTTTTGTTTTTAACTAAGTTGATAAGTTACTTAAATGAGTTAACAAAATATTAAGTTCTGTTGGTATATGTGCATCTGTGTGTCTATGTCTGTGTCTATAATTTTTGACAGTATCTTTCAGGTGACAGGAAAGAATTTTATGTGGAGGAAACACAATTATAGAAATGCTATCTTAGTTCCACACATCTCACTACCTTCAATTTTGTGCCACAAGGGGAGAAAATTTAAAAAGATATAGTTTGCAAAGAAAGAAATTACAAAATTATAGGAAAAACCGTAATTTTTTTCTTTCCATAATTTTTTGGATTGATTAAACAGTGAAAATATTATGTGTTTCATGGAAAAGACTGTTTAATCTAAGTTCCTTGTAATCCATTTTGATTAAGTTTATAAGGGTCTGCAAGTATCTCCTGAGATAAATTGCATTTAGTTATCTGTGTTAAGATATCATTAGAAAATTAATGTAAGCACTAGTGATCTAATACTTTGACAGACTGTGAAAGTAGTTAATTTTTCTAAATTCCTACATTAGTAATTATCAACAAAATGAAAGTTTAATCTTTTTCTCTTTTTTAGGGAAAGTATATTTGTCAAAACGAGAAAAGAAAAAAAATCTCTACCCTCAACCACAATAATCTCTAACACTAGTTACTTAAAATGAAAATGAACATAATGCTATTTTACTCCTAAACAATGGTATCAAGCATTAATAAAGTCACTGAAACTTGACCCCATCTTGTCAAATGAAATAATCACAATGATTTGAGCAAAAATTCAATATAAGTAATAGAATTTTAAAAATATACTATATGTACGTTTATTTATATAATTTTCCTTTTTATTCAGAAAGGGGTAAAAGACCATAAAATTGGATTAAATTAATATTTAATACATATTCTAACTTCCTAAATCTTACATGAGTACATGTCCAACAACCTCCTTGAAGTGGTTCTTCTTTGAAATACTGTTTATTGTCTTCAATAAAACATTCTTATTTATACTAAATAACCTCATGTAAAAGATTTCTGCTCACAGAAAACAACCACGATTTGTATGCACCAATGTACAGCTTCCCTCATTACTGTCCCCTGCAAATTATAAGTACATAAAATACTATCTAAATATTCTGCAAAAATATTATAAAAATATTTCCAAGAGAAAAACTATAATTTTGGTATTATTATATCCCATAGCTATTTTAATTTCTACTCTTTCTATTTAAAAATAATAATTTGGAGTGATAATACAAACAGAAAGCCATATCATAAAAAAGATAGTCATTAAATTTTATAAAATAGTATTTATAGAGCCTATGTTTCATTGACAGGATGCTCTGTGTGTGAGCATATATAATAATTAAAAATTTACCAAAAGCCATGAATGCCATTTTACTGTCACTTCCTTTGATTAACCTTCACCTGACCTAACTCCCTAAGGCAATTTCAGATTCCTTTGTTTCTACATTCACATCTTCAGTCAAGCAGGCGAATTTATTAAAAATCAGTCATTAAAACGATTTCCTTAAAAGCATTTTTTTCACAGATGTTTGTTATAAAAATGAAATTATTTACCATTATGTAATAACTACTTATGACTATTCAATTGGGAGGACAACTCAATTCACTTTGGAGAAAGCTAAACAAGGCAGTCTTGTAGTTATAGTGATTTTTTTCTCTACAAATAAAATGTAAACAGAGAAAAGGTACAGTGACAATCACACAAAGGGCTCTGTTGCAGTTGAGATGGAGAAAAACACAAGTTGATTCTACAACATACAATTGGAAATGGAGTACTTTTAAAAATATGCAACTTTTTTTCTAGAATAATTTGTGCCAAGCAGTCTTAAATATACTGTTTTCTGTTCAAATATTTGCCCCAGATAATAATTCTTTATGTGATTTTCTAAGGCTAATTCTTAAAGTCAAATATTTGAGATTTTATTGGGAATGCATTTCTTAACTGTATATCATCAGCTGCTTGCCAATATTTCACATGGAAAGTCTATAAGTAAGATTATAAGGAGAAAAAACAGGCTTTAACACTAAAACCAAACAAAAAATGTCCTTTAAAAATAATTAAAAAGACAATAAATCACATTTGGGGGTTCATTTCATATGCTTTTTATACTTATTCCTTCATCCCTTGAAAACTGCATGACCCAAGATTTAATTTCTACTTGCTAATTGCAAGAGAAATTAAATCTTTACAGTTGACAACAAGTTCTGACCACTCTAACCAACAATCACTTACAATAGTAATAAATAATGAAAAAACAGACACTATGTTCCTTTTGAAAAAAATGCAGCATGAAGCATTAAGCAGCACCTATGATATGTACTTGCCAAAAATGTTATGCAGCCTTCTGACTTAACTTTCAGTTCAGAGGAAAAATAGAGATGTGATGAATGAATTAAATACCAAAAGAAAGGAAGTAATTAAATCCAGAAGATTAAACATTCTGTAGAAGAACACAGTGCTCACCTTTTTAAACAACTCTAGTTTTGTAAAGTTAAGAAGAAAAAAAAAATCCTTGAAGGTTTGTTAGATTTGGAAAAAGATATAGTGATTGATACTTTATTGGATCTTGATTTGAATAAGCTATTACAGACATTTGGGAAGATAAGATGCCTAAACTGAAATAGAAGATAAAGTACAAAAAATGTCTGCCAGAAAGTATGATAGTAATATAATTATATAGAAAAAAGCAATGGCTTTTACAAATAACATAGGAGTAAAATGACAGGTAAAATACTAAGATGTCTACAATGATCTTTTAAATAGTTCAGATAAAGGTAGATGAAACAAATATACAAAACATTAAATCTAAGTACTAACATATATAATGAGTTTGTGTGTGTCTCTGTGTTTCTGGCTGTAGATAGGTATGTGTGGCTTTATTTCATTATAATTCTTTCACCTTTCTGTAGTTTTAACAAGTTTTTCAATAAAGAATTTTTTAAAGAACACACCCAGAAACCTAAAAGATACCACTACACTGAAGTTCTAAAATACCACTAGTTTCCTGTTTTCTCTTATCCCCACTTGAAACTTCAGTGACTTTCAACTCCTCTCCTACTCAAATTCAGTCCTCTACCTGTCTTTCTATCTCTGTGACATCTTCCAACTTTATTGGTACAGGAGGGGGAGAAAAAAAAAAAAAGGCCTCGGACCAGTAATAGTCTGAGATCAGTCAGCCCTTAGATTGGAAGCATTATTCTACTTTTTATAAACACTTCTTTGAAATCTAAGATATCTAATTATACATTAAATGTATATACAAATTTAAGACAAATATGCTGCGATTTAAACTTCATTATATTGGCATATAGTTGCTTGAAAATTAGTTTGTGTTTACTACTGGATATATTTATTATAAAAGTTAGGGATTTAAATCTGCATGAATTTTGAAATTACCTTTATTTTTCCATATTTTAAAGCCAGTTTCCCTAGGTTGTATATTTATAGAGCTTTGAAAGGCCCGATGTCTACGATCTGATCACTAGAATGTGAGACCATCTGAAAAAAACAAAACAAAACCAAAAAGCAACCAATCACAGGTATTTCACTGCCCCTACTCAAATCAGCCCCTTTACGTATTTTGAACAGGCAGGCATCTACTATTGGTGTACTGTGTACATAGAGAAAAGTGTGTAATTAAACTGGATATATATAGAATCAAGATTTGTTAGAATTATTATTATTATTCTACCCTTTTAAGCCAAAATCTTTGTCTGCTCGAATTACAGTGGGGATCTCAGGCTTTAGCAAAACGGAGCATAAATACATGTGAGGCTGGTAGATACTTCACAGCTATTTGTTGATTTCTGGCATCCACAGTTTTCCTTGAACATTCATAATTTCCAACATTCTGCCTTCTTATGGACAGCCACTGATTCTAGCCTAATTTTTTCTTCCAAAGATAAGATAGCTGAAGCCAGTTAGGAGAAAGGGAAGTTTCCCAACCTTATAGTTCATTAATGGGTGGATTTTATGTCGCTCCTAATTTCTAGACCTCTATCATAGCTCTGAAATTGGTACTAATGCCCAGTCCAGCATTATCCTGGGATGAATTTAGGCTGAGCCATCTTGAATAATCTGATTCAAATAGTTTCAATCTTTCAAAGTCTTATAGCCTAGCCTCACTTTAAAACAAAGAGCCCTTTGCTTTTGGTATGCTGTGTCATATTATAGTGTTCTTCAGTATCAAAGAGATTTCTCTTGTCTTTATTGTGCAAAACTTCTTCATAGTTTTGAACTGCATTTTATTTTAGAATTCCTGTGGAAAAAAATCATAATCACCAAGAAAAGGGAAGTAAAATATGGTGGTTTAGTTGTGGAGTCTGAAGGTCTGGATTTCTTTTTCATTTGACCACTAAAATACTGTACAGACTTAGTGAGTTGAGTAAGTATTTTCAGGCAGTTAGTTAATCAATTTATGACTCAGTTTCATTCTCTGGAAAACAATTATCCGAGTTTTGGAATCTCTTACAAATGATACTGTGGCCATAACAATCATTACTGTTGAAGGTGAAAGTGTTCAGACAAAAGGTTAGAACGCCACAGAAGTTATCACACTCTAATATAATGCTTTCTCTTGAAAAACAACACCTCTTCTACTTAATATGTCATTTGATCTCATAATCTAAAATTGTTCTTGGGGTTTTTCTTTTTGTGTCTGCTTTTAACCTTATCTGTCAATCATGTAAGGGAAAACTGGGCAAAGTCTCTTAACATTTATGGAGGTTCTATAAACAAACTGCTTGTTTCTTCCTTTTTCCCCCTGTAATGAAAAGGTCTTCTATTAAGAATTACAATAAATGAAATACAGAAGTAGATTTTAAAGTGTGCCCTTCCTCACACTCCAGTTATGTAAAAGGTTATATAGTACAACAGTTATTAATCCTTCTTCACTTTGACAATTGATTTGAATTCAGAGTCTGTTGTAGACTCTTTATAATACAAGATCACTAAAGTTCAAAACTAATTTAGTACTCTTTGTTCCACCAAGCAAAAAGTGCACCTTATCAAAACTGTTACTGTCAGATCGATATTGTGCTGAAATAAAAATGTAGATTAGCTGTTAAAGGCTTCTCTTTTTAGCTGCATTCATGAATTACTTTGCAAAACTCAAGCACTGTGGTGAAGGGGAAAAAACTTCAGAAAAGAATTTTTAAGTAGAGAGGAGAGGCAAGTAGGAAAAGAGGTTCCATAAAGACTCCATTTCTAAAACTCACTGGTGTAAATTTAAGAAATTTACATATTTAAATAAAACACTGATTTTACTTGGTGTGTGCAGATATTGAACTTGAAACTGGAGACTGGTTATGGAGAAGACATGAGTTCCCATTTGGGCAAGTTTCTCTTTCCAATTCTATAATAACCTGCACGTATGGAACACACATCCCAGCAAAATTTTGCACAGATGCCAAAATCAGAAGTGTTTGAGCAGACTGGAATGATTTGACTCACATTAGTGATGCAAATCTATTGAATTGAGACGCTAATAAATTCCCCGTTAAAGTACAAAGCACTCATTGATTTTAAAAGGAAAAAAGATCCACTCAGCTTAAAGAATATTTACAACAAAGGATAAAATACAGCCAACTTTGTTTTCCAATTAGGTTTATTTGGGAAATTCAACAATCTTGCTACTCTCCCTTGTCTGGTATGGCTCCATTATCATCTCACCTCTTGGGGTTAGAAGAGTGCACAACCCTACTCCAGGTTAGATAAAAGAGAAGGGAATAGAGAGAATCATTTGTTTGACAGTCTGTGTTGGTACAACTGCACAAATATTGAAAATAGATGCTGAAATAGACAATGGTTTTATATGGTGCCCTGCAGCATTGATACCTTCAATTTCTATGCATATTTACATTCTTGTATCCCACTATTAGATGGGAAACAGTTACCACAGCAACTTTTGAGTCACCTGGCAACTTTGCTATTTCAATAAAGCCATGAGACTCCTGCTCACAGGAAAAAGAAATTAAGTGTATATAATAACAAAAGCACTATGTTGTGCATAATGTCTCCATAATAGAGGGCATTTGTCTTCATATATTTTTGTTCTTCTTATCTAACAAGTTAATCATAGAATTTGAGAATTTATTCCAGGTCTTCCATGTCTCAATTTTTTTCTCTTCCCAACCCCCCTCTCTTCCCACTGGACGTTATGTAAATCTTAGTGAGTTCAAAATGGTTGAAAAGTTCCAGATTTGAACTACACATTTACACATGTGTTTATTATTTTTTCATTTTTAATTTACTGTTATAGAAATTTACTTTATTCATATTTTATGTTACAGTCAATAATGATGTACTTAACATTAAATTTATACAGAGAGATTTAAAATGGGCAGTAAGAGGAACTATCAGCAATTATTTTTGTGGAGTTCTATTCATTTATTATGATATAGAATTCAAATAGTGTGATAAACTGAAGGCTTTCAAATTTGAAACACATCACTTCGGAGAGACCTTCTGTTAGCTCCTAGTACATGATTTCATACCAAGAAGACAAAAATGTAATCCTAAAAGCAAGTAAAACTTTATCACTTGTAATTTCCTAAGAGTTTCATTTTCAGTTTCTATGAAAATCCTTTTAATTTCCTGGTTGTGAAAAAAAAATTTGTTTCAATTTTTTTCTTTGTTTTGTTTTTTGTTATATAGAACTGTAATCGTGTAACAATCTTCACACTTCTAGTTTAAATACTAAAAGTATTTCTCTGCTATCTTCATTTGGACAAGTAATTTGCAATTCTTGGCACTCCAATTGATTGAAAGATTTGAATAATCAGGGAGATTTTAATTCCCTGTTTATTTTGGGGAAAGGAGTTTAAACCTTCTCCCTAAGTATTTTTTAAATATATGTAGAAATATGCACAGGAAAAATTACATTTTCATGAGACATATTTTAAATTCTCTACAGTACAAACTGGAAGATGGAAATGGTAAAATGTTAGTGATTATTGAAATGAGTAACAAATACATTGGATCCCATTGCTACTATTCTCCCTCTACTTTTGTATATATTTGACCATGAAAATAAAACTCTAAAATGTGATAGTCTGAGGATTTGTGCTAAGGAGAATTTGTTAAATATAATATTTTTATTTGACTGAAGAAAAAACTAGTCTGCAATATGTCTGGTACTTTATAAATATTATTTTATATAACTTCCATAAAATTAATATATGGAAATATTTTGCAAATTTTAAATATTGAAAATTGGATACAAAGAACTGACTGCTAAGAATAGATGTTGTTCAAGTCTGACCTACTACAAAAAACAATGGGATCTATACACTTTCATTTTAAGTCTCTCACCACTTAAACCTAGAAATATTCCTAAGTATGTTCACTTAGTAATTACAAGTTTACAGAGCTCAATAAGTTGGGTGTTTGGGTTCATATGTCAGATATGTTTTAAGATCTGGAATATATTTATTTTTATGTATTTTATGTTTTTTAAATTATTTCTAACTTTCAGTTGTCATTATCAACAAAACAGTGAATACGGTTCAATTTAAAAAAAATAAAATCATGAGTTAAAATGAAAGATAAAATCTGAGTCATATACATACAATAATATTTTAGTTATTTAACTGAAAGTTTTGTATTTTTATTTGCTAAATTCTAGTGATCCTATTAAAGGCACTCTAGTTATTTTAGAGATAAGTGAAGTTTTAATACTAACATGGATATATTAATTTTTTTCCATTAAAATATAGAAATTTATAACATCATTACAATAGTAGGTTTAAAATATTAAGTAGAGTATGTTTCTAGGTTTCTGTAATAAGCTCTATTTCATAAGAATAAAAATCATTTGTGATTTTAAAATAAATTGCTACTTTAACAATGAAATGAATGTATCTGTATAAATTAAAGAATTTTATGGTTTTATATATGGTTTCATATACTTTTTTGTCATCCTGGAACAACTGCAGGCCGTTTTGAAAGCTCAAACTGAACTAATTGGATTATTCCCGTTCAAGAAATGTTTCAATTTGGCTTATATATATTTTTTCTGAAACCCAATCAGTTATACTTTATTAAAATATCCTATGTCTGAAAAATGTTGGAGCTATGCACATATTGCAATTAGAGACATACATATTCTCACAGAGACATTTACAAAGACCTTTCCTTTCCTTTTAATAAAAGAAGAGATCTTTTCAAATATGGGAAACCCCTGAGAATTTAGCCAAATCAGTGAAGAACACTCAAAATAATAAATAGGGCCTGAGATTGTCTGGAACGATTTTATTGCTATAAATACTTATAGGTTTCTTGCAGGAGGAAATGAAAGAAAAGGGACCAGTAACAATCACTTGTGACCAAATAAACAACTAATTCAATTCAGTGAAGCTATCAGTTTAGTAGGGGAGGTTAGGGGACTGACTAATAAGAAAAAGTATCTTATTTTACATAAAATTTTGCTTTCAAACATTGTTTGGTTCTTAAGTTTATAGTCAAAACACAATCAATAAAAAAATATAGTCTTCTTCACTCAAAAATTTGCCAAAGCTCTTGCTTCAAATAAACTGGACCATTCAAGTGCTTTGTAATGCCGTTAGACATTCTGTTTGGCCCAAACCAGTAATCATTCTTAACAAAGAGTGTGCATGGTTTTTTCATAACCTTCAATACATTAGTCTTGTAAAGATAAAGCACTGATCCTTTGACTGGACTATGCACAATGTGAAAGTCATCAACACAAAATAACTCTCTCAAGTGAAGAAGAAAATACAACAACAATTGTCTCATTAAAGCTTCTTCATAAACATGACTCACGAGATTGAGAAATGATCTAAAAAAATTAAATAGAGTGAATCCACCAATTGAACTGCTAAAGTAATGCTTATGAAGATGTATGGTTGATATAATGCCTGCCTATTATTTTACTTACTTCTTAATTAAATAACATATATATTTTTACTTAATTTCTAAGAACTTCCCAAATGCAAATGAATAAGTTGATAAACTCAGAAATGTATTTCCAATGATTATTAAGATTTTTCTTCTCATTCAGAAGTTGTCACCTCTTTATTTTCATGCCTTTCATGTTCACTGTCTTTGATTCCTTAAACTGTCTTTGATTCCTTAATTATAGTCTATTTTACTAAGATAGTTTACCTCCACAGTAAAGAAGTAAAAATCAATAAATAAAAGCCGGGCGTGGTGGCACACACCTTGAATCCCAGCACTCAGGAGGCAGAGGCAGGTGGATCTCTGTGAGTTTGAGGCCAGCCTGGTCTACAGAGTGAGTCCAGGACAGCCAGGGCTACTCAGAGAAACCCTGTCTTGAAAAAAACCAAAAAAAAAAAATCAATAAATAAACACCTTTTTACTTGAAAATTGACAAAGTATTTTTGCTGATCAAATATTTAGAAAATGTTTTTCTTAAAGAGTAACAATATTGTTGCTTAAATGGAAAATACTGATAGCATTATTGAAAACGTATCTCTGTCTAGTAGTTTACCAGTACTGAATATTCATCTTATGACCTGAGTAGTGATATGAAGGCATTTTTGTTTTTGAGTGTTATAATATAGAACATGGTGTTTACATACACTTAAAAGTTAGTGAACATTTTTCAAATGTCAAATTCATTAACATAACTTCACATACAAAAGAACGACTACATTATCTTTTGTAAGTATCACTTTTGAAGATTGGATACACTCTTGAAATGGGAATGTATTTATTTGTTTTAAAAATTATTAAAGCTATCATTTCTTCAACAGTGTATTTGTGTGAGGCTGCATTTTCTTTATATAATTCAACAAATCCACTATCTTAAGAAAGATATGCAATAACAATTTTGCTGACTTTTCTTTTTAAATATTGAAAATGGTAATGCCACAGTCCTCCAAAAGCTTTGTAAAATTCATTACTTACATAACGAAACTTTCAACCAGTTCTAAAAGTAGCCTCAGAGAGTATGACTGGTGAATGCCTTGAACTTTGTTTTTCTTGTGGAATTGGGACTGTGAGAAGATTTGTGCTTGGAAATCCCCTGCTGGTTCTAAGAAAAAAGTGAGTATCCATGCTTGTTTATTAGCTTTCACAGATGAGGGAGAAAAGAGACATGTTCGGAACTTAAATACTATCAGTAGCTAAATATTAAAAATAGATACTGCAGGGCTGGAGAGATGGCTCAGAGGTTAAGAGCACTGGCTGTTCTTCCCAAGGTCCTGAGTTCAATTCCCAGTAACCACATGGTGGCTCACAGCCATCTACATTGAGATCTGCCCGGGCATATATGTAGAGCAAATACTGTATACATAATAAATAAATAAATAAATAAAATGTTTTAAAAAAATAGATACTGCAGCCAGATGTGGTGGCTCACACTTGTAATCCCAACACTGAGTGGGCTGATGCAGGCAGATCTCTCTAAGTTTGAGGTGAGTTCGAGGATAGCTTGGTCTACAAAGCAAGTCCAGGACAGCCAGGGCTATTATACGGAGAAATCCTGTCTACAAAAAAATAAATAAATAACAGCAACAACAACAAAATAGAAACACTCTTTGATTGCAAGCTATTTCACCAGATGAAATGATTTCCCATAACATAAACCATAGAATTCTCATTTTATTTAGAAAAATGTAGATTTTTGAAAAAATCATTATTTATTTCACCATGTAAAAGGTTTATCATTACTCAAGTAATTATTAAAATAATGTTAAGAAAATTAAATTTAAAAATCCTATATCAAAGTCTGAAAGGATGACACAGAAGTTAAAAATTTAAACTACAAGTTAGTATTTATGAAGAACATGAAGTAAACAACACTCAACAAAATAATACATCAAATTTAACAGACTAATTAAAAGATGGCTCATAATCAAATTACATTTATCTGAAACATGTAACAGCTAATCATCCATATACAGATTTATAAATGTGATTAATTGATGGAATGAAAAACAATATATATATATATAAGATCATCTCAGATAGATTCAGAGTAACCATTTCACACTTTTCAGCACAGTTTCATTAAAATTTTTCCCAGTAAATTGGGTATAGAAGGAATGAATATAATTCCAATAAATCCACATTTTGTTATTGAAGACAAGTTGAAAGCTTTTTCTTTAAGATATACAGCAAGAAATAGATACCCAATCTCACCATTTACAACAGAATAGAGGAAATCCTAATCAAAGTTATTGGGCCAAAGAGAAAAATAAACATATTTAGATTAGAAAAAAAAGTTAAATTGTTTTTGTTTACAAATTTCACAAACATATAAATAGAAAGTCCTAATAAGCTACATCAAAAATTTCTAAGATAAATTTAATAAAATTGCAGATACAAAATCTAAATCTAAATCCAAATAGTCAATAAAAATAAGAAAATAAAAAATGTACATATAAAAATCACTATTAATTTTCTACTGTCTATATAGTGAACAGACTTATAAGAATGAACTGTCTATAAAATAAATAAAGAAAGCAATCCCATTTGCTGGGAGATTCAATAATACACTAAAACTTTTAATAAAATACCTAAACAAAGAGTCCAAAGATCTCTACACTGAAAAGTATAAAATACTCCTTTAAGATTAAAAAAAAAATCCTGAAAACAAAAAGAATATAGTAGAAAGCTAGCAATCCCATGTTCATGAGCTAGAAGAATTAATATTGTTAAAGAATTTGAATTTGTTTTCCTATTCAGTGAAATAACTATCAAAATACTAATATTATCTTCCATAAAAAATAAATAAATCCTAAAATTTCCCAGGAACCAAGTGACTTCAAATACCCAAAGACATGTACAGATAGAACAAAATCAGTGGCATTATATCACCAAATTTCAAAATACAAAAATACTACAAAAATAATATTTATGTATAAAACATATATGTATATATAACACAAAATAGAGAAACCAGATATAAATTCATATTATCATAGTAACTTATTTTCAGCAGAAGTACCAAGACCTCACAATGTAGAAAAAAGTTCTCTGGTCTCTTCAATAAACCCTTGTGAAACTACGCAGAAGAAAGGAAATAGACACTTGTCTTTGACCACTTCTAAAAACAACTCAACATAAAAATATCAAAAGAAAATTTAGTGGAAATAGTTCAGAATATGGAAATACACAAAGATTTTATTTTACTTTATTTTATTTACAAATGTTAGGACAGGCACCAAAAACATGAATGGACAAATAGATATTACATTAAACTCTAAAGCTCTGTTACAACAAAGAAAATAGCATAGAAAGAAAACTTTCAGAACAGAGAAAATGTTTGAAAACCATACATGAGATGAATTATTAGTACACAAAATAAAGAAACAATAATTAAATAAGAAGACAAATAATTTGATCTTTTTTCCTTTTATTGAGAATAGTTTTTTTCTCACATGATATATCTTGATTACAGTTTTCCCTTCCTCTACTCCTCCCAAAACAAAAACTAACATATCATGTCAGAATTGTACAAAACAAACAAAGAGTCCAACAGATGGCACAAGAAACAACGACCGGCTCATTTGTACACTCAGGAATCCCTTTAAAAAATAACTAAACTGAAATCCATAATATATATGCAAAGGACCTGTAGGGTAAAAGAATAGAAGAAAAACTATATAAATAAAAATTTCATATATACAAATGTGTGGTGTGTGTGTGTGTGTGTGTGTGTGTGTGTGTGTGTGTGTGTGTGTG
>CAJQZJ010000462.1:465438-501610 GCA_907164525.1 Lophiomys imhausi | reverse complement strand
TGTGTGTGTGTGTGTGTGTGTGTGTGTGTGTGTGTGTGTGTGTGTGTATGAAAAGGAAAAGCCCTGAGACAATATTGTGAGATAAGGAACTTCTAAATTTGCCATTGAACTTGTTGTCTGTTGGTTTATCTACTGCTGGGCATGGAGCCTACATTTGAGAATAGCTTGTTTCCCTAGTGAGATTCCTTTGGAGGAAACTAAGTTTTCTCTGACAAGTGATTATCAATTAGAAATTGCTTATGGGTTACAGATGGGGGCATGCGTCCATTTCACCTTTCATCTCTAGAACCTGAACTGGTCAAGACATGTGTTTTTAAGAAGAGAAAAGCTCTCTAAATTTCTCTAATGAATTTAAAATGTGCATTTAATATATGAAACATTGCCAGACATTCATGACACCTTATCTTACACTGGTTAGAATGCGTGTTTTTTAATGCAAAATAAGTATTGACAAGAATGTAGAAGATGACTTTCCAACACATTGGTGGGAATATAAATTAATGTTACAATTAGGGATCACTGCATGAGTGTTTCTCAAAGAAAATAAAATTAAAACTACCATATTATCCTACTTAATATACATTGTAAAGAAGATGAAGTTGGTATGCTAAAGAAATGTCTATATAAAAGTTCAATCTTATGACATCTATTGTACAACACAGTGGTTATAGTTAAGAATGATATATTGTAGTTCAGAAAAATACAAAGGAGTAGATTTTAAATACTCACACTAAAAAATGACAATTATACGAGGTACTGCTTACATTGATTAGTTTTCTTTTACTATTCCTCCTTATGTATATTTATTCCTATTTATCTATATATTGTGTACATATTTTAAAACTTCACATTATACATAAAATATATAATTTTATTCCTCAGCTAAAAATTAAAAAAGTATAATTAAATATTTTAAAACTCTGAATTGTAACCTTGACTTGTTAGATGTCAATAACTAGAAGTCATAAGGCAAATATTCTTCCTGTCTCTTACCCCATAAGCCAGAAACCTGAGCTCCAGCTCTACATCCATGTAAACATGAAAGGACAGAATTAACACCACAAAGTGGTTCTCTCATCTCCACATGTGATATGTGTGTCACAGAAATATTCAACATTTATTAATAATGTGAAGAATCTTAAAAACAAATCACTTAAAAGTCATAATCATAGTCATTTCACTTATGTTATAAATTTTAGTCCAATTATGATTATTTTATTTCAAAATTTAAAAGGAACAAATGAGAATAGTTCATTAAAAATTACACATGTATATTTATACACAGAATTACATGTTTTGTGGTTTTTATGTCAATAGTTAATAGTATGATTCTTTATGCCTTTTTTACAGACACCATCATTGTTATTTTCCCTTTTGTATTTATCTCCTTCCATCCTCCCTAAACAGGCTCACTTTCCCCATTTCCTTTATCATATCACTTGCATCCTGCTATTCCCCTTTTACCTTTTGCCCATCTTATTCTGTATTTACCCAACTCTGATTATTATAACTATTGTCTGTGTGATGTCTGTTTGGAGACACACATACCATATTACTCACAAGGGGGTCAGAGAATATCTTTTTGGAATCAGTTCTCTTTTTTCACCTTTACATGGATACAAAACAGGAACTCAAATCTTCACCCTAGTGGGATAAATGCCTTTACTGCTGAGCCATCTCATTGGCCCACATTATTATTATTATTATTATTATTATTATTACTATTATTATTATTATTTTGCTTTTTCTTTACTTATCAATGTCAAAGTATATCATGCTTTATAAATTTTAATTGTTCTTATTTGTATTTACAGACATTTAGATTACGTTTTGTCCTAAGTGCCAAGACAACAGTTGTAGGCCACCATACCCTGTGTTGTGGATTTTTTTTATACATTTATCATTCCTGGAAAAGAACAGGAATATATTGACTTAGAATTCCGCTCTCTTACCTCTAATAAAAATGGTTTGTAGTAGTAATTTTGGCTTTAAATAAATTTATTGGGTCAAGATAACATAAGGGTAAGGAGGTTATCATATGCAATAAACTCATATAATAATATTTTCTATTTTCAAATTTTTCATACAATATATTTTGTTCATACCCTTTCCTTTTCTCCAGTTCCTTCTAGATCTGTCCTATTACTCTACTCACCTAAATCCAGGTTCTTTATCTCTCTTAAAAGCTCAAAACAAATATATGTGCACACACACACACACACACACACACACCATTTTATGATGGCCAACTATTCCTAAGCATGGTGCCTGCCTTGGACTGTGGTTGATGTGCCTGGTGCTACTTCTTTGAAGAAAATTGATTCTTGATTCTCCCAATAAGCTATCAGTTGCAAATAACTTGTCTAAGTCTTATGCATGCTGTTACAGTCTCTGGGAGTTCATATGTGCCTCAGCACTGATGTGTCTGGAAAACACTGTTACTGACCTAGGAGTTATGTAGTACATCCAATTTCTACACTCTTCCTCCTTCTTCCACATAAATTCTGAGTCTTGAGAAAAGGAATGTGATGGCATCCCATATAAGAATGAATGCTTTAAAGTCTTTTACTCTTTTCATGTTGTCCAGTTGTGTGTCTTAGTGGTGATTACCATTTACTGCAAAAAAAGAACTTCTATTATGAGGGTTGAGTAATGGACTGATTTAAAGGTATAATAATAATAGTAATCTGTCATTAGGAGACATTTCAATGTTATGCTAATTTAGCAGAATAATTGTGAGTTTTCTTGTAGGGAACGTATCCTATACAGTTTCAGATTCTTGGCCATTTAGAAATGGCTGTCTCACGGAGTAGGCCTTAAAAACTAGTTAGTTCCTTCCATAAATTTTTGCCACTATTATACCAATGGATATATCTTTTAGTCAGGTACTAATAGTAGCTCTCCTAGTTTGTAGCTGTGTGAGATTGATTATTACTTTTCTCCTTTGGCAGCATACTTAATACTGTGTAGCACTATGAACACTAGTAAGTAGGGTAGGGGTGAAATTTAACGATGAACATTAGCTCAATTTCTCCATGTTTGATGACATAAATATGTACTGGCTTTAGTATAGGGTCTTACAATCAGGTTGTGGAGGGTAACCAGTAGAATTGGAATTATTCTATAGTGTTTTGGGATCTATAGGATGCTCTTTGGTCAACAACTCAAAAATATGTAAATTCCTGGTACTGGGGGGTTTAATATTTGATGTCTAGTTGGGCTATTGTCTCTCCTATTTAAATGGCTATTCCATTTAAATTCTGTTTACATGTATGTATATTTTAGGAAGTTTCTGAAGTAATATGTTCAAATATGGCTTTTAAAAATACCTTGAGAATTAATTGTCTCTTCTCACAGTCCCTCCTTCCTCATGCCCTCCTATTCCACTTTTTACTTAGTCTTCCTATTTTAGTCTCTTTATCTCTTTTCCTTTCGTTGGAAGAGTCCTCCCTTTCCCTTCATTCCTTACTAGCTATATAACCTCTGTGGATATTCGAAGTAAAACATCAAAATCTATACTCTTTAGAATAGTGATTTTAAATAGTGTTTCATAAAACTCTGAAGATCCGATATAATTGAGTCATAGAACACGGAAAACACAAGCTGGTACAGACCTAGAAGATTCATCTCTACAGGCTACCTTTCATAGTGCTGGAAGGGATTATCAAAGCTACAGGAGTAAAAAGTAATTGTCAATGGTACTTATCTACAAACACTGGAAGCTGTACTAATCACTGGCCTGGCAAGACACATGCACTGGTAGCAGATTTTCAGAACTGTTTTAGTCTTCCAAAGTGAAGCTCAGTACCCATTAGTTCCACATGTCTTCTAGCTTTGGTGTCGCCCATTCTACTTTCTGTCTCTACCAACTTGACTATAGTATTTATTTCATGTAAATTGAACATGTACAATATGTGTCTTGTTATAAAATGTTATTATAGCAGTGGTCTCATCATTTTATATTTAAACTAACACTACATGTATAAGGGATTAATTTGTTTTATAGTCTCTAATAACTCTTCCAATTTTGGTGGCAGCTCATAGTAGATTAGATTTCCTTTTTCATGATGATTAGTGTTATCAAGCAGTTTTCCCTGTGATTATTGACCATCTGTACATTTTCTTACAGAATTTTCTTAACTGAAAAATTAAAATTGTATTGTGTGTAGAGGGTACGATGGCAGGTGTGTGGCTTGTGGGGGGAGAGTTTGTTCTCTCCTTCCACCATGTGTGTACATGGAATCAAACTCATGTTGTCAGGCTTGGCAATGCCCACTTTTATCTACTGAGTATCTCACCAGTCCTTGTATACATTACAAGAGACTTTTCCCTATTTTTAACTGAAATTCATTATGCTGTTTGTTTTAAAAAAGAAAAGATGAAAAAAATAATGATTCCCAATTGCTATAATCAATTCAGACAACTTTCCCCTACAATTGGCAAAATTACAAGAATTCAGTTCAACTGAAGTGCAATGAGTATGGCTGACTTTTGGGAAAAACCTTTATGATCATGATGTCACTCTTTTGTTATATTTATGAAAGCTCTTCAAAAACTCTTGGTATTAACCTCTAATTAAACATGTGATTTTTAAAAAAAAAAGTTCTGCTCACATTCTATAGGTTGTCTTTTCATCTGTTAATTAAATCATTTAATATATATTTTCTTTAAAAATTTCATATCCACATACAACTATTTTAGTTATTATTTCCTGTGTCTTAGGTACTATATCTAAGCAACCATCCTCAAATCCAATGCCATGAAACTTTCCCTCAACTTTCATCAGCAAACATTATTTCTACAAGTAGATGTCTGTTAACATAGAGACCAATGACAGGAGTTGGCATACAGAACAAGAGAAAACAGACTGCTCATTCCTAAATGGGCCATCAATAACATATCCCTTCTCCCCCAGCAGCAGGGAACATTTCAGAATATAGGACAGAAATATTCTAAAAGCCAGCATCAGGGGGTGGTCACAAGTCAACTTTTTTTTTTTTTATTTCTTCAAGTTACATCTGCATCTCAATCCCCTCCCTACTCCCCCATCCAGTCCCACCCTCTTCCCCCACAACTCACCCATCCCCTTCCTTTTTTTAAAATATAAGGTATATCTTCCCCCTCCCAACAACTTCCCCTTTCAGTCCAACAAATGGCTCTTTCTCTTATAACAATAAATACAACACAAAACGACAGAAATAATTAGGCCACAATTATGAAAGTTATATGGCTTAGCATGCAATCACAATGTCCAGTCTATATGTACTTGGCACCTGACTTTAACATTCTACTGTCTACCCATCTCCATGAGTTTAAAGTTCTATATCCAACTCAACTTTCCTCTTAACTTTCATAACAATTTTAAAAACATCTTCTTAGATCTAGGACACCCGCTTGATTCCCAAACAACTCAAAATTTAACTATGAGACTCTAGCTATCTATTCTTCTACCACCTCAGAGACCTGAGAGGGATAAATATATCTGATTATATAGGAAGTGCAGGGCCTGCAGCTTCCAAAACTAAGAAATGACATACCAGTGGCTGCCTGGACAGTTCCCATTTCCTCTCCATACATTACAGCATCAATCTTCAGCCGTTTGGCTCCGTTTCTCTGACAGACATTGATTGAAAAGCAGGAATTATAAAGGACTTGCCTGCCCTGTCTTGGCAGAGCTAGGCTGTCAACTTAACTGCTTGCAAGTTTTGTCCTGTTTGGACTGCACTCTGTCTACAGTGGAAGCAAGGGAGTTTTCTTGCCAAGAGATAGGCTTACCATTAATTCAACCATCTCCAATTGGAGATTCTTCAATGCTCATCTTCTGCTTGGAGTAGAATAGGGGGTGCTGTCAGGAGCAGACATGTCTCAATATAAAAATAAACTTAAGTTAAGAAAATATCTTTGAATGCCATATTCTGCAGATCTCTTGAGGTTTTTGAAGACCACCTATCTATCTCTTATATTTGGATAAGCAAATGTTGTTTGTCTCTTAGAAACTTGATTTCTGATTAGCTTACAAGATAACTGTGATAGACTGTCCTAGTACCTAACAAAATGACATGCTTGAATAAATATTAGTTTGCATTTCTTAATTATCCTAAACAGCTTATGATAGTTGGTAGCAAAAGGCCAAAACTACAACTTTTTATCTGCACAGCACGTACAAAATCCCAGAAGTTGTGTCACCATGTACCAGACCTACAGAAGATCAAGCCAGACAAAACCAGGAATATGGGTATATAATATAGAAATTATAAGATATAAGGATAGATTATTGAATTTTCTCTACAACTTGGAGCTCTTGCTAGTCTCAAAATAAGGTTATCTTTTGATACATTGGTATAGAATTTTATATATTGAGATAGATTTAAGGTCATTTTGACATACATTATGTATATTTCAACTCCTGTATAAGTTACTTTGCCTATACAACTCATTTAAAAGTACAGGTTTACTTCCAATCCTTTTATGGGTTGCTATTGTGATCTATTTAGGAGTGTGGCTGATACAGGTTGATGGTGGGCCAGTTAAGCTCCTGTTCTTGTCAAATACTTGTATTAATTTATCACAAAATATGCTTGGCAGATTAAACAGATAGTAAGTGTTTAATAATATACAGTTTGCCTGTTCATATATAACATATAGATAGATAGATGATATAGATAGATACATAAGTAGATAGATAGATAGATGATATATACTTAGATGATAGATAGATACTTAGATGATGATGATAGATAGATAGATAGATAGATAGATAGATAGATAGATAGATAGATACAGATGTAGAAATAAACAAAACCCTCAGAGACATACAGAAAATGGCATTTAAAGATTTTTTTTTATCATTTTAGGAATTCTTTGACTTGAGACAGTCAGTTCCTGGCAGCTCCCATTTGACTTGGAAGGAGATAATGAGCACCAAAAATCTCCATCAGGAGATAATTCCTACTGGGCAGAAACTCTCCTTTTCTTTCAACATACTATATACACTCCAAAGATGGGCCAACACTTAAATGCAGGTGAGTCGATGGCCTGATTATCCAAAGAGAGAATGGATAAATACTTCTTATTCCCTGCTGCATAATTTGTCTGTGATATATGCTTGGCCTTAAAGCTGAAGATGATGCCCCAATGGTATCGAGAGGTATTTATGGAACTCTCTAGGCAGCAAACTGTCATTTTTACATTCTGAAAGCTGATTCTCTGTACTTCCTATTCATTCAAATAATAATTTTATTACTTCTTAAGTATTTGATGGGGTTAAAGATGTAATAGATATAATTTTTTAACTGAACTTGAGTTGTTCGGGATTTAAAAGAATATTTTAAAATATAAATAAAATCTTTAGTTATATAAATACAGGATATGATAGAAAATATTTAGGTTCAGAACTTTAGACACACCAAAATAGATGATCTTTTTCTTCAAGGTTGCCTGATAAAAATAGGCTAAACATTATGCATGTAACTTTTATGTATGTTTTTTCTGATTGTTTCATATTGGTTATTACTGCATATAGTCTTAAAATAGTCTTTTTATTAGACAAAAAGAGAGAATTGATGCAGTGATCTGTTATGTATTCTAAATGTTAATTAACCTGCTCCCATAGGCCTACTTGCTGTACACCAAGTAATGCCATGTTATCTTGCTTTCTAATCATTATCTCTGTCTTTAATAAAATGCTAAGGCTTGTGATTGGGCAGAGAGAGAGAGGTGAGGGGAAGGTTTGAGGGCTTTCTAGGGCAGACAGACAGGATTATGGGAAGAAGAATCGAGAAGACAGAAGGAGGAAGAGGATGGGGTAAATGGAAGAAGATCATTCCATGTGGCCTGGAACATCAGCATAGAATGGAGAATAACAATCCAAGGGGATGTATGTATATATGGGGTATTATTTAGGGAATAGAATTATAAGCTAGCTTAGATGGGATAACATTATACAATCCAGGCTAAGGCTTGTTAAAAATCAATCAGGAATCTGTGTGATTATGTATAATGGTGGGTTAAGGATTAACACAGCCAATCAATTAACTATATAATACCATATTGGAAAAAAATTTAAATACAATTCTCTACACAGGAAGGCAAGTACAACTTGTGAAAGTGAATACTCTCCTTCCATCCTATGAGATTCAGGGATTGAATTTGAATTGAGAAACTCAGTGGAAATCACCCTTACCCACCAACTATCATGACAGCATTAGATAGGTTTTTGAAAAGTAGTTTATTTGGTATGATTTTTAAAGCTGTACATTTTTTAATGCAAAAGGTTTGATGACTTTCAAGTATGCATCCATGAAACTGTTACCAAAATAAGTTACTGAAAATTATCATCACATTCAGAAGATCCACATACCACATTTTTTGTGATATGAACCCTCAGCATAAGATAAACCTTCTCAGCAAGTTCAAGTACACAATGAATTGTTTATTACAAGCATTATATTTTAGAGGAGACATTTTGTGGAAATAAAACACTGGTTCCTTTGAACTATACCTTTTTCCTCTTATCCTATGACTTTTAGGAACTACAATATAGCTGTTGGATTGACTCTAGTAAATTATCAAACATATGAGGCCAAGTAACATTTTTTCAAAAGTGTCTGTATTACTTTACATATTAAAATGTTTCATACAAGTGTTTAATCTATTGTGTGTACATGTCCCATTCTCTCAATATGTTCATCCACTGTTCATCAGTTTGCAATGTTTGCCTATCACTAACAATGCTTCATGGAACATGACACTACAGATCTCTTTACAAGTAATTAATTACAATTATTTTAGAAATATGTGCAATCTAGGGTTGCTGGATTATATAAAATTTTCTGATCATTCATATAGGTATCCTGAATACACAATGAAAAAAAAAAGATTTCAAAACCTGTTAGAAAAACTACATGGCCACATGAAAAATAATGAAAGTATATCTTTAATATATATCACAGATTAAAAAATAAATGAACTAAAAATTGAACCAAAAATAAATGAAGACTTAATCATAAGATCTGAAATCACAAAATACCTAGAAATATGATATCTAGGCCAAACTTTTTGGTATTGGTATAAACAATGACTCCTTGAAAAATCACCCCAAAAGCATGTATTTCAAAACTGGATGAATAATTGTATCAAACTAGAAATAATCTGTACATCACTGCAAATAATTGATAAAGTGAAATGCAATCTACAAAATAAGGAAACACACACACACACACACACACACATATATATATAAATATATATCTCATAAAGGGCAATTATCCAAAATTACTACAAATAAAATTAGGCAAGTTGGGGCTGGATGAAGAATGTTCAGTGGTTAAGATCATTTACTGATCTTTTGGAGGACCTGATTTCAATTCTCAGCTTCTATATGATAACTTATAAACATGTGGAATTTCAGTTCCAAGGGATCAAATACCATCTTCGGCCCTCTTAAGCATCAGACATGTGAATGGAATACAGACATACATGCACACAATATACCCATAACCAGAAAGCATAGTGAGTAAGTGATTTCAACTGAAAACACTACAAAGATAACATTAAAATGACTGAAAAACTATAAAAAGTTGCTCAATATCACTAATATTTGAGGAAATACATATCAGAAAGATAACTAAATTTCACTTTACATGTGTCAAGCTGGATATTATTAATAAAATATAACTATGAATCATAGCACAGAAAAGGAAATACATACACACATATACATACATACATACATACATATATATATATACATACACACATACATACATACATATATATATATATATATAATGTATATATATATATATATATATATATATATATACACTGAAGATGGGAATGTTAAGTTAGTATAACCATTACAGAAAACAATATCAAAAATTGTATCAACATTTTTACTTTGTGAATTGGGCAATTTACTAGGAAATCACTTGATCCTTTTTGTCTGTGCTTATAAGTTTATTAAGTATAAAAACACATCATTTACTTTAGTAATAATTTTGACCCTTGTTGAAAAAAATCCTTTTGAAATGTTTTCCCAGAGTCACAGAGTATTATGATTTTTCAATTTGATTTGTGTATCAAGAACTATTTATACAAGTCCCTATGAAATGTTGGTAATTGTCTTTTAAAATATTTAAGGTGACCCTTTTCTGGTACACTGTTTTGCAAATGCATATACTGAAAACGTGTCAATTGATTCTTTTAGTGAATAGGCTTCATAGCATTCATCTCCAGATTATCAAGCAGACATTGACAAACTCAAATGACCTGGTCATGAATCCTGCTGATTTTGAAATGATACCTTTGGTAAAATTACAGGTCTACTTTGTGCTTTTGTATTGTCATATTTTAAAAGTTAATAATGGTAACGAGTATGTATTTCATATAACTACAATTAGTATTATGATAATTAAATATGAAAAGAATTTAAAATATGGCCCATTCATGGGCAGCACTACTGTGCTGGTAAAATTACTACAAAATATTATATATCCATTAAAATAATATTTTAATGCTTATGCATCGAAGAATCTCCAGTGTGAGATGGTTGAATTAGTGGCAAGCCTATCTCTTGGCATGAAAAAACTCCTTGCTCCAACTGCAGACAGACTGCTGTCCAAAAAGGACAAAACTTGGTAGCAGGGAAGTCGACAGCCTAGCTCTGCCAAGACAGGGTAGGTAAGTCCTTCATAATCCCTGCTCTACAACAAATGTCTGTCAGAGAAACAGGACCCAAAGGCTGAAGACTGATGCTGGAATGTATGGAGAGAAAATGGGAACTGTCCAGGCAGTCACTGGTATGTCATTTCTTAATTTTGGAAGCTGCAGGCCCTGCACTTCCTATATAAGCAGATATATTTATCCCTCTCAGGTCTCTGAGGTGGTTGAAGAATAGACAGCTAGAGTCTCATAGTTAAATTTTGAGTTGTTTAGGAATCAAGAGGGTGTTATAGATCTAAGAAGATACTCTTAAAATTGTGTTGCAAGTTAGTATGAATGTTGAGTCAGATATAGACCTTTAAACTCATGGAGATGGTTAGATAGTAGAATGTTAAAGTCAGGGGCCAAATATGTATAAACTGGACATTGGGAAGGTATACCGGGCCATTTAACTCTCATAAATGTGGCATATTTTTATCTGTTGTTTTGTATAGTATTTACTGTTATAAGAGAAGGAACCATCTGTTGGACTGAAAGGGGAAGCTGCTGGGGGGAAGAGGGTGGAAGGGCGGGATAGGAAGGGGGAATAGGGAAGGGTTTGTGACTGAGATGTAACTTGAAGAAAAAAAATAAAGTATTTAAAAATAAAAAAATAATAATATTTTAAAATAATACTTAGAAAGTTTAGTAATCATACACAATGCTATGTTGAAATCCAGTGGAGACAGTTGCACACAAATTTTTGTCCTAAACACAGATATTTCCCCATTCATAAAAACATGAAATAAGCACAAGCAAACATAAAAAAAACAGTATTAATATTTCTGAATAGAAGCCACTACTAATGCTTTTATTTTCATTCTGTTCAGAATTGTCTTTTCAAATAGTACTCAATTAATGCCTCTTACTTTTTACATGAATTTGTAGTCAAATTATAATTATATTCTTTTTTGAGATTTTTTATTAATTTATTTTTGCAAGTTACATCTCAATTAAAATTTCCTCCCTCCTTCCCTCCAAGAACCACTCTCCCTCCCTCTTCCCTATCTCCATCCTTTCCTACTCTCCTCCTCAGATGAGAGGAACTCCCACTTTTCAACTCCCCTCCATTCATCAGGCACATGAGGGCTAAGAACTTCTTTTTGTACTGGGGCCTGATATGGCAGCCCAGCTAGGATAATGTGTTCCACCAACAGGTAATAGGTCTCATGATTTGCTGCTGGGTAGAGTTTTTTGTAGGATAGTTATGCTAGGTTCTTGTATCTTTGGATCTGTGAGTTGTAGAATGGTTGTCCTGTGCCATATAGTTAATATCCACTTATATGTGAGTACATACCATGTGTATCTTTCTAAGTCTGAGATAGCTCACTCAAGATGAGCTTTTCTAGTTCCATTCATTTGGTCACAAATTACATGATTTTCTTGTTTCAGATAGCTGTGTAGTATTCCATTGTGTAAATGTACCACAATTGTTTTATTTTTTTAGGCATTCTTCAGTTGAAGGACATCTGGGTTGTTTCCAGTTACTGGCTATTACAAATAAAGCTGCTATGAGCATAGTTGAGAAGATGTCCTTCTTATTATGAAGGACTTAGGCAAACAAAAGAATAAACACCACATTTTAAGATAAGAATCAATGTTAATATGACTGAAAACCTTCACTTAAAAGATAAATAAGGGTTTGCCAAAATTAAAAATTGATCCATCAAATTACGTAGAAATTGTATTTTAGGTTAAATATCTAAAAGAACTGAAAAAAAAACACATTTAAAATACATATCAATCAACATTCCCATATTACTTACAATGCAATTAATAACAGCAAATACATTCAAATAATCCATGTCCATCAAAAGACAAATAAGGAATTTCCTATATATACATACATTATGAAATTAAATCACTTTTCAAGGATGAATCTGCAAATAGAATTATTTTTTCCACAGACCTGTGTACAGTGCACAAAAGAACTGGGAATTTTTTTCTAAAAAAATATGCAGTTTCAAGTAGATGAATGAAATTGAATCTATGTATTACTCTATACTATAACTATTCATAACTATGGTCAATAATAATGAATCACATATTTCAAAATAACAGAAAATAAATTTTAAATGTCTCAGCATAAAATGTATTAGTGATATGTTTGCAGAGAATCACATCTATAGTATCAGCACTTGATGAGTTAAGACAGGAGGAAATAAACATAAGCTGGAGTCAACCTGAACTTCAGAGTGAGTTCAAAACCATCCTGGGATAAGAGGAAGGCACTGTTTCAAAAAACAACAACAACAACAAAAAAAACAAAAAACAAAACAAAAAACAAAACAAAGAGACTGAAAGATGCTGGACAATGCTAATGTACCAGACAGTAGAATCCCCAATAAATTAACTGAGTATTGTTAGAGAGCAGCTACTTTGTTAAATGGATGATATTGGAAAAAAACACTGGTTCACACAGTAAGAAAATAGAAAATAGGAAATAGGAAAACAGAACATAAAAAATATTAGACACTTTAAGGTACTATTATTAAAGTTAAAATTCTAACTTTTATGTTACTGGTTAAATTTGGTCTATGTTTTCTGAATTTCTTCATGGTGGATCACAACTATTGACACCTCTATTTCCAGGAGATCTTCCCTAGCACCACACACCCCCCCACACACAAATACAAAGTGATACAATGATATGCAGGCAAAATAATAATACACATAAAACTTTAGAAGAACAATAGAAAGGAAAGACTCAAATCAATAAAATTAGACTCGAAAGGGAAGAAATTACAACAAATACAAATTAAGTTCACAAAATAATTAGTTCATTCCTTGTATTGTAATAAGTTAGAAAAATCTAAAAGAAATTAATTTATAGACATACATGGCCTGCTCAAATTCAAACATGTGGACACAATTAATATAAAGCAGTCAATAAAAAGCAATGATATTGAAGCAGTAAAACACACACACACACACACACACAAACACAGAGATAGACAGAGAGAGAGACTCAGATGCATTTATTACTAAAGTCTACCAGACCTTTAAAGAAAAACAAATTCCAATGTTCCTCAAATCATTTCATAAAATGGAAAGTGAAGAAATGCCACCAATCTCTTTATAAAGTAGGCATAAGGCTAATACCAAACAAACAGATAATGATACAAAAAATATAGCCAAATTTACAAGATGAACACAAACAAGCAAACAAAAAACTCACCACTACCAACAACAATAACAAAAACTCAGCTACATGCATAAGTACAAAATTCAAATGGCTGAATACAGAATTAGAATAAAAATCAATAGCCTTTCAATGTACCAATAATGAGCGAATATAGAAGAAAATAATTACACAAAGCAATCTTACTCTCAATAGCCTCAAAAATGCATTCTGAAACCTGGAAAATATGTCAATAATTAAGAATATGTTTTGCTCTTCTAGAGGACCTGAGTTCTGTCCCCTTTACTCACTTACCCTACATGAGCTCCAGGAAATCTAGTGCCCTCTTTTGGTCTCTTTAGGGACCAGCATTCATGTACATGAGACACACACACACACACACACACACACACATATGATTTAATAAAATAAGAATTATCTTAAAAACAATACATTAGAATAAACAATCAAGAAAGTAAAACATATCTGGAATGAAAATTTCAACCTTGAATAATGAAATTGAAGAAAACGCTAGAAGATGGAAAAGCCTCTGACACTTGGATCAGCAGAGATGATAGTGTGAAAATAATTAAATATGATCTATATGTGTAATGCTCTTGTGTCCAAATTCAATGCATTTCTTTGTAGAAATAGAAAAGAAGTCCTAAACTTCATATGGAAGTATACAAAAGACCCCCCACCAGGGCTGGAGAGATGGCTCAGCCATTAAAGGCTAGGCTCAAAACCAAAAATATAAGACCTCAAATAGTCAATGCAACCCTGAGCAAGAAGAATAACTCTAGACAGATAACATGGCTATTGTCAAGTTGTACTATTTAGTTATAGTAGGAAAAACAGTATAGTACTAATAGAAAAACAGATATATAAACTAGAATTTATGCCCCAGAATTAAAGCAACACAGTTAAAGCTGTTTTGACAAAGATGCTCAAACATATATTAGAGAAAATACAGCCTCCTTCAAAATGATGAAGAGAAAATTTGGTATCCTTATGCAGAAGAATGTGACTAGACCCCTATCTGTTTCTTTGTGTAAATTCAACTGTGAAATAGATAGATCAAAAATGTTAATTTAAGTTATTAACGTATAAAACCATTTGTGAAAGGCATGGTTAAAATATTTTGAGTTATTGGCATAGAAAAAAGGCTTTCTGGAAAAGATACAAATAGTTTAGGCAATAATGTCAAGAATTCACAAATGCAATTACATGAATTTAAAAAATCTTCTGCACAGTAAAGTAAACAAGTAAAGAGATATTTCATATAATGGGAGAAAAAAATCTTTGCTGGCTAAACATCTGACAAAGGGTTATTGCCTAGATTACACAAAAAACTAAAAAATGGCTATTGTGACTAGTGCCTCGGTTAACACAAATGTACAATATCTCTGTAGTATAAATTAACACCAAATACTCTAGTCAATAAATTGGCTAATGAAATGGACAGTTCTGAGAAGGTGAAGTACAAATAGCTGATGATTTTTTTTAAGGTTACACACCATTACTGATCAGGAAAATGGCAAATTACAACTCCAGTAAGATTCCTTCTCACTGCAGTCAGAATGTCAATCATTAATAATACAAACAACAAGTGCTGCAGAGATGTTGGGTAAATGGAAATTTTATGCCATGCTAGTGTGAAATGTAAACTCATAAGGAACTATGGAAATCAATAGGTAGGTTCTCTAAATAATTAAAAACAATGGACTCTACACACACACACATACACACACACACACACACACACACACACACAAACACACAAAAATGATATTGGTGGGTGACTAGAGAAGTAAGGACACTGGTGGAACAGGAATAAGGATCAATGTGATCAAACTACAAGATATATTTGAAAGAATTTTTCTTTCTGAATACCGTGTTTAGATAATAAGAATATATGCTGTGATGGCTAGTTTTGCCTGTCAACTTTACTACATTTGGAATCAAATAAAGCAGACACACAGGAAAGAGATTTTCTTAATTACATTATTTTTATCTTTTTAATGTTTATTTATTACTTCAAGTTAGATCTCCATCATAGTACCCTCTTTCCACCCCTCCTGGTTCCACCCTCTCCTCCCTCCCATACCCATACCACTCCTCCAATGTGGAGTGTCCCTACATATCAGCCCCTCTCAGTTCAATAGTCATATGAGAGCTAAGAGCTTCCTCTTGCACTGGGGGTCTACATGGTTGTACCCCTAGGGCAAATTTTCCCTCATTAGGTAACAAAGTCTATGTTCCTGATCCTTTCGGTTTGTTGGTTGTAGGATAGTTATCCTGTACTATATATATGTACAAAATCCAATTTAAGTGAGTAGATGCCATGTGCATCTTTCTGAGTCTGGGTTAGCTCACTCAGGATGAGATTTTCTAGTTCCATCCATTTGGCTGAGATTTGCATGATTTCTTTGTTTCTGATAGCTGAGTAGTATTCCAATTTGTAAATGTATCACACTTTTTTTTTTATCCATTTGTCAGTTGAGGGACATCTGGGTTGTTTCCAGTTTCTAGCTATTACAAATAAGGCTGCTATGAACACAAATGAGGATATGTCCTTGTGATTTGGTGTGGGATCATTTTGTGTTGGTGCCCAGAAGTGGGATGGCTGGGTCTTGAGGTAGGACTATTCCAGGTTTTCTAAGATATATCCAGACTGATTTCCATAGTGGTTGTACAAGTTTGCATTCCAACCAGCAATGGAGGAGTGTTCCCCATTCTCCACAGCCTGGCCAGCATGTGCTGTCATTTGTGTTTTTGATCTTAGCCATGATGACATGTGTGAGATGAAATTTCAAGGTCATCTTCAGTTGTATTTCTCTGATGATTAAGGATGTTGAGCATTTCTTCAAATGTCTCACTGCCATTACAGATTCCTCCTTTGTGAATTCTTGGTTTAGGTCTGTTTTCCATTTTTTGATTGGATTATTTGGTTTCTTGGTGGTAAATTTCATGAGTTCTTTATAAATTATAGATATAAGCCCTCTGTCAGAAGTGGGGTTGGTAAGATCAACATAAATGGCTATCCTGCCAAAAGCAATATACAGTTTCAGTGTGATTCCTATCAAAATGCCAACACAATTTTTATAGACCTAGAAAAAGCAATTCTCAATTTCATATGGAATAACAAAAAACCCAGAATAGCTAAATCAATACTGTACAATAAAAAAACATCTGGAGGCATCACCATCCTAGATTTCAAGCTGTACTACAGAGCAATAGTAATAAAAACAGCATGGTACTGATATAGAAACAGACCAGTAGATCAATGGAATCAATTGAAGACCCAGAAATGAACCCACACACCTATGGTCACCTAATTTTTGACAAAGAAGCCAAAACCGTACAATGGAAAAAGGACAGCATCTTCAACTAATGGAGCTGGTCTAACTGGATGTTGACATGTAAAAGAATGAAATTAGACCCATACTCATCACCTTGCACAAACCTTAAGTCCAGATGAATCAAAGACCTTAACATAAAGCCAAACACACTAAATCTAATAGAAGAGAAAGTGGGGAAAAGCCTGGAACTCATTGGCACAGGTGACAACTTCCTAAGCAGAACACCAACAATAGATCAGGCTCTAAGACCAACAATCAATTAATGGGACCTCATGAAACTGAGAAGCTTCTGTAAGGCAAAGGACACTGTCATTAGAACAAAATGGCAACCTATAGATTGGGAAAAGATTATTTTCAATAGGAAGTGCTTCTTTAAATCTGAATTATATGTTTTCATGGCAACCCACATAAAAGGACCCGAGGGACGGAAGCCTTTGCTTTTTACCATTTGTTCCTCCTCTCAGTGGCAGGTTCATCTGTCATGATGCTGAAGTGTCGTGGAAGTTTTGATTTCTTTAAAAACACAGTTGTGTTGAATGAATGGTTTTTTTGTTTGTTTTTGTTTTGGTCTCAAGTGTGTGATGCATGGGTATTTTGTCTACCACTGAAAAACAAACTCATTAGAGGGGCATAAGAAACGTCCTGATGGAAGAGCATATGTTTTGCCAGCTGGAAACTATCATATGCAGAGAACAGGCTTTCTGCTGCAAAACATCCTTTGATGGACAGACTCCAAGGAGAGCACATGATCTTGATCAACGGGAAAGTACCTGTGCCAGGGGCATGATGTTGGTCAATTAGAAAATATCCATGTGCAGAGGTTGAGGGTGTATAAATAGAAATGCCAAAAGCACAGAAGGACTTTTTCTTGGCATCACTTCTCATCATTGCTTTACTTTGAGTTTGCTGATGTTGCTTCTGCTGATCACTGCCCAGGTGAGGGTGAAGAGACTGTGGCCCCAAGTGAGGGTTCCCCAATTGTTGTCACCACTGCAACCAATACCAGAGCTGCTGCTGCTGTCCTTCTGATCTCCCCAGAACTGCTGCTGGTACCTGCTTGGCTGGACTGCCATAATCCTGAGGAATTGCCCAAAGGACCTATGTCTAAAGAGGTCTATACCTTCAGTCTACATAAATATCCTTTCTCTCCTACCTTGGGTTGCTGGGTTAGAATGGAGGTAGAGATATTTGTATAACAAATTAATAGTTTAAAAGTATGCCTTCCTAAGAAGAAGTTTTTAAAATTGTGAGGCAAGTTAGTATGAAAGCTGAGTTAGATATAGAACTTTAAACTCATGGAGATGGTTAGATAGTAGAATGTTAAAGTCAGGTGCCAAATACATATGGACTGGACATTGGGAATGTATGCTAAGCCATATAACTCTCATAATTGTGGCCTATCTATTTCTGTTGTTTTGTATTGTATTTATTGTTATAAGAGAAAGAACCATTTGTTGGACTGAAAGGGGGAGCTTTTTGGGGGGGGAAGATATACCTTAAACTAAAAAAAAGGGAAGAGGATGGGGGGTTGAGGGGGAAGAGGGTGGAAGGGTGGGACTGGAGGGGGGAATAGGGAGGGGATTTTGATTGAGATGTAACTTGAAGAAATAAAAAATAAATTATAAAAACAAAAGTACGCCTTCACTAAAGCATTGCTTCACTGGCATTAGAACCTACCTGCTTTAGGATTCTAACATAGACTGAAGATTTGCTAAAACATCCAGCATGGTGGATTAAACAGCTACCAACATAAATGGCTTTTGAGTCATGAGGCAGTCATTGATCAACTAAGCCATATCACAGCCTGTAAACTACTAATATAATATCATATATTTATATATACAATATATATGAAATATACATTTATATATAAATATAATATATATACATAACTATAATTCTATCAGTTCCTTTTCTTTAGTGAACCCTGACTAATATGTATATCAGTGAAATTGGAAAAGAGATGAGCAAATTAGGTGAAAAATATGTAAAATGATTGCACAAATTATTTGATTGCACATACATAGGAAAAACAACATTTTATCCCAGAAACATATTGAATTATGACTTGTTTATAATACATTCGTTTTCAAAAGACACACAATGAGCCCTTGATGACTAGAGATTTTGATTATATACATCTATGGATTGATTATGGAAATCTTCACCTTGTACAGAGCCAAATGTTCATCATAGGTCAAGCAACAAAGATGATCTTACTGGTAATATCATACCTATTTCCTTTCACTTCAGAAATGTATTATTTTATGACTAAGAAAAATAATATTTATGACATGTAGTAGATATTTGTGGCAGAATCTAGGTATGTATAACTAACGTATATTAATTGCATATATATACCATACATATTATATATTATTGCAAGCTATATTAAGTAATATTTAATTTATTTCAATAATTCCTTAGTTTTATGTCAAACCTGACAGGCATTAGCTGCATTTAGTTTCATTCATCAGTAGAAGAATGTAAACAATTGAACCAGTGATGCAATTTTTTAAATCAGAGAAACAACAGTAGAAAATCAAAATTGGAAGCATACTAAATACTTTTGAGATGTGATCTTTATGTCTGTCCTAATTTTATCATGCCAATATTCTATTTAAAACTCTCCAACATATCTCCTGTCTAAAGTTCTTATCATAATATTTAAATTCACCAGTATCCTTCTGAGCATACTATAACATGTTTCTATCATTCCTGCTCACACTCATCTTTCATTGTTACCAAAGGAATCTGGTCTTGGTAAGTTTCTTCAGTGAATGTGTTCTAAAAGTTTCCACGGTAACTCTCTATACCCTTTTTAAACCAACTACTCCATAAATTCCAACTCATAACATCTACAGACTCTATAGCTGTCTTCTTCCTTTTGAGACGCATTGTGCCGTTCAAAAATGCATAACACTATGGGCTTATGGTCAGCATCTTCAAGAAAACTCTGTTGAGTGGTATGAATTCAGCATTTTATAAGTTTTGTGAGCATACCTCACCACTTTGGCTATATTTTTGTGGAAAGGTCAATGACACAACACACCCACAGACATATTGTGTATTTGATGTGTGTTTCGGGGAAACCATTCTCAATATTATTTCTTACATTCTATTATTATAGTAGGAGAGGAGAGGAAAGTTTCAAAAATATTGTAGACAGTATTAAGCACACAATGAACAAAGTGATATTCTCTAATTGTTTTTATTATGTGTAAGTATATTACTATTACCTGATTTTGGGTCTTTTTCTTAAACAGTTTCTACATAGAGAAAATAAACTCTAGTTAGTTGATATTTTATAATATACACAGACATGTTTTGTATTTTCTTTATTTGTTGATATTTCCAAATTTTAACTACTATCACAATAGAAATATAGCACATTTCAACCATAAGTGTCTATAAGCACCTCTAAGATGAATGAAATGTTCAGGTACTTTGAAAATCTTAAAATACTATAAAATATAAGTGAACATCATTGTCATATTTTTCCACTAGTACAGTCATGGCCAGAATCAGTTATTTTAGGTATAAGGTCTCTAATGGCTTATCAGATCTCAAGTGGTCACCCTTAAGCACATGTACATATGAGAAACACTGCATGTATGTCACTAGATTATGTGTATATATCTACATGTATATAACTATAATTTAAAAGAGGACATTAATTTGTGAAAGAATATAGTAATATGGCAGAACTTAGAAGGGGAGAGAAAGAGTGGAAATAATGTAAACACAGTTCTCATCTACAAAATCGCCTAAAAATTTTAATTAAAATGACAACTTTATAGGTTAAAAAAAGTAAAATGTTAAAAGTAAAATGTAATTAAATGAATAAATAACACTAGATTCATAAATAGAATGATTATGTGACTGTATAAATTCCTCAAAAGCATATTGATAAATTGATTTGATCCCAATAAAATCTTAATACAACTAGTTATAGTACCTTAATAAAATTAAAAGCAAATGATAGAAAAATGAATTATGTGAAAATTCTTTCTTTGTAATGACTAATAAAGTTAATAAGTCCACAAATGGGAAAACAATGACCAATTTAGAATTTTTCTTTTAAAACATAGTCTTTTTATTTTGTTTTGTGTTTTTGAGACAGAGTCTCTCTATGTAATTCTTTTTTTTTTTTTTTTTTTTTTTTTAGTTTTTTTTTGAGACAGGGTTTCTCTGTGTAGCCCTGGCTGTCCTGGACTCACTTTGTAGACCAGGCTGGCCTTTAACTCACAAAGACCCACCTGCCTCTCCCTCCCAAGTGCTGGGATTAAAGGCATGCGCCACCATCGCCCGGCTTCTCTATGTAATTCTTTCTGGCTGTTTTGGAACTTGTTTTGTAGACCAGACTGCTCTCTAACTCAGAGAAATCCACCTGTTCCTCCATCGTGAGTTCTAGGATTAAAGGCATACAACTACCTTGCCCAGACTACTTTATTTTTTAATGTATTTTTGTTACTTCTTTGAGAATTCCATAAAATGTACTTTGATAATTTTAAACCCCTCCCTCAACTTCTCCCAGCTTCACTTTTCCTTCCTTTCCAAGCCAACTTTTCATATTTAAAAAAAGCATCAATTATGACTTATGGTGCCCAATACTTTTAGATATTTCATCCTCCACTAGAGTATGTTCAAATTACCAAGAGATATATTCTTATATAAAGTTGACTCATCCTCTTATATGAGCTATCAGTTGTCAATATCTCTTTGGCTATGTGTGGGACTTCCTGCCCAAATTCCTCCTCCATATTAGGATTTGGTTAGGCTTGAGTTTGCTTAAATCTTGTGCACTCCATCACAACAACTGTGAGTTCATATGTGAAGCTACTATACTGTGCTTAAAAATTCACTGTTCCTTACTATTACTTACTGTCTCTGACACTTACATTCTTTCTCTTCCCTCTTCTATAATGATTCTTAACCTTGGAAAGAAGGTATTTGATATGGATGTCCCATTTATGGCTATTAATTGTGCAGTCCCTTGTTCTCTGAGCATTGTCCAGTTGTAGGTCTCTATATTAATCACCATCTGCAGCAAGTAGAAGTGTCTCTGATGAAGACTGAGAGATGCAAGTACCTAGGGGTGTAATGATAAGCCATTAGGAATTGGTTTAATACTATGTCCATTTAGCAGGATGATAGTAGAAGGTTCTCCCCTAGAGCCTATGACCTTTCTAGATGTAGGCTATTGGCCTAATAATGGTGTCATATATAAGTATTATTTTATGGAGTATTACTTAAATCTAATAGAAATTATTTAGTTATTCTAACTATTGTACCAATTAACATCTCTTTCTAGGCCAGTCATTATTGCAGTTCACAAGGTTCACAACTGACCATGATTGACAATTACTTTTCTCCTGTGGTAGTATGCATAGTACCTTCTAACACCATGAAAGCTATCCAATAAGAATGGAGCTTCCAGGTCAGTACCAGCTTCATTTACCTATATTATATGATTCATGTATGTGCTATCTTCAGGAATAGGGTCTTCCATGTTCTGGAAGATAACCAAGGGCATGGGCAATCACTTATAAAGTTTTGACATGTCTGATATCTCACTGGTCAAGAATTTCAAAAGAGGTAACACAGTCCTGGTATGGAGTTCTCTATTAGCCTTTGGTGTCTAGTAAGGGCATTGTTGTCCTGTTGTAGGGTAATTTCATTTTAAAGGTTTTTTTTACATATTTTATTCAAGAAACTTCTATAGTAGTATATTTCTATAAGAATGCTTTTGAAAAGTCTTTAGTGTTATTGAGTCCTCCCATATTCTCTCCTCTACTCTGCCCTCCCTCCCCTCACAATTTAACCCTTCCTGTTTATATTATTCCTGTGGTAGAAGTTAAGTCCTTATAGTGAAATTAGTAGGCAGTGAAGATTAGCATCTGGCAGCACATAAGGAGGAGTTTGGCGTCCCTTTGATTTACTGATATGGCCAAAAATCCAGTTGTGGCTGGATGATATGCCTTGTTGAAGGGCATGGCTAAGAAACTGCAGAAGCCACACAGATGATATCATTTATCGTAAGAAGCAACAGGACTGTTGGACATCTAGAGAAATCTCGTGGACCCTTGAGACTGTCAAGTACCAAGAGACAATGTGATATACAAGACGAGAATTCCATGTGGTTTCTCTTTCTCCTGCCCTTACCAACTGAAAAGTCACACTAAGTGCACAGCAAGGTACACCATTAACAGAATTTAGACTGTTGTAGCCTAAATCAAAGGCATGGTATAAAACTTACTAAGAGAGAGTTCTTAAAAGGCATCTGTCCTGGGGCCCAGAGCACCTGAAAATGGCTCAAGGCAAGAGGAGTTGGGAAGCTGCTTGGAGAGGCCTTCAGCTGTGAGGTTTGACTGGGCCAAGTAGACCATTAGAGGCAAGTTTCATCTGATGAACAAAGTCGGACTCAGTTTGACGACTGGAATAGAGTGAAAAACTGTCCACAATTTGGTGGTGGAAATAAACTGGCATTGTGAACTTGCAAAGTAAGGCCTAACGAACACTAAGCTTTGAAAAGGACTGCCTTCTGGGACTGCCATAACCAAGTTATCTTGAATGGATCTACGTTAAGAATATTAATATCCTTTTAAGAAAGTAAATAATGTTAGTTAAGTGTTTTTAGATAGGTATTAGAGTGTTCTTAGGTATTAGGGTACTCTTAGATTATAGATTTTAAATTATAGGTTTTAGGAAATAGTATTTAGGCATTTTATAGAGATTTATTAAGTATTAATAAATATAAGTGTTGATAAATAAAAATATTCTATTACATATTCCCCTTTAATTGTTTATACCACCTCTCCTTCCTTAAAAGTCCTGCCACCTATGACTTCTTGGATTGTGTAGATATTCCAAGTAAAACATAAATATCTGAATATTCAAACTTAACATCCACTTATGAAAAGATATCAAAAGTTTGTCTTCTGGGTCTGGGTTACCTCATTCAGAATGATTCTATTCAGTTCTACCCATTTACCTGTTAATTAAATAATTTAAGCAATGCACATTAGAGAAAAAGACAGCATTGACAGTTAATGAAACTAGTCAAACTAGGTAACTGCACATAGAAGAACGAAACTTAATCTTTACCTCTTACCCTGCATAAAACTCAACATCAAATGGGTAAATGACCTGAATATAAGACCTGATACCCTGACATTGATGTTCACTGATGCTCTTTATTAATAAAAGGCAGGAAATGTAAAAAGCCTAAATGTCCATCTACTAAAGAGTGGGTAAAGAAAATGTGGCATATTTGCATAATGGAATAAAAATACTATTTTTTTTCAAAGAAGCATGATAGTGTGAAATGTAGTAGAAGAACTTTATCATACATAGTTTATATATAAGTTTTGTAGAATAAATTTAAGGACTTTTATAAAACCTTTTAAAATATTCATATCTTTGACTCTAAATTTCTACTCTTAACCTGAGAAAATATTTAAACACATGGACTAATAATATTCACTAGAAGATAATTTTATTTTTACTATTATTATTAACTTATTTATTTATTTATTCAAGTTACATCCTGTTCACAACCTCCCCTCCACCCCACCTAGTCCTACCCTACCACGCTTTTCCCCTTCTTCCTCTTCTCCTCCTCCTCTGATGCGGGGAACACCCCCATATCAACCCACCCTGGTTCATCAAGTCAGAGGAGGGCTAAAAGTATCCTCTTCCACTGAGGCCAGACAAGGAGAAGAACTCCACATGAAGACCAAGAGAAGATAATTTTCAATAGAGTAAATTAAACCATTTCTAAACACTTATCAATACAGATATAATCAGTCAGTATGAAAGTATATTCATTTATGATTATATAAATTTATTACTAATATGAAAATCTATAGTTATTATATTACATTAAGAACAAGCATTAATTAATATAGTATGGCATATATGTTGTGTTCCTGTAACTTGAACAATTATAACAGACCACAAACAAATATGTTTGTGGATTTATCTTTGGTTTTTGGTTTTAGGTTTTTTTTTTTGTTTGTTTTATTTTGAGGCAGGGTTTCTCTGAGTAGCCTTGGCTATCCTGAACTCACTGTGTAGTTCATGATGCCCTCAAATTCAGAGATCCACCTGCCTCTGCTGGGATTAAAGGCATATGCTACCACCACCCAGAAAGTGACTCTATCTTTGAATATAATTTTCATTTATAAGTGAATTTAAGTATTTTACACATTAAGGCTTTTTAAATTTAGAAAACAAATTAATAATAAACTTATTATCATAGTTATAATTTTATTTATAATACATTTATATTAAAATAATAGAATCTATAACTTATTTTTGTACGTTGGAGAGTTGTTTCCTTTTTCATGAAGTATGTGTTTGTATTTGTGAATTGAATAGCAATGACTTTATTTATTTACAAAAAGATAAATAACATTTTGTGTTTGTTCAGTTTATCCAAGCTGGAACTCAGTAACAAACTGTTTGTACTACTTGCTTGGTCTTCATGATTTGAAACTATCATTTATGGTACAACAGTTAAACCCATAGAACCAAAAATGATCCTTCTAAAATAAATGGGATATTTATATTTCTTCCCCTCCTTTCTTTCTTCAGAATAACACTTGTTTTAGTAATATATATATAAAACATTTATATAGTTATATATATTACTATTTACCAAGATTTCTCAAATAATTTTCTAATGAAAATACCAATTCAATTATATATATATATATAATTAAGAAGGATTTCACTGAAATAAGACAGAAATACAATTGTTTTTCATAAAGAATATTTTCCAGAAATTTCTTCATTAATATAAACCAATAATTCAGTCATCTGTTGACTACTATTTATTAACCCACATTATTTTTTGATAGCTATAGAAGTCTATCTCATCTAGTATTCATGCATTAATTAGCATGTGCTTCCTCTGCAGGAGTACTTATAGTGCAATAAGAATGAAGGTAGGATATGGGTAAAAGATTTTCCTAATTATAGTCAATGTTGGGTAGATTAAAAAAAAACACTAATGTTTTATTTGAATGACTATAAGCAATTGTTACAGCTTTATGGCAGTCATTTTATGGCTTGATATGTCTTCAGTTAACTCAAGGATCATAAGTACATATTTAGTAATCCATACTGAGGACTGAATTAAAACTTAGTAATTTTAGTCTTTTTATTGCAATTTAAAATTATATTTTTCTTCAAGTTTGATCACTTATATTCATTTTTACTTCTAGTTCAAGCTTCTGGATGAGAACTACTTTATAATTGCATGATTAATTTTATATTATCTTTCTCTAGTCATGAGAGAACCATGAGAGGTATGATTCTTGTCTTTGTAGAAGGACAATGAAAAATAATGGTAATTAATACTACTTGGTTATCAACTTTATATATTTTTTCCTTAAATAAATTATAAAGTGGTGAATTTCATCTTTCATATTTGTCATCCCTTCTCTCTTCTTAAACAAAAACAGTGAATAATCTAAAAGGTTTGGTAGTTATAATAAAAGGTAAAGGCTATTTTCTGCTGATTTAATCTGTTACTTTAACAGGGAAAGAGATCATGGAAGAAAAGGTAAAGAAAAATATATGTCTGCTCACAAATTCTCAGATCTTTCATGGAATGCTTAACCAAGAACTATTCCAGTGGACTCTGATCTTTGATGCAGTTCTCTATCCCCTGTGTGCAGTTGAAAGGACTGCATTATACTTGATTATTTTTCTTGATTATGACTATAGAAACAAATGGCACTAATGAATAAATAAAAAGTATGCCCATGAATAAAATAAAAATGACTGCATTAAAAACAAAATGCATTCACACCTCGGAATTATTTTCATTCTGATGTAATAAGTCAGTTAACAAAAAAATTAGCAGTGTAATAAATCAGTTAACAAAAAAATTAACAGAAATGTGTGAACGAAATTATTAAAATTCATTTGAACTCTAGTGCTTATAAAAAGGATTATACATTCAATTCGCTCTAGAATGCATAAATAAAATCAGTAGAAATATTTGTTATTTAATTAATTCAGATAACAGCAATAATTGTGCTATTCATAGATAGCCAAAGCAGCAAATTCAGTATAAATACTACAGAGGAATCATCAAAGATTTTACCTGAAATCAAACAGAATATCTGTCTATTTTAAAGCAAACTACAATATAGATGTAGGATAACAATCTGAGAACTTGCCAAGATTCTACTAACAAGTTGACAATGATCAATTAAATACTTGCAATAACTATTAATGCTAAATAAAATCCAAGAAACTCACTTTATGGATCTGTACATAGAAAAGATATTTAGGAGATAGAAAAGATAGGTACAAAGGTGCTTGCCTAGTATGTACAGGCCCTGTATTTAATCCCCAACCCTACTAAACAGAAAAAAGAATAAAATGAAAAAAAACTATTTATTATTAGGATGCATAGACTATATTGGATTCATCTGCATAGTAATTGAAATATCTACTTTTATATATGGATATTTGACTAAAGTCTTTCATATTTTTGTTTACAATACTTGGTTAATCAGGACCTGAGTTTGAAAACAGAAACATCCTGTCCCTTTGATAAGCTTGAGGAAAGCAAAAGATAAAACAGATTGTAAAGATCTCTGAATGGAGTTCTTTTGTGAGGGCAAGCAGAATTATGTACAATGTAGAAATATCAATAATTAAGACACTGGTATCTTTATAGGTTAACTGAACCATCTCACAGGGTGAAGAAGAAAAGATTTCTAAATGATTTATTAAGAGGACTCAGTTGTAGAGCAAAATAAAACATAATACATTGAAAAATATTAGTGGGTAAGGATGCTAAAGGAACTGTGATAATTTCTAGAAACTGGTATGTTCTGAGCTGGGGAGATTGCTGAGAGGATAAAGGAGCTCGAGGAACAAGTTTAGCTACCCAAGCTTGAACTTCAGAAACCATGAGAGGAAAGAGCAGATTCATAAAAAGTTGTCATCTGACCACCATATGCATGCCATCCCTCCCACACATATCATGGTCACACATACACACAAGCACAATAATAATAAATATTTTATTTTACATAAAAGAACTTAGTGTGGTGCTGACAAAAAGCTTGATGTTTAAGGAAAAATAGTCTTAAATTCAAGAGATAGTGAAGAAGGAAGGGAACTCGGAGGGGAAAGAGAGGGGTGTAACTGAAGTAAATACATTGTATTCATGAATGAAATTCTCAAAAAAAGGAGTACAGAAAAAAAAGGGCATGCCATTCTTTCAGAGGTTGTGAGTTTGATTCCGAACACCCACATGGGACAATTCACAACTACATATAACTCTACCTTTGGAAGATCTAATAATCTCTTCAATTGCACCCACACAACATGTGCATATACAAACATGCAAGCATACATACACATAAAATTATATGCTCTTAATTAAGGCTCACTATTAATATTTTTCAAATATATCACATTATAAATTTTCATGAAGTCTCTTTTTGAATAGATTTCATGCATGATGCTGTAGTGGTTACCAATAACCCCAAACCTCTGGAGACTGAGACCAATTGTATTTTTTAAGTCAGCTGTTACATAGTGAGAATCTGTCTCAAAAAGAAAGTAATTAAAATAAAACATCAAAATAAGCCAAGTGCCTATAAAAATATTTTGGAAGATTATCTTATTGTATGCTTAATACTATATATTACTACTCATCTTTGGATATTTTAATTATATTGTAGTAAAAAGTCCATATCAGTCCATAAATGAGATGCCTAATTCCTACTCTCTGTTCATCTCATAATCATTGCAAAGGTACATGCAAAGACTGCCAAATGGATACTTGCATTTAAAGAACTGTCAGGTCAAAGGGCACATATGAATGTGCCTCTGTGTGACCTGGTGAAGAAGAGTTAGGATCTCGAAAATGAATATACTCTATCCTAATGAGAGAAAGTGCTGATAATCAATATTTTTCCTTCTCATTCATACTTCAATCCCCTTTATTACCTAAAAAGTCCTCTCTTATAACATCCAAGGAATCAAGAAGTCAATGAAAGGATGGAACCTAAAAATATAGGCATAGATGAAAGAGAAGACTCCATATTCCAAGGACCAGGAAATATTTTCAACAAAATCATAGAAGAAAATTTCACAAACCTAAAGAAAGAGATGCCAGTAAAAGTAAAAGAGGCATACAGAACTCCAAACAGATTGGACCAGAAAAAAAAGTTCCTCCCATAACATAATAGTTAAAACTCCAGATACACAGAACAAAGAAAGAATATTAAAAGCTGTAAGAGGAAAAGGCCAAGTAACATATACAACCCGACTTTGTTGATTTCTCATTTTCTTTGGGTGTTGTATTGATTTCTTCAATTAAGTCTTCCACATCTGAGATTTGGTCCTCTATCTCTTGTATCCTATTGGTGATACTCATGTCTGTAGTTCCTGTTCTCTTTCCTTGGTTTTCTACCTCCATGTCTGTCTCTGTGTTTTCTTTATTGCTTCCGCTGCTAATTTCAGGTCTTGAACTGTTTTATATATTTTCTGTTCCAATTTGGTTGTCTTTACCTGTAATTCTTTCATATCTTTGTCTCTTTCCCATACTTGTTTGACTGAGTTAGCTAAATTCTTTATGGAATTTATTTTCTTCTTTTAAGGCCTCTATTGTTTTCATAAGTATAGATTTGTCATCACATTCTTGTGTTTCAGCCATGATGGGATGATTAGGACTTGCTGTGTTAGTATGGCTGAATTTTGTTGGAGTCGTATTTCCCTGACTTTTGTCAGTTCTGTTCTTTCACTGGCCTTTTGTCATCTGATGTTCCTTAGTTGTTTGTTCCTGGAGCCATCAATACTTGGTGCCAAGGAAGGAGCTTTGGTGTGGAGACCTTATAATCTTATTGACCTGTACCTCTGCCCTCCCTGTGTTGTCCTGTGTAGTCCTGTGTAGTCCTCTGTAGTCCTGAGGGTGAAGGTCAGTGAATCAAGGGAGGCACAGGTCTGGAAGATGTCATTTGGAGAGACCACTCCCAGCTCAAAACAAATTGGCAGGTGGGCAGGGTGGGGCATTGGTGGCAGAAGAAGGAAGGGGAGATCTACACTAGGTGCTGGGTTTCAGGGACCCAAGTGGTGTAGGGTCCAAGGGATGGAACTGGATGTTCCTGGGGAATGAAGCCTTGTCACCTCTGGCATGGCAGGGGAGGAAGAGTGGAGCTTTGGGTGTAGCTCTCAGCTCAGGAGAGCTGGATCTGTGCCAAAGCGCTGGTTGGTACAGGGGAGATAGGGACAGGGAAAGGGATAAATCCTATCTATGTAGTCCTGAGGGTGATGGTCTAAGAATCATTTTTCCGTTTTTAAGTTGGAGGACATCTGGGTTGTTTCCAGTTTCTGTCAAATATGGATAAAACTGCTATGTGCATAGTTGAAGCAATGTCCTTGTTGTTTTGTGGAGAATTTTGTGGATATATGACCAGGAGCAGTATGGTTAGGTCCTGAGGTAGAACTATTCTAAGATAACCCCAGATTGATTTCCAAAGTGGTTGTATGAATTTGCACTCCCACCAGCAGTGGAAGAGTTTTCTGCTTTCTCCAAATCCTCACCAGCATGTGCTGTCACTTGGGTTTTTGATCAGGTATGAGGTGGAAATTCAGAGTCATTTTGAGTTGCATTTCCCTGATGAGTAAAGATGTTGAGCATTTCTTCAAGTGTGTCTTGGCCAATAGAGATTCCTCTTTTGTGAATTCTCAGTTTAGCTCTCTATCCAAGTTTTTGACTGGATTATTTGGTTTGTTTGTATTTAATATCTTGAGTTCTTTATATATTTTGGATATTAGCCATCTGTTGGATGTGGGGTAGGAGAAGATCTTTTCCCAATATGTAGGCTGCTGTTTTGTTCTAACGACAGTGTACTTTGCCTTACAGAAGTTTTTAGTTTCATAATGTTCCATTTAATGATTTTTGGTCTTAAAACCTGAGTTACTCATGTTCTGTTCAGGAAGTTTTCACTGGTGACAAGTCCAGGCTTTTCCCCACTTTCTCTTCTGACTTTTAAAAAGACTCTTACATTAAATACCTCTGTCATTTCCTCCAAGCAACTGTACATACTAAGTAAGAGTTTTATATTAAATATAGTATTAAATATGAAATTCAAATTTGGTGCTCAAAAAATTTCCAATTTGATTGTGAAACTGTGGCATTACTGAAGGAAGGGGACATTTGTCTATTCATTCCAGGTTTTCAAACTATAGACTAGAGCCTGACCAAAGATTTGTGTTCAATAGTTATTGAAGGATGGACAGAAAATTGAATCCACAACAATTCAAGTAGCTTCTACATCTGTATATGATCAGGTTCAATAGCTCAATAGCTCAAATCATAATTCTACAATAGCATTTCATGAGATTTTAACTATCATAATTTTAAAAATCAGTACCATTGGATAAATGTATTTAGTTCTTAACTTTGAGTTGCTCACCATACATATATATATATATATATAATATGTGTGTGTTTGTGTGTTTATTTGTTACTTAAAGTTACATCTCCATCACAGTCCCCTCCCTCCACACCTCCCAGTCCCACCTTCCCACTCTCTCCCCCTTCTCCCACCTATACTACTCTTCCAGTGTGGGGTGCCCCTACATTTCAGTCACTTTTAGTTCAGCAGTTTTATGAGGGATAAAAACATCCTCTTGCACTAGGGTCCTACATGGCAATACCACTAGGGCAAAGGGTCCCACTAACAGGTAACAAGGTCGATGATCCTGTTCCTATTGGTCTGTTGGTTGTAGGATAGTTATCCTGTACTATATGGCTAAAATGCAGTTATAACTGAATAGATGCCGTGTGCATCCTTCTCAGTCTGGGTTAGCTCACACAGAATGAGCTTTTCTAGATCCATCTATTTGGCTGCAAATTGCATGATTTCCTTGTTTCTGATAGCTGAATAGTATTACATTGTGGAAATGTATCACAGTTTTTTTTTAATCCATTCTTTGGTTGAGGGACATCTGGGTTGTTTACAGTTTCTAGCTATTACAAATAAAGCTGCTATGAACATAGTTGAGGAGATGTCCTTGTGAACTGGTGAGGAATTTTTTGGGTTTATACCCAGGAGTGGTATGGCTGGGTCTTTAGGTAGAGCTATTCCAAGTTTTCTAAGATATGGCCAGACTGATTTCCATAGGGGTTGTACAAGTTTTCACTCCCACCAGAAATGGAGGAGTGTTCCCCTTTCTCTGCAACCTGGCCAGCATGTGCTGTCATTTGAGTTTTTGATCTTATCCATTCTGACAGGTGTAAGATAGAATATCAGAGTCATTTTCAGAGGGACATCTCTGATGATTAAAGATATTGACCATTTCTTCAAGTGTCTCTCAGCCATTAGAGATGCCTCTTTTGTGAATTCTCAGTTTTAGCTCTATATTCCATTTTTTATTAGATTATTTGGTTTCTTGGTGTTTAATTTCTTGAGTTCTTTATAAATTTTGGTTGTTAGTCCTCTGTTGTATATGAGGTTGGTGAAGATATTTTCTTAATCTCCAGGCTGTCACTTTGTCCTAATGGCAGTGTTCTTTGTTTTACAGAATCTTTTCAATGTCATGAAGTCACATTTATTTTTGTTGGTCTTAGAGCCTGAGCTAGTAGTGTTCTGTTCAGAAAGTTGTCATCTGTGCCAATTAGTTTGAGACTTCCCCACTTTCTCTTCTTTTAAATTTAATGTGTCAGGCTTTATGTTGAGGTCTTTGATCCACTTAGACTTAAGTTTTCTGAAAGGCAATAAATATGGGTCTATTTGCATTTTTCTACATGTTGACATCCAGTTAAATGAACAGCATTTGTTGAAGATGCTTTTATTTTTCCACTGTACAGTTTTGGCTTCTTTGTCAAAAATAAGTGACCATAGGTGTGTAGTTTTATTTCGGGGTTTTCAATTCAATTCCATTGATCAACTATCTGTTTCTATAACTAGTACCATGCTGTTTTTATTCCTATTGCTCTGTAGTATAGCATGAAATCAGGGATGGCGATACCTCCAATCCTCCATTTTTTTTTTTTTATTGTACAGGATTGATTTAGTTATTCTGGGTTTGTTGTTATTCCATATGAAGTTGAGAATTTTTCTTTTAGGGTCTGTAGAGAATTTTGTTGGCATTTTGATAAAAATTGCATTGAATATATAGATTGCTTTTGGTAGGAGGGCCATTTTATTATGTTGATTCTACTTATCCATGAGCATGGGAGATCTTTTCATCTTCTGATGTCCTTTTCAATTTCTTTCTTCAATGACTTGAAGTTCTTGCCATACAGGTCTTTCACTTGCCTGGTTAGAATTACCCCCAGGTATTTTAAACTGTTTTTGGCTATTGTGAAGGGTGTTGTTTCCCTAATTTCTTTCTTGGACCATTTATCTTTTGTATAAAGAAGGGCTGCTGATTTTTTTGAATTGATTTTGTATCATTGCTGAAGGTATTTATCAGTTGTAAGAATTCTCTGGTGGAATTTTTGGGGTCATTTATGTATACTATCATATCATCTGTAAATAGGGTTAATTGAACTTCTTCCTTTCCAATTTGCATCCCCTTAATCTCCTTTAGTTGTCTTGTTGCTCTAGTTAGAACTTGAAGTACTATGTTGAGGAGACATAGGGAGAGTGAGCATCCTTGCCTTGTCCCTGATTTTAGGGGAAATGATTTAAGTTTCTCTCCATTTAATTTGCTGTTGGCTACTGGCTTGCTTTATATTGGTTTTATTGTTTCTAAGTATGGTCCTTGTATGCCAGCTCTGTCCAGTACTTTTAGCAGGAAAGGGTGTTGGATTTTGTCAAATGCTTTTTAAGCATCTAGTGAGATAATCATGTGTTTTTTTTCCCCAGTTTGTTTATATCGTGGATTACTTTGATGGATTTTTGTATGTTGAACCACTGCTACATCCCCGTGGTGAAACCTACTTGATCATGGTGTATGATACTTTTGATGTGTTCTTGGATTTGGTTTGCAAGTATTTTATTGAATATTTGAAGTATATGTTCATGAGGGAAATTTGTCTGAAATACTCTTTCTTTGTTGGGTCTTTGTGTGATTTAGGTATCAGTGTGACTGTGGCCTCATAGAATGAGTTTTTCAGTGTTCCTTCTGTTTCTATTTTATGGAAGAGTTTGAGGAGTATTGTTATTAGCTCTTCTTTGAAGGTCTGGTAGAATTCAGTGCTGAAACCATCTGGTCCTGGGCTTTTTTTTGGTTGGGAGACTTTTAATGACTGCTTCTATTTTCTTAGTGGTTATAGGACTGTTTAATTTGTTAACCTGATCTTGATTTAATTTTGGTAGGTAGAATCTATCAAGAATATTATCCATTGCTAGTAGTGTTGCCGTGAAGATGGAGTTTCCCGGAGGAAATGACAATTACCTGACGATCACTGGGCCCTCGCACCCCTTCCTTTCAGGATCCGAGACATTCCATACACCAAGCTTGGGCGATGAAGAATTTGAAATTCCACCTATCTCCTTGGACTCTGATCCCTCACTGGCTGTCTCAGATTTGGTTGGCCACTTTGATGACCTGGCAGACCCCTCTTCTTCACAGGATGGCAGCTTTTCAGCCCAATATGGGGTGTAGACATTGGACATGCCTGTGGGAATGAGCCATGGCTTGATGGAGCAGGGCGGGGGGCTCCTGAGTGGCGGCTTGACTATGGACCTGGACCATTCTATAGGAACTCAGTATAGTGCCAGTCCACCTGTTACAATTGATGTGCCAATGACAGACATGACATCTGGCTTAATGGGACATGGCCAGTTGACCACTATTGATCAGTCAGAACTGAGTTCTCAACTTAGTTTGAGTTTAGGAGGTGGCACCATCTTGCCACCTGCCCAGTCACCTGAGGATCGCCTGTCAACTACTCCTTCACCTACCAACTCACTTCACGAAGATGGCGTTGAAGATTTCCGGAGGCAACTTCCCAGCCAGAAGACAGTGGTAGTGGAAACAGGGAAAAAGCAAAAGGCTCCCAAAAAGAGAAAAAATAAAGACCCTAATGAACTTCAGAAGCCAGTCTCTGCGTATGTGTTATTCTTTCGTGACACTCGGGCTGCCATCAAGGGACAGAACCCTAATGCCACCTTTGGAGAAGTTTCGAAGATTGTAGCTTCCATATGGGACAGTCTTGGAGAATAGCAAAAACAGGTGTACAAGCGGAAAACTGAAGCTGCCAAGAAAGAGTATCTCAAGGCACTAGCTGCTTATAAAGACAACCAGGAGTGTCAGGCTACTGTGGAAACAGTGGAACTCGATCCCGTGCCACAGTCACAGACTCCTTCACCACCTCCTGTGACTACTGTGGACCCAGCATCTCCAGCGCAAGCTTCAACGGAGTCCACTGCTTTATCCCCTTGCATTGTAGTTAATTCCACGCTTTCTTCTTACGTGGCAAACCAGGCATCCACTGGGGCTGGAGGTCAGCCCAATATCACCAAATTGATTATTACCAAACAGATGTTGCCTTCTTCTATTACCATGTCTCAGGGAGGAATGGTCACTGTTATCCCAGCCACAGTGGTCACCTCCCGTGGGCTCCAACTAGGCCAAACAAGTACAGCTACTATTCAGCCCAGCCAGCAGGCCCAGATTGTCACTCAGTGTTGCAGGCAGTAGCAGCTGCTGCTGCTTCCATGCAACTGTCCCCACCCCGACTACAGCCTCCTCCATTGCAACAGATGCCTCAGCCCCCAGCTCAACAGCAAGTCACCATTCTGCAGCAACCTCCTCCACTTCAGGACATGCAACAGCCTCCACCTCAGAAAGTTAGAATCAACCTGCAACAGCAGCCACCTCCTCTGCAGAGCAAGATTGTGCCTCCACCTACTCTGAAAATACAGACTACCCTCCTCCCTCCAACTGTAGAAAGCAGTCCTGAACAGCCTATGAACAGCAGCCCTGAGGTCCATACAGTAGAGGCAACCTCTCCAGAGACAATCTGTGAAATGATCACAGACGTAGTTCCTGAGGT